>BMAC01000881.1:103183-150893 GCA_014905375.1 Phtheirospermum japonicum | reverse complement strand
ATTTCTTCACGCTTGCTGTTCCTTCACACACCCTTTGGAGTGCGTCCCATGCATCCTTTGCCGACTCGCAGTTCTTGATGATACGATAGTAGCTTGCATCTACATAGCCACACAAGGCGTTGATGCATTTAGAGTTCCAATTTGCAGCAGCTGCTTCGTCAGCAGTCCAATCTTCCTCTTTCTTGGGAATGGCGTCGCCCTCGCCATCCGTGACGCGTGGCTTTTCCCATCCAACAAGGATGGTCTTCCAAACACGTTCATCCATGCTCTTCAAGTGCCACCTCATCCTCTGTTTCCAGAGAGAATAATTCTCACCATTAAGGATTAAAGGCCTTGGGTTGCCTTGAGCATCCATAGCACCTAAAAAATAAGGATCAATACTTAAAAGGTTAAGTAACCCGCTCCAGATGCCAATTATTAAATTACAAGGTCTATGGTTTTTAAAAATAAGGATCTGATTTTCAATGTTGTTAATCGATGTTAACAACACCAGTTAACAACATCGACCAGAGTAACATAATATTTATGCAGTGGAATATAAAATATGAGAACACGATTTAACAAATTCAGTTCACAAGTAAATACTTGTGAACTTGGGTGTACAAACCCGAAAACTATATTACTTTCACTTCACGTTCAATACACAATATAAAGTAATATATGAAAACTAAATATCAAGAAACTTGATACTAAATACTTGTTGCCGGAATGGCAAGATCTTCTCCGTTGGTCACGCAACTTCAAAGATCTTGTTTATCACRATCGTTGGCTCCAAGTAACTCTATCGTGTTCTTCTTCTCTTGTGCGTCTTCCTTGCGTCTAGCTTTTTRCGTTCTTCTCCTCAAGAAATCCGTGCGTGAAGACTCTCAAAAAACCGTCTATCAAGTGTAGGAATTCTTATGTCTTAAATAGACAACTAAGAATCCTAAACTTGGTAAAATCCTAAAAACAAAYCCTAAACACAATCTAGGAATAATTAAAGTCTTGTGCATAAACTAGGAAACATAAAATTGTCCTAAATCTAGTTTCCTAACTTATTTTGTGCCCAAGAAAGTCAAATAACAAAATAGGAATTATTGCCAAGAATAAATTCCTCAACACCGACAATCAATTTGAATCGAATTGATGGCTACCCAACAACCCCAAATATTGGGATCTTATAGAAACTGAAATAGGATGTTAATCTCCCAAAAATGATAACCTAGACAGTGATAAATACCCTCACAATTACTTGCAAGGATAAGGAATGAGACCTAGCTAAAGAGACAAAGGATATTATAGGGCTAGCCTTGGTGCATGACTTTGTTTCAAGATCTGAACACCCTAAACATGCTAATGATAGGAATAATATGACATCTTAGATTTGGGTGAAGAAACTAGATGAACAAGTTTTCGACACCCTATATAACCAAAGCCCATTTGCATGTGATGTTGATCACCCCTCTTAATGAATAATATAAATTTCTGGAACATTCCGGGGATTGGCAATGAATCCTCTCATTTGCATTATAAAGAGCTCAATAGAAGGTTTTTTCCGGTGCTTTTTACGATTGATGAACCCATGGTATATAAGTCATCTATTTCGGATCTTAGAACTCGTTGGGGTTAAGTTTTACTGGGGAGAACTTCTAAAGTAGTGGTAGATCAAATTTATTTTTTCTGCCTCTAACAGAGTCATTTCAGCAAATGTTGTCTTTTCATTCGATCAAACTATGGTGTTTAAGGTTGATTTGGGTTTGGTTTATTTCACGTGGTTTTGTACATGTAGATATTGGTATTTTTTAGAGGCATGCTTTGTGGGGAAACTTGCTCAATGTTCATCTTACGAAACTTCTTTTGGTTGGGGATTTCAATGCGGTGGTAGGGGCTTTTGAAAAGAGTGGGGGTAATTCGCCCGATCCATTCTCTTGTTGCAATTTCTGAGGTTTATTAAAGACATGAATTTTGACAAAATCGAGATGATCGGAAGCACATTTACGTGGGTGAAAACCATGGTGCGATGGGGTAATTTGATGTCTAAAATTGATCGTATTTTATTGTATTCTTTGTTTGGATTCTTGTGGGCCACGTGGACGGGGACGATTTTGACACGGGCTTTTTTAAATCGCCATCCTATTATCTTTACGCGGTCAAAACACACTTCTTGGGGGTCCCTCACTCTTCGATTTTTAGTCTATGTGGCGAAGTCACCTGGAGTTATGGGATTTAGTTAGTAAATCGTTGTTTTAGTTTTCACCGGTGGAGGACCCTTTCTCTCGACTTATTAATAAGTTGAAATGCTTGAAAAAGGCAATAAAAATATGGAATTATTCAGTTTTTGGCAATATTTTGTAACATCAAAGAGGTGGCGTCTCACTTGACAACATTCAAGAGGATATTGCGACTCATGTCTTGATGGATGGTTTTGATTTACAAGAAATTGATGCTCACAGTGTACTCTCCTCACTTTTATAACAACATCAGGACTTCCTTCGTCAGAATTATCTGGAAAATTAGTTTAATGACAAGGATTGTAACACGAGA
Organism: Phtheirospermum japonicum; assembly: GCA_014905375.1. Classification (NCBI taxonomy): domain Eukaryota; kingdom Viridiplantae; phylum Streptophyta; class Magnoliopsida; order Lamiales; family Orobanchaceae; genus Phtheirospermum; species Phtheirospermum japonicum. Next base: position 148,370 of record BMAC01000881.1, on the reverse strand, counting down.
TTCTTCCATCGTTCACTTAAGACTAAGAGGGTTAGGAGTGGTATGTATAACCTCCTCATTGATGGCACCATTTGTATTGATAGCTCGATGGCTCATGTTTCAAAATTATTATGAGAATCATTTTTGGCTTAGCCTCCCATGTTGAACTTACACATTATTGAGGAGGTTATGGAAAGGGTGGTGTCGACTATGGAAAATGAAGGCCTTATCCGGATTCCCTCAGATTTGGAAAGTTTTGATGCAGTGAAGAACCTTAGTTTGGATAGTGCCCTAGGACCTCACAGTTTCAGGGGCTGCTTCTATATGCATTTTTGGGATGTGGTTGATTTCAATGTGTGTGCTACGATTCGAGGTCTCTTCATCTCGGGGGTCTTCTCGGATGGTGTTAATTTGGCAATCATGTCTCTCATTCCAAGAAGAAGAATACGTACAAGGTTGAAGATATTGTCCGATCTCAATGGGTAACTATCTTTATAAGACAATTTACTAGGATTTTGGCTAATCGTTTGGAGGGATTATATGTAACATCGTTTAGGATACTCAATTTGGTCTTTTTCTCGATAAGATCATTCACGATTGTATTGTCCTGGCCTTGAAGGATGTGAATTATTTGTTACGGCCTAGGGCTGCGGTTAACATGTCTATCAAAGTTGACATCTGTAAAGCGTTCAACGTGATTCGATGAGATTTCTCTATTTGGGTTTTGAGAGTGTTGGGCTTTCATGACGTTTTTATGAATTGGGTGATGTTTGCACTTAGCTCGGCGAAACTATTAATACTGATTAATGGGAGCCTAAAAGGTACTTCTCTTGTTCTCGTGGAGTTCTGCAGGGGGATACCCTTACCCCGCTACTTTTATGCATGGCGGAATATGTTCTTTCATGTCTTGTCATCTGCAATGTTCTATCACGCTGGATTGCTCCCTTTATTGCTGATTGTGTCACTTTTACCCCCCTTGTTTATTATATGCGGATGACATCCTCATTTTCGTCGTGGCGTCTACCTCAAACTACTCAAATATTAAAAAGATTTTAGAGGAATATGGTATGTCCTCAGGATTTTCAGCCCCCAGAAGTCTTTTTTAATTGTGGCCCCTTCCACCCTGAGTGCCCGTAAGCGTAACATGTCGAGAGCAATGGGAGTCCCATTTGGAACAACACCTTTTACTTATCTTGGAGTGCCGACTTTCCATATTGTACCCAAATGATATCGTCTTTAAGGTATTTATGATCATATTTTATGTAAATTAGTAAATGGTGTGGTGCGTCTCTTTCCAACAATTTGGTTGTCATTAGCTCCTTTGTTCATTCAATGTTGATCTATAGGTGTCCGATCGGTATGCTACAGAACATGGAAAAAGGCCATGCATAATTTTATCTGGTCGGGGGATGTTTCGCGCATGGGGGGATACGTGGTTTCATGGACTCGTTATTGTACACCACAGGATGAAGGTGGTCTTGGGGTTCGTTCAATTCTGGCCGTGAATAAGACTTTCTTGATGAGATTAGCTTGGCGTATCCTTACTGAAAACACGCCAGTCTACCACATGCGGAGGGGGAGATTTTTGAGGGATGATAGAGTGCTAAGGCCATCTTACAGTTCTTATTCTATTTAGCCGGGAGTCAATCAAGTTCTTGGTAAGGTTTCAGACAATACCCAATGGATTCTAGGGGACTATTCGACATTTCACTTTAAGCTCGATAATTGGCTCGAGTATGTCATCGTTGATCACTTAGGTCTTCCTTCTTCCTTGAAACATTTTCAAGAGACGATTAATGATCACTACTTCGATAACTTATGGCCTTGCACCACTGATTTTGTGATACGACACCAAATATATATCAACAGATGCTCATTATGGATTTGGGTTGATGCGGCACATTTGAGGGACTCACAAGATTCATACACACTGATAAGGGCTGACCTTATGCCAGAGTTAGGACATCAAATGCGATTGTACCAAAATATTTTTGGAGAGAATGGTCATTCCGAGATGGTCAAGGATCAACTTAATTACTTTACTACTTGGTCACCGAAGGGACATTGTGTTTTTTTTTTTGTCTGAAATGGGCTACTTGATTGAAAAACACTACAATGTCGTCCTAGAAACTTTGTCCCTTACACAGTGCCTCATAAATTTTCCACTAATGAAGGGAATCTGGTCAAATACGAGGTGTATTGCTATGGAACTAGTGAATGGAGATCATTTTATACAGGTAAACAATTATTTACATTAGTAATATATTTATTTAAAATGTGCTAACACCATTATTCCTTATCTTGTATGGTTTTTTGTGCAATGGTCATCCTTTACCACCTCTTGTATATAGGTGGTACCGCTGGTGTCATGATTGTATAAAAGGATGGAAGATTGCTTGTAGGGCTCAAATCAATATGTATCAAACAACTCCAAGTACAAATAGCATTGCTCCTACCCACATTATGCATTTGATTAGACGATTCATAAATTTCATGAACCTAAGGTTATTTTGTTATTATTTGGCAATTTGTATGGTTTGTAGATGATTCAGAAGTATTATTTCTTAGTTTTAGGCTATGCGTATGATTGTTGAATAAATCGGATGTTTTCTTGAACTTAAGGTTATATCTTGAACTATTGGTATGCACTGTTTTGTCAGAAGTAGCAAGAAATTACATCAATTCTTGGTCCCATATGGCCGAAATTCACTACAATGTTTGGTAACATATGGCCAAAAATCGCTTAAATATTTGATCGCATATGGCCGAAAATAACAACATTTTTCGATCAAAGTTTACAAAAAATTGAATAGATTTTTGGCCATATGTGACTGAAAATTGACGTGATTTTTGGCCACTTGTGATTAAAAATCTGACGAGACTTTTGGCCATTTGTGATCAAGAAATTAATGGGATTTTCGCCATATGTGACCAAAAATTGATATGATTCCCGGTCATAAACTGACCAATAGTGTACTAATACCAACAAACACACTATTTAGAATACGAGAATAAACATGCACATAATACAAAATTCATAATTGATAATAAAACATTACCGCTCATAATAGTACATAATCCATGTTAAAAATTCATAATAACCATAATCTACAAACATAATCCATAAACACAAAAATTAATCCAAATACATAATTCAAATCACTGGTGGCATGCCCATCTACGACCACCCGATGGTCCCCACCAATAGATGGTTCTGCATGTGCAGATGGTCTCTCGAGTGCAGTATACGCCCAGTCCACAAGAGGCATGACTTGGGTCACCTCAAATTCCTCATCTCCTACTCTCCAATATGATACTATCAGCCAAAACAAAATATGAGCTAGAGTGTTGTTCCCCCCGCGTGTCCTCGTCTATGACACTAGATCTAGAAGGTCCAGAAGATTTCCTCCGCTTAGGGTTTTGAACAATCAGATGTGAGACTTTGCAGTACAAGGCTATGTAATTAGGGTCACACTCCCAATGAAGATTAGCGATTCTACTGAAATGATTCTCAACTAGGAGATGATTGCCCCACGTATCAAAACACTACCCAAGCACCCCCAATCTATCTTAAACGAGGCACCTCTACGCACAATCTTATCAACTAGGGGAGGTGCCTATACTGTCTAAGAACCCTATCTTGATGGTACGGATCATCATAATCAAGCGCATCAATGCAGCCATGGAAAAAGGTGGCATTCCCTAGTGGAAGTTGTGCCCTAATTTCCTCGTCATACGGGGTTTACACAACCTATGAATAAAGCTTTCATCATCACTTAAGTAAAACAATTATATATGCACAAACGAATTCAAAAAATGGTTGAACATGGTTTATAATGAAATAAGTAAAAAGTCACTTGGGCCGCGGTCATGTCATCAAGTTGTTCCCATATAGCCTCTACCTTCTGCCACAATGGTCTTGTGTCTCCTCCAGGTGACCATCCATTGTCCAGTGCTTGGCCTGACCAGAAACCCACATAACATGAAGGTCTCAATTCTAGGAAGCGCTCATATACCCATATTTACATAAACAAAGCAATTTGCAAAATTATCACACTTATTACCAAAATAACAATAATAATATTTATGATAAAAAAATCATAATAATTAAATATCACCTCAAGTAGGGTCGAATAACTGGCCATGTACTTCACTTTTGCTCGAGATGCATCACCAAGTTGTTTGTATAGATATGCTAGTGTGACAGCTCCTCATGAATTCATATGATCAAAATCATCAACGAATCTTATATATACTATAGAGACCCGAGTACCAGTCTTATCGGCAAAAAGAGAGCAACCACACCACATATATCACATACGTCCTAAATGCGCATTATAACATAACGGGATCTTCCAACTTAACCTTATCCTCAAAGGTGGAGCGCAACCACTCTCCTCTTGCTTTTTCTTCCCTTTCTCTTCTCGCCGAAGCTATAACCTTTCTACCTTATTTACGGTATATTGAAATTCAAAGAAGGAAAAAAAAATAGCAATACATTAAAAAAAAAAATCAATACACTGTTCATTCAATGTTGAATAATTGAGAATTTTCCAATCAAAATATTTTCTATCGGCCATTGCTTCAATAGTTACCGAAAACTTGTGCAATTTTTGTTAAAATTATGATGAAAATTGAACCAAATTTTGTTCAGTAGTTACCAAAAATCATACTAATTTTCTTTAATAACTATTTTTGGTCAATACTGAAGGAAATTTGTACAATATCCGTTCCCTTTCTATGGAAAATCACACAAGTTTTCATCACTTCCCTACCAATAATTTGCACGAACCCTAACTTTTCCAAATCACAAATTCATAACTACACACCTCTTTTTTCATGTTAATATAAACTCAAACTCAATCTATAACTAGGTTTCGACAAAAAATTCATAACTTATCTATACAAGACTTGAAATTAAACAAAACAAATTGAAAAACTTCAAAACTAAAAAAAGGCAAAATCTACCTATATCAGTTGGGTGTTGGTCGTCTGACATGGTCCTGGGTCGCTGTGCCGGTAGTGAAGGTCAGGCGCAATCTTTTTTCCTTCTTCTTTTCTTCTTCCCATCGTTGCTGCTGCTTCTTTTTCTTTCTTTATCTCTTTTTTTTTTGTTCAATAAGGGTGTAATTAGTAAAGTGTTGGGAAACAATTTCACATATTTGAAAACAATGTGTAGTCTACTTATTTCACTATTGGTGTATTTAGTAAAAATAAAAATAATACACAATATATATATATAATTGTCATAATAATCGGGTGTGGTTGGTAATCGTACGAGTGCATATATAATTGGCCTAAGATTTTCAATACTACAAATTATTCAAATGTTTTAATATAGTGTTTGTTCCATGTGCCTGAATTAGACTAACAATACAAATGGGCCAAACATTTGACTAATTGGGCCATGCATTTTATTATATAAATCCTAACTCCTTATAATCATCCTGAATTAGTATAAAAATATGTATAATGATAAAATGGATGGTTGAACTAAGTGATGTCACCAGTAAATTGAATGAGTGTCGTGTGATATCAACACCTTCAATGTTGAGGTAATATTATAAAAGTTATTATTTTATTCCATAATTTCTGTTTTTAATAAAAATGAGAAATAAATTATGAGAACTATAAAAATACTTAAAAATCTTAAAACTAATTAAATTATTAAAAGCATTAAAACTATTTATTTATTAAAATAATCAGGTTTTTTTTCCAATTTTTTTAAACACCTCTTTGAATTTCTAATAATTTTTTCAAATTCATTAAATTAATGTATTTTATTTTTTGAATTAAAAAAATTATAAAAGTTCCTGTTTTTACAAAAAAATCGTTTTGTTTAATTGTTTTGGTTTTTCTTATATTTTTATTTTTCGAATTTTATTAGTTACTTCTTATTTATTTTTTCAATTAAAGAATTATAAATTATAAAACTTTTTATTTATATTCTTTTGCCATTTTTTCAACTTTTCTGATTTTTTTTTTTGTTTTTTATTCATATTTTTTGCAATTTTCTAATTTTGAAATATCTTTTTTTTAGGGTTTATTTTTTGAACTTAATTAATTATTGTTTTTATTTTTTTGAGTTACAAAATTATATATAAAATTTTAATTTATATTTTTTTCCATTTTTCTAAAAAATAATCAATTTTTTATGACTTTAAAAAAAAGAATTTATAGCTGGGATAATTGGGACAACTAGATTCCTCAATTAAATCCCAACCATCAAAAAAAAAAAAAAAGAAAAAAAGAAATTAAATTACAGCGGAGTCCACAAATGAGAGCATCAAATGAGGGCTCCAAGCGGGCAATCACAAATAGGTGCACCAAACAGACGCCCATTGTATCCTTGTATGTGCTCTAACCCTAATCTTGGCTTTTGACAATCATAGCACACTCAAACTTTTGTAGTCGTTCCAAGCAATAAAAATAGTCCTACATGGGAAAATCAAATAAATAATACAAAAATAAGTAAAAATTGACAAAATGTAACATATTAAAATAATTGAAAAATAGATTAGGACGCTATTCACAAAAGCGTCCCGCCAATTATTATTTTTTTTAAAAAAATGGGACGCAATTCACAAAAGCGTCTCGAACTATTTAATTAAAAAACTAATTGTGGGGGTGAATTGAAAAGGAAAAAAGAGGAGGGGGGCCACGACGCTATTGCCACCAGTGTTACAGGGTCGAATTACAAAAAAACAAGTACATGTCAAATTGAAAAAAAATACATTTGGGGCCGAGACGCTGTTGCCACCAGCGTCCCGGGTCATTTTTGCAAAAATAAATAAAAATTCTCCCTTTAACCCTAGCTCCCTGCTCCGTCCCGCCTCCAACAGCAACATTTCTTCTTGTTTCCTCCCTTGAACATAGGAGTCAAGCTCCCAGCTCCCAAGCGATGAGCTCCACGCGGCGGTGACGAGTTCCGGCATTCACCAGGTTATTTCTAAATCAAAGTTTTTATTTATTTTAAAAATTAGTCATTTTATAAAATTTTAATTAATTGTCCTTAGAAATAATCATTTATTATTGATGTATGAGTTATTCATTTTGTTGTGAAATTGAGTTTAGTTGTTCATTTTTTTGTATATATTGAATTTATATATTTGTGAATTTTTGTTATAAATATTTATGAAAATTAATTTAATTTGTTTGTGAGAAAGATGTTAATTATATGAAAATTTTAATTTATTCGTTTTGTGTTTAGTTATTAATTATTTATGAGAATTGATTTTATTTGCTTCTGAGGAAATTTTATGTACAAATTTTAATTTATTCGTTTTGTGTTTAGTTGTTATTTATTTATGAATATTGAAATTATTTATTTGTGAAAAGATTTCTAATTATTTGAATATTTGAATTTATTTATTTTGTGAGAAAATTATTAATTATGTGAAAATATTAATTTATTCATTTCATGTTTAGTTATTAATTATTTAGATTAATTGATTTTAAACTTGTGAGGTAATTATTAATTAGGTGAAGATCTCAATTTATTCATTTTGTGTTTAGTTATTAATTATTTGTGAATATTGAATTTATTTATTTGTGAAAAGATTTGTAATTATGTGAATATTTGAATTAATTTATTTTTAGAGAAAATTATTAATTATGTGAATATTTGAATTTATTCTTGGGGCATTTGTATATTTTAGAAGTAATCGCACATATGGCGAATATTTCTTCTGGCAATGATTATGACATGTATGCATCAATGCTACGAGATGAGGGTGGAAGAACTACTACTGATTATGTAAATTTAGATCCCACCAAGTATCCCCCATTTGTGATCTCAGACTTTACCGCTGATTACTTTGGATCGGATGAAGGTTGCGATTCTGAAAATAGTTTAGATGAACTAGATGATGGTGATGAAGAAGACGAGAAATTCTTTCAGTTGGGGGGTAATATACCAAATAAAGATCCTTTTGAACCTACCGTAGTTGAACGTGGCCCTATAACCCATGAATGAATGGATAGAGGATCGGAACTCTACAAGAACATACCATTTTTTGATCACAACTACGAAGACATTCCTATTGATTCTATTGGTGTCCCTCTAACGGACTACTACTGCGATAAAGGCGAAGGATTGTTGAGAAAAGGTTTGACATTCAGAGATAAAAAATATACGATGTGGGCTGTTAAAGATCACTCTGTACGTGTCGCCAAGTGTGCGTATAGAGTGGTACAGAGCAACCCAAAGCTTTGGAAAGTTGTTTGTGTTTCGAAATCACTTGGGGAGAATAATGTAAATATTCTAAATTCATCAACCAACGAATCACCTGAATGTGAATGGTGTCTCCGCGCTAGTTTTTGTAAAGAAAAGGGTATTTGAGAAGTCACAAGATTAGGTTCTGCACACATATGTCTTTCATCACTTACACGTGATGATCACCCCAATTTGTGTAAAAACATGATTGCTATGATCATTACCACTCACATCGAGAAAGATCTGTTGTATAGCGTTTTGCATGTCCAGATTCCTGTCGAACAAGAATATGGTTATAAAGTGTCATATCACAAGGCATGGCAAGGTTTGTGACAGGCTCGTGAAAATGTGTATGGGACGTGGGAGAAGTCGGTCCAATATTTAACAAAACACATGGAGGCCTTGCATACGTCCAACTTAGGGACAGTGGTCGAGTGGCTACACAAATCTTCGGGAATACTCGGTGTGCATATGTTAAGATTTGTATATTGGGAATTTCGACCATATATCGAGGCTTTTAGACATTGTCACAAAGTGATCGGTGTTGATGGAACTTTCTTAGTTAGAAAGTACAAGCACACATTGTTGATGGCATGTACAATTGATGCAAATGAACAAGTCGTTCCACTAACTTATGCAGTTGTTGATTCATAGAGTTATAACTCGTGGCATTGATTCCTTCACATGGTTGAAAAACACATTGTTTGCGATATAGAAGGGGTTTGTCTGATATCTGACCGACATGCCGGACTACTTAGTGCATTACAACGAGTTTCAGCATTCTTGCCACCTGTTGGATCCAACATTTTTTGTTAACGACATGTCTCTTCTAACTTCAATACGCATTCTAAGTCTGTGAAATTGAAGAATATGTGTTTCAAAATAGGAGCAGAACCCAGAGTTACAGTCTTCATAAAAATAATGGAGTAGTTAAAGCCATTGATCCCAAAGCATTTGCATAAGAGTAAGTGGACACTATCCCACGACGGTGGAAAATGGTGTGGCATTCTAGTGATCAACATGTATGAGTGCATCAATGAAGTGATGAAACGTGCAACACGACTTCCAATAACTACTATCGTTCGAATCATATTTGCCCAGAGTACACAAAATTTTTATAAACGCTTGGCCGATGCGACAAGAGTCGATAACATGCGGCAATTTTGGCCTGATAAATTATATAGCATATTCAGGTCAACACAGAATGCCAGGACATCTTACGAAGTTACGGGATATAATTGGGTGGCACAAACGGCTGAGTTTTCCACACGGGTCAATAGAGCAGTTCGAGTTTGAAACTTTCGAGTGTCCTTGTCGAGTGCAGAATGCTCTTGTGGTAGATGGTTGAGTAGTGGTATTTCGTGCTCTCATGCAATCCAAGCATGCATCGATCTCAAAGTGAATCCTTGAGTTTACGTCCAAGATTACTATAGCACTGCTACGTACCTACATACATACTCCGTTGGGGCTTTTGAACAACTGCCCGATGCGGAGAACTGGAATGAATAAAATTCTGATTTGGTTCCTGATCCACACACTAGGAGGCCTAGAACCGTTGGACGACTCAGGAGCAGTAGGATCCACAATGAAATGGACCAACTACAAATACGCACAAGACAATAATATAGTGCACAAGAGGAGGCTAACACATCACAAGGTGGTGGATGTTCCAGTTCTAGGCACTGATGTTAGATAAGGCGATAATCTTTCCATGAGTCTGATGTTGTAATTCGCTTTGCTTTTCTGCTGACAGACGTTTGACACTACTTGATGTTGTAACTCTCATTGCTCTATGTATTAATAATTGTTGTTGTATGAATTCCTTAAGTAATTTCTATCTTGATGTTGTAATTCGCTTTGCTTTTCTGCTGACACGTTTGACACTACTTGATGTTGTAATTCGCACTGCTCTGTGTATTAATAATTGTTGTTGTATGAATTCCTTAAGTACTATCTATCTTGATGTTATAATTTGCTTTGTTTTCTGCTGATAGACGTTTGGCACTACTTGATGTTGTAATTTGCATTGCTCTGTGTATTAATAATTGTTGTTATATGAATTCCTTAAGTACTATCTATCTTGATGTTTTAATTCGCTGCTAACAGACGTTTATCACTACTTGATGTTGTAATTCGCATTGCTTTGTGTATTAATAATTATTGTTTTATGAATTCCTTAAGTAATATTTATCTTTGGAATATAATGTTTGTTGTATGAATTTATTAACTAATATATATATATACTATACTACTATATATATATATATATATATATGTGGAAAATAATGTCTTTTGATTGCATATAATTTTTTATCAACTTATATCCCAAACCCTTTCATCTGATATTGATTTTGATCGTTTATATGTATTTATATTGCTGATGGTATTACTGCATGATGATCCACTATTGACGCAACAACATTTACATAGATCGAAAAACGTTGCACGTGATCAGATTGATGGGGTTCTTATGGTTAAGCGTAGAGCATCTAATATCTTCTGGGATTTCGGTGAGATGATAACTATTTGCATCCTCGAGTTATGTCAATACTAGATCGTTGGGGGTTTAACGAGGTCGCACATTGTGGAGTGATAAGCAGGCTAGATAACCATTTGATAACAGCACTCATTGAGAGATGGCGTCGCGAGACGCATACTTTTCATTTGTCCGTAGGAGAGGCGATGATCACTCTACAAAATGTTGCTATAATCTGGGGTCTTCCAATTGAAGGTGCCCCGATAATAGCCGATGATGTTCAACATTCCAAGGAGTATTGGGTTGAGTGTCTTATGCATTACATAGGCCTACAAGTTGATTATGACGAGGACATGAGAGGTGAGACTCGTCTGAAACTCTCGACATTGAGTGAGCATCTTAGAATCCACCAGCCAGGTGATGACAAGCCGTAGAAAGAGGTCATGAAGTACGCGCGTGGGATTACCTTGTTATTACTTAGTTCATTGTTGTTGCCTAGTACAAGCAACAACTATGTGTCCATACTATACGTATGTCATTTTGTGGATAATGAGAAGACCTCAAGTATTAGTTGGGGTAGTGCTGTACTTGCATGTTTATATCGTGAGTTGTGTAGAGCTGTGAACCCTGAGAGGAAGACAATTAGTGGTCTGCTAGATTTATTACATATTTGGGCTTGGTCCCAAATCTCCTCTGTTAGACCAAAGTCCATGTGGCCCATGATCGACCTTCATCAGACCATGTATGTTTTAGTCGAAGACGTCACATTGCCCGTACCACTGTATGGTAGCAAAAGGTTATATTTAATGAGAACGAATTGCCTATGATTAAACCTTCTCTCCAGTTGCGAAAATCAAGTCCATTAGGATTTTACTTGCTATAGCTGCATACTATGATTACCATATTTGGCAGATGGATGTTAAAACCGCTTTCCTCAATGGTGAATTGATCGAGGAAGTGTATATGATACAACCGGAGGGTTTTAAATCTGAATTGAAACCCAAATCGATATGCAAGCTACAAAAGTCTATTTATGGACTTAAACAAGCCTCTAGAAGTTAGAATATTTGTTTTGACAAAGCAATCAAATTGTTGGATTTTGTTAGAAACAAAGAAGATCCATTCGTTTATAGTAAACGTGCTGGAGGGAGTATTATTTTATTATTATTATATTTTGACGACATATTGATAATTGGAAATGATACCCTTGTCATACAATCAGTAAGAGATTGGTTATCCAGCACCTTCATAATGAAGGACTTGGGTGAAGCCTGTTATATTCTTGAAATTAGGATCTACCGGGATAAACCTAATAGAATATTGGGGCTTTCACAGTCCATGTACATAGATAAAGTGTTATATGCACTTAGCATGACTGGTATATTTCAGCAGAATCTGGGGAAGAACACTTGAAGGCAGTCAAGATTATTCTTAAGTATCTTAGAAGAACTAAAGAATATCTCTTAGTCTATGTGGACAAAAGGAATTGGCAGTTACTGCGTACGCTGATGCTAGTTTCATTTTCAATGATAATGTAGTAAGTTGGAATAGTTCCAAGCAAAGGCAGCTAAAGAAGCTGTCTCGATAATGACTACAAATCATAATCTGATATGCCTTCATTTTCAATGATAATGTAGTAAGTTGGAATAGTTCCAAGCAAAGGCAGCTAAAGAAGCTGTCTCGATAAACAAATTCTTAAGGAATTAGGGGTAGTTCCTAGCACCAATATCGTTGTATTGTGACAACGTTGGTGCTATTGCGCTAGCAAAGGAACTGAGATCCATGAACAGTGACCAACATGTACTAAGATGCTACCACTCGATCAGGGAGATAGTGGAGATAGGAGAAATTAAAATAGAGTGTTCTCAAAGCCATCATGTTCTGGGTAACATGATGAGCATTTCGTAAACCTGAATATTAGATATATAGATTCTTGACTCTAGGCCAAGTGGGAGATTGAAAGTATAAATGTCCTAGAGACAATCAGATTTAAAGACATTATACTTGATCACAATTATTATATATACTGTTATATATATGGCAATGCATTTATATATTATTTTGATTGTTTGCAATTATTTGTATAAATGTTCTCTTTGAGTTAATGTTGTCATTGATATGGTGAGATGTCAATGATAGAACATTACTCTTAAAATAGCCCCGACTAATGATTATTAAGAATAGGATATTGATAATATAATATGTGTCGGCTTGTGGTCTGCATCACATTCTTAGAGAATGCTGTTAGTCTCACGACTGCGAATAATAGTTATTCGTAATGGACACATGGATACTTTAGAGAGTATTGGTAAATCCTACTGATAAGTTATTTATTTTATGTCTATAAACTTATGGGTGTATAAAGCGTGTGAAAATCCTTTGACTTGAGGTCAATACGCACCTTGTTTACTGAGTGATGTACTTTGACCATGACCAATGCTTGCACTCCTTTTCGGAGTAGATATGGCTTTTGTTGGGTGCATCACGATGTAAATAAAGGTGTTAGTTGAGCCAAGAAAGAATTCATTGCTTGATTGGAATTTCGAGAGAGATCACTCATAATCTGTATATTAGTCGATTAAAGTCATTAGCAAATACAAAAGACATATTCAATATAGTAGTTGAGTATGGTCTGGTTGTCGACTAATAAAGATTAGATAAATTGATTAAGCCATATAGATAGACACTTGGATAAGTCTTAAACTTAATCGAGTGATTCGGAATGAAATGAATTTCACCAAAGCTTTGTATAAAGGTTATAATTCGCTGAGTTCAAGTGAATATTCTTTATATATTGAGTTCGTCCAACTAAGCCGTGTAGGAGTTCTGTTTGGATCATCATTAGATTGATGTCATATATAAAGGCCTATAGGGTCACACTATATGCAATTACTTTTCCGACTTAAGAGTGTATCTAGAAAGTATTAAATATTCAATTTAGAATTGCAATATTTAATCGTTAATAATTATGATGTTAATTTCTATTTGATAGAAATTATTTAATTAAATTAAATTAGATTTGGATTTAATTATCTATGTTATACTAATAAAGGTACTTGGGCTAAAATTATTTTGGGCCCATGTCTTGGACAGTTCAATCCTTTTTAGGATTAGAGTTCTCTTATATACCTAGCATAAATATAACATAAAGTCATAAGTTGACAATAAGAGCGACACATAGAGTTTTTAGAAAACATCATAACAAATCCTGATTTCGAGATTGGGGAGTTCTTGAGCTTTCGTGAGATTTCCTAACTTTTTTCATTATAGCAATACACTGAAGTTGGATCTTGCAGTCGGAGAATTAATTGCGTGAATACCTTAGTATTGAACTCGGATCTGGATTTACTATAAGGTTTTCATGCTTTCTCTTATTTGTTTATCGTATAAATATATTCGTTCATAGTATAGATCTGTTGGATCTTATAAGATTTTAAAACTTTCACTGCACAAACATTGTGTTCGTCTCTACAAATTCTTACAGCAGTATTAGAGCCCGGGGCTGTGTTAACGACTATGTTTATAATTTTATAAAATTAATCATGGGTGTAATTATTGTATAATTATTTTAATTAGATTAAAATAATTATTGATTGTTTAATTTGGTTAAATAGTTGATTGAAATAGTTTCAATTAATTATTTTGTTTTAATTTAATTTGATCAAATTATTATTTAAAAAGAAAATTGAAACTGGGAAGAACCTGCGTAGACGTGTTAATCCGGTTATTAACCGGCTGTTAATTTAACCAGTTTTGGCTTAACCGTAACCTAACCGGCTGAGAACCGGTTAAGCTTACGGTTAAACCGGTTAACCGAACCGGCGGTTAACCGCCGGTTTTTATTTTTATTTTTTTTAATTTTTTTAAATTAAATTTAAAATCATAAATAAAAATTGAATAATTGAAACTTAAATGGAATTAGAATGAGATAAATAAAATTTGAATAATTAAAATTTTGAAGTAAGAAGTTTTTATTTATTTTGAAAAAAATAAAGTAAAAAGGACTTGATTTAATGCTAATATTTACAAACAACCAAATTAACAAGATGAAGGCATTTATTTCAAAATAACACAACAAATTCACATTACAAATTAAATTATAAGATTTTTTTAAAGTAAAATGTTAAAAAAATCTTTTTTTTTTTAAAAAGGACTTGATTTTAATTATAATATTAAAAATTTAAAATTTAAAATTTAATATTTGAACTAACTTGTCTACGTATCCTCGTAAAGGAATCAAAATCCACGTAGTTCGAATTTATTTTTTTTTGAAAAAAAAATTAAAGAAAGGACTTGATTTTAATTCTAGTATTAGAAACTAAAACTAAAATTTAAAATTTAATATTAGAATTAAATTGCATACGTATCATCGAAAAGGAATCAAACACGTAGTTCTTATACTTATCTCACTTACTTACTTACCTATTTCGTCGTTGTCATTGCTTCCCGAAGTGGTATCATAATAATCGCTCTCTTCACATTCATCCAATTGCATTTCTTGTTCTCGCGATTCGGCTTTCACCCAATCACTCATCAATACTTGATTTTCAAGATTTTTGGATGTTAAGGTAGACCGACGCTCATCTAATATATAGCCTCCCGTGCTGAAGGCCTGTTCAACAGAAATTGTTGAAACATAAACGACAAGAACCTCCTTGGAAATACTAGAGAGTGTGGGAAAAATACTGGTCACTTTCGACCAAAACTATACAAGATCGTTAGTAATACCATCGGGCTTTTTTAAAACCGAAGTCGGTTCAAAAGCCCCTAAATAACTGTCTAATTCCATTGACCGACTAGCACTAGCCCTTTGCCATTTTCATTTAGTATCTTCAATCAACCTCATATATGGGGCTAGAGCTCCTCGAGGGTCGTTGGGTCTTGTATTAGAAGTGGTGGGGGAAGGGGAAGGGGACACATTAACATCATCACTAGAAGATTCATTGTAATCTTTAAAAAGTTGAACTAAAGATAGGTTTGCTTGTTGAGCAACACTAAGAGGGCTAGGAATTGGAATATTGGAAGCTTGTAAAAAAGGTCCTAATGCACCGTAATAAACTTTAAGTAAATTTTTTCAACCCTCCATCCGATAATCCGGGTCTAAAATTTTTGCAATCAAAAAAATATCGGGAATGTACAGAAAATATTTGACCCATTTACTCAACATACTATCAATACATTCACCTAATTCAGAGTTATCGAGTAAAGTAGTACTAGCAAGTACTATTTGAAAACATTGATCAACAAGTATTGAGGAGGTGGGATAATAAACACCGGATAAAGTCACGGTGGCATCGTTAAAAGTTTTTTAAAAAGGACATCATATTATAACAAATCTAAACTAGCCGTATTAGCGGCGACATTATCAAATGAAATTGAAAAACTTTTGTTAGCTAAATGATACTCGGACAAAACAGTGGATTTTTGCGCGAAATATTCACCGCATTATGCTGACTATCAAACTTTCTATATGCAATTAAATATTTTTGCAAAGTCCAAGAATTATCAATCCAATGGCAAGTATTTCCCATATAATTATGATTATGAAATGAATCCGTCCAAATATCCGAACATATAGAGACACTATGAGGCGAACTATCAAATATTGAAATCAAGTTCAATTTATACTCACCGACCATTTTTTCAATATCGTGAGTCAATTTATTTCGTGAAATCCTAGTTCTAGATGGATTAAATGCACCCCTAGTATAATGTTCATAATGATTACTATGCGCATGATTAAAAGGAAGACTCATAACGGAAACAAATTTTGCAAGAAGCTTTCTATGACCACTTTCGGTATATTGAAATAAACTAGAAGAACTCGTACCTTGGCCACCGGTCCCGACGCCGCCGGTAGATGAAGATGAGAAGTTGAGTTGTGTTTGAGAGCTTTCCACGTCATACTTGTCGGGATGCTTCTTCTCTATGGGGTATTTGAGCGACTCGTAGCTTCTATTATTTTTAGAACCGAAGGCGTAATGAGAATTGCAATAATTGCCTTGCGCTCGAGATTCACCGTTGATGGTCTTTTTTGTGAAATACAATCGAAAGATGGGGGAAAAAAATTCCCTCGGTTTCGATTGAGGCGGTGGCATATCATCCGCTCCCTCCTCATCTTCATCTAAATTGACGGCGGCCGGCGGTTCGGCTTCATTGGAGCTAGGTAAATCCTCTTCAAAACTGGTTTGATTTTGCGAGTCGAAGTTGATTTGATTATATAGGTTCTCAACTTCTTCCGTTGTCATCTCATCGGAAACATAATCTCCGGCAACGGCCTAAGATTCTCGTCGAGATCTTTGACCTCGACCTCGACGAGAAGAGGTTGGAGTGTTGGTATTGACATTACGGGAAGAGCTTGCCATAGTGATAATATAAAAGAGAATTAAGTAAAATAAGATTATGAAGAATTAGAATATTATTGATATTATTTCTTGCACAAATTAGAAACTTGACTTTAAGCTTGAAAATATAAGAAAAGAAGAAGAATAGTAGAGATGAATTGGTCTGAGAATTGGTGTTGGAGAGTGGGGTATTTATAGGTGTCAAAATCTAAAAAAAAAAATCAAAAAAGTAGTCGTTATAATCGGCGGTTAAACCGGTTAACCATGGTTAAACCGCCAACGTCTACTTTTGGTTTTAATTTGAGGCGTTGGTTTTCAATGGCTAGTTGATCTCAGTTGTTGATTATCAACGGCTATCAATCGCGGCGGTTAAACCGCCGATTTTAATCGGTGGTTACACCGCCTGCGAAATTTTTAATTTTTATTTTTAAAAAAACCGGTTCACCAGCGGTTAACCACGGCAGTTAAGGTTAAATGGTCAGGTTAACTGTAACCTAACCACCGATGACCCATTGACGGTTACGGTTATAATCGTGACTGCAGGTCAACGGTTAACCGGAACCGATTAACCGGTTAACCGAAACCATTTGGGCACCTCTAAACCAGCGCCTCCCACTGAACGAAACTTGTTGCACCATAACTCTAGTCGACGGCCTTAGAATTGCCAGCTGACGGTGCTTTGGCTTGCAGGGCAGGAGGTATTCCAACACAGCGGACGTGCTGTGGTGGTGTGGCGACAATCGGTGTTTTAGCCGAATATCTGCAGTCGGTTCGTGCTCGATTCTAGTGGCTCTAGAAAGCTTTTACGGTGGGCCACTGCTTCTGGCAGCTTCGGCTCTTCAGGGATCATAACGTTGTGCCGTCGGTGGTGGCCGACAAGGCCCGAAACACAAGCCTAAATTCGATTTAGGGCTTGCGTAAAATTTTTGAGAATTTGATATAGTTTTGGGCTTGATTGTAATTTTAGAAATTTATGAAATAACAGAATTACCCTAAGTTTTTAGAAAACTGCGAGGCTGCCCATAACTTTTTAGAAATTGCATTCTGACCCCAGAAACTTTCCAAAAAACTATTTTAAGCCCAAATGGCATTTCTATAATTATTAAAGTTTTCAAAAATTACAGAAAGGTCCCTTAAACTTTCAAAAAATTATTAAGGAGTTGTTTGGCTATGTAGAGAATTTTGAAAATTTGTGTTTTCACTTAAAATCTTTTAAAATTGTCTAAGAAATTAATTTTAAATTCTAAATTTAATTAATTTCTAAGTTAGAGGTTTTTTTAAATTTTATTTAGAAATAAGAATTAAATTTGGAATTTAAACTCTAAATACAAACCTTTTAAACTAATTTAGAAATCAGATTAATTTGGAATTTAATTTTTCTAAATTTAAGTGATTAACCCATGATTATTATTATATTATTGCATTATTTGATAATGTGAATTAAATTAAAATTCTGAATTTTAATTTAATTATGGAATTGTTCCTCTACTTGTCCTAATTGTCTAGGTGGCTCGTATATTACTTTTTAGCATAGAGTCTGCATATATTGTCTGGGTAGGCGGCGCCCAGTATTTGTCAGATCGTTTGCTTACAAACTTTGGGTAGGCGGCGTGATTCGAGCTTTTGTGTGTGCCTACTTTGTAAATAATTGTTAGGAATTTAATAGCTCGCCCGCAAAATAATGGGATCGAGTGTAGGTTGACAAGCTTAACTCGAGACAAGCTTAACTCGAGTCGTCTCTCAAGGACTGATGTTCAGAATTTCTAATGTTTGTTAAATCACAATGTTTAACATGAGAACTTGTATAAATTTGATTTTTGAAAATTATCAACTACTAATAAATTTAAAAGCTTCAACTAATTATTTTAAACTAACTAATTTAACCTAATTAATTAACTAAAACTTCAAACTAAATTATCTAAGTATTATTAATCTAGGGACTTTTAAAGCAAATAAATTCTAAATTAATTAACTAGCATGCATCAAACTACTATGAACTAAATCTAACATATGAATTCCCAAGAACAAGATCAATATCGAAGTTCTCAAGCAATAACATATCATAAACTAATTAACCAAGCATAAGCAATAAATAAACTAAGCATGAACAATCTCATCACCAAGAATGAACCAAAGTAAAACACAACAACTAAATTAATATTAAAAATGAAATCTAAGGTTCAAAACTTCAGCGATTCAACGGCTCAAACGATTCGAAATAAATAAACGGAACTAAAAACTCAAACGAAATAATTAAACATCAATTATCTAGAATTAAACTAAGAATAACTAGAGTTTAGGGAACTTATTATATAACTAAAGGTGCTGAAAGATTGCTGCGAATTGGGACTATGGATGGTTGATCTTGGTCGAGAAATCGGAGCTTGAATGAACGTCTTCGTCTTGGTGCTTCGGATCTTGAATCTTTGACGTAGATTTTTAAAGTATGTTGTAGGGTGGTGAAAATAGGTTTCACAACCTTAGGTAAGTGTTTTGAGGCGTGGCTTTAATCCGAAATATGAAGGGTTTATATAGTTATTTCATGACTTAGCGCACAAGAAACCCTAAAAATCATGATTCAGGGCCATCACATCGATTGACGTCAGTTATTGCGTCCCGACGCAAACTGGTCGACGCTAAAGAGAGTCTTGTGGGCAGGTGCGTTGATAGACATCGGTTCTTACGTCGACGGACGTAACTGGTCGACAGGTGTGCGCAGCGCTCGGCAGGGCTCGGTAGGTGTGCGTCGGCCGAAGCACCATGGGTCGACGCTACAGAGAGTTGCGGTCGTCCAGGGCTACTATAACGGTTCCAGATGGAAAACTGTTATAGATAATCGGCAGCTTCAAATTCTTCAAATCGCGGCCCGTTTTCGCTGAAACTCCACTCGTACGCCCATCCTCAATTATATTCAAACTTAAATACTTCAAAATACCAATAATAAACATAAAACTAATTAGTTATAATTAAAATATGGTAAAATAAGCTGGTGATAAGAAAATATGAAAATGTGCTCAATCTATCCAACTTATACCAAAACAATAAGAAAAATAAACTAAAATACTAATAAAAACCAAGACAAATTCGTGTTAATCAACTACCCCACGCTTTATTGGTTTGTTTGTCCTCGAACAAACAATGGATTCAAAGTATAACAAGAAAGAAAATCAGCTCAAACAATGAGTCGTGCTATGCTACATACATAATTTTGAAAATATAGATACAAGTAACGCAGCGTCAAACACTCCACCCTTATTACATTGTCGCTCCAAAATCAAATTCATGCATCCTCACTAAGGGAAATATATTTGGGTGTTCACTCAAAATCACTTAAGCATTGCTGCATAAGACGTGTATACACTCAAATCATACAAATACATGCACAATAAATAAGAACGGAAAATCAGTCTCTTTTCAATAGCAAATTAAGTGTGTTTATCGAACTAAGAATCAAAAAAGGTCTTTTCGGGTTGTAATGTAAGGCTCTTTGTATGGGTATGGAATATATAAGTCGTGTGGCTAACTCATGATCTAACATGATCAATAACTCACTCAACCCAATTTAATCACGAAGTAATGTGCTYCACCTCGTACAAAAATAAAAACCTCACTAAATACTCATAACGTAGCCTTTAAACATAGGCTATTTCTCAACTCGTAACTCTACTACTGACTTGTTGCTCAAACCACTTAAATGAAATTGAAGCTCATAATACGCTTCTTCTTTCAAACACAACTCTTGCCTCTTAAACATTAGGCTTCATAAAATAAAATAAACAATAAACACAAGCCTTTATTAGCGTAGGCATTGACTCAACACGATCCAACTAGACTCACCATCCTTCTCTTTTTTTTTTTAATTTATCCCTTTTCTATTTTTATGGGATCTTTTTCTTTTATTTATTTATTATTATATTCTTTTTCTTTAAGGATGGTGGTCCCCAATACTATTACAAAATCATAAATACCTTGGCAAATTTCCAAAATTCAACTAACCAATAAAACTAACGAACTCCTCCTACCCCATGCTTTTAATGGTTGCAAGAATCGACTCAAAAATCACTCATGGCTAATGGAAATGGATTATTTGGCTATGATCGACTCATTCGTAATTTATAGTGGCTAATATATATGGATATGGCCGGAATAAGGTTTTTTTTTGTGCCTTAACGTCATGTTCAAAATCAACTACACACTGCGGTTTCAAAGAGATATCAAAACAGAAACTTATTCAAGCACATGCAAAGATGATAATCACTCAGGCTACTCACAGGCTTTTTGCATGAATTGACGCTGCTTTTAAGGTTTTGCGAAATCAATTGCGTACAAGTACCATTTTACAATATATAAATAATAAATTTTGAAAAATTTATGCACTTATGCACGCTCAAAAGACTAGAACCTCAAATCATACTTAGCTAACTTCGACAGGCATGCCATACAAACACAATTCAGCGCAGAAATAGTGATCAATCACGTAAAATTTAGCACTACAAACCCACAAAATTTGCACAAATTGCTACAATTTCAACTATAATCCACACTCAACCATCCCCCCCCTTAAAAACTTGGCAATCTCCCGATTGTCATAAAATAAAAAAAGTAAGGGAGATAATAAAACATTCCTGAAATCCCGATAGTTGAGTCTTTCCAACATGCTTGTGCAATAATCCTTTGTCTTGAACTCGTGATTGCAATTGTCTTGAATTAAAAATGATTGTAGTTAATTGTGTTGCGCAAGTGCTCGGTGGCACATCGTTTGGAATTGAATTGGCCGGATTGCGTCTAAATTTGGTCGGATTACGAACTTGATCGGTGGGAATGAATTCGTAAAATTGGATTTTGTGCACATTAACACACACATAAATGTACCACGACAATTGACAAAATAAAAACAGAAATAAACTAAATAAAAATCGAAATAAAAATTAAAGAAAAAGAAAAACTAACGCTTGGGTTGCCTCCCAAGAAGCGCAATATTTTACGTCATATGCTTGATGCGTTTCAATGTTTAATGCTCGGCTTGAGGTGGATCACCTAGCTCCACCATGTCATTTGCTTGAAACTCCATCTCAAATGTTTCGTTGGGGTCCGTAATTTTAAGGTCAGCCCCAATGTCATGAAAATCAATACCAAATAGCTCGGTTATCTTCTCCCCGCTAAAAAAATCATTGTTGTCCTCGACTCTGTTCTAAAAATTGCCCTAGGCGCTAGGCGCCACCAATCCGCCTACGATTTTCAAAAATCGTCCAAAGAAATCGTTGGTCACCCCAGGCACCGCCTAGGCGCCCTCGGCGCCAAAGTCGGCGCCTAGGCACCAGACCAATTTTTTTTTAAAATCTTTATGGCCTGAAACGACGTCGTTTTTGGGCCTATTTTTTTGATTATTTTGATTTTGTAATATATGTTATGATATTTTTATTTGACTAATGAACTTATGGATCTATTTTTTTTTTTGAACTTTGAATCGAACAATAGCTTTAAACTTGTGAATTGTAACTTGTGATTATTACTTTTAGTTTTTAATTGTCATAGACTTTATTGTGTAGCAGGTAGTATGTTGAAATATTAAATGGTTGGATATAATGTTGTAAATTGGGGTATTTATTCACAAATTCTAGGCCCCGCCTAGATCTGCCTAGGCCCCTCTTAGGCGTCCTAGGCGCTAGGCGCTGGCCTGACGCCTAGCAACCACCTAGCGATTTTTAGAACACTGGTCTTCGACTTCCTACTCATCCAATACTATTATGCTTTTGAGTTCTTGGACGCAAGCATCTATTGGGTCGATATACGAACACTCATCTTCTTCCATCAATGGCGCAGGGCACTTTTTCATATCTCGCAAAGAAAAAGTAACTGTCTCTAACTGACATGCTCATCCTCCCCTTATTCACATCAATCACCGCATGGGAGGTAGACAAAAATGGATGGCCTAAAAGAATAGTATGCCCCTTTTCGTCACTCGGCATTTCCCCAACATCTAAAACTACAAAATCAACTGGAATGATCAATTCATCCTCTCGCACCAAAACATCTTCAACGATACCTAATGGATGTCGAACTGAACAATCCGCCAGTTGGAGTGGCATCGTCGTCAGCTTCAAGGGTCCTAATTCAAATTTCGTATAAAGGGAATGCGGTAGTAAGTTAATTCCCGCTCCAAGATCAAGCATTCCGAGCGCTTGTTTCCCGTTCTCCAATGTAATATTGACACAAAAACTTCCAGGTTCCTTCTCCTTCGTAGGCTACGGGTGACTGCATAACGCACTCACCTCCTTCGTTAGAGGAACGTACTGATTTGTCTCCGAACGCCTATGTCTTGTAGCAAGCTCCTTGAAGAACTTCACATATGCCGACATCATTTTGGTCTCATCCAAAAGAGGAAGGTTGATGTTGACGTTCTTCAGCAAGTTGTAAAGCTGCATGAACTTCTTATTCTCTTTTGCCGGTCGAAGGCGGCTTGGAAAACCTTATTGACTAACGGCGAAGTAGGAGTTTTGTTCGTGAGCTTCCCCTTCAAAGATCCCGGAATGTAAGGGCTTGGTGTCTTATGAAATTACTCTATCGGCTTGGTTACATCTCCCTTTTGTGATGTCGGTGTTGGAGTCTTCATCATTTCTTCGCCCCCTCCGTCATTTGTCTTGACTCCATTGTCAATCACTTTTCCACTTCATAGGACTTTAATCGCTGAGGCTTGCTCCGTTTGACTCGGAAACTTGTCCTTTTCCTTATTTGATCTCGCTATGTCAGCCGCCAATTGTCCTATCGTCCTATCAATCCTCTCCACATTCTTAACAAGATCATGCACTATCCTAGAGAGATTGTCAATACTAATCACCTTTTTCGAGAGGTCGTCTATCTTTGCATTCACTTTCATAAGTCCCTCTCTATTATGTAACGTCTCAGTCACTTGACTTTATTGCCAAACCAATAATTGATCATTTGGTTTAATCGGATTTGACGTTTGCCCCTTCGTAGGCAGTGGTGGTGAGGGAAGGTACAGTGGGTCGGTCGGTGTCTTCATCGGCGCGTAATGTGGGTTCTCAGGACCCCACTTGAAAAAAGGAGAATCACGCTGTGCCTGAAATTGGTTTGTGGGTTTCTGCCCAGAATTGTTGTTTTGGAGATTTTGCACGGCGTTGACCTCTATGTTCGATTCATCATCAAAAGTCACTGAACACGCATTCGCTCCATATCCAAATGCTCCACAAATTCCACGTGTCTCTTGTGAAGGTTGCAATTGTTGCTTCATCATCATGTTCGTCAACAACTCCACTTGCTTTGTAAGTTTATCGATCTTGTCATCCTCCGCTCGCGCAACTGAAACCTTATTCAATATAATTTTCCGAGGCCTTGAACTCATTTGCCTCGACTTGTCACTTATTAATTCAAAAGGATCTTGTTCTTCCTCCGCGGTTAAGCCCCCGAAATCTCCTGCTCGTGTTTCCACTTGTTGCTTGAAATTAGGCAATAATCCTTCATAAAAGTAATCGTTGATCATTTCGTCACTGTTACCATGGTGTGGGCATGCATTGAGGAGCTCCTTAGAATGATCCCACGCCTCGTGAAACAATTCTTCATCCAATTGCTCGAAGTTGGAAATTTCCCTCCCCAACTTCGATGTCGTTTGGGCTGAGTAGAATCTTCCCACAAATTTCTTGTAAACCATCTCCCAATTTGTTAGGGAGTTAGGTTGTAATTGATTGAACCATCGTTTTGCTTTATCTTTCAGGGTACTAAGGAAGTATCTCATTCTAAGATTTCCTTCACTGAGTCCTCGATCTTGAATCCCAGATAATGCTATGTAAAATCCTCGAACGAACTCGAGTGGGTCTTCATTCGGCAAACCATAGAAAGAGGGTAGTCTATTCAAATCATCGGTCCTCAAATTGTAGTTCCTAGCTGCTTGGCCTAAAACTATCGCTGAGCTATATGGTCCAATGGTTGGGCATGCGAGGTCATATTGATTTCGTACGTTTTGATGTCGAGGAGCACGTCTTCCTCCAAAATCGTCCCTATCGTCATAATAATTATCTTCATTAAACTCATTTTCATCCTCATATTCATCTTTCAGTGTATCACCATCTTGACCATCATTATACTGTCGTCCTCCTCGCCTATTTTGGAAACGATTCGGTACTCGCACCCAATTTATATTCTCATTTTGTTGTTGGTTGTTTTGGGGATGGGGCCCGCCATTACCAACTTGGTTGCGTAAGAACTCCTCATTTGCACGAGCGTTGTATGCTTGAGCTTCCGCTCGATTCCTAAAGTGCTGTGGATGATTTTTTTGATTTCCTGGAATCACTGCTTGACGATTATCTTGGCCTTGGGCCCCCCCATTGTTTGGTTTGTTGAGGAGCTAGTTTCCTTCTTGATTCTCTTCGTTATTGATCCTTTGGTTGTTTTCGTCGTTATGCGCTTGATTAGGTTCAAGAATCGGTGGATCTTCTTGACGATTGTCGTCCTGTAGGTCTCCAAAGTTTAGATCATCCGTAGGTGGCATCCCATATGGTTGTTGGTGAGGTGGGGTAAGAATTTCATCTCCATGCCCTCGACCACCATTCGTTTTCCCTCCTCCTCTTCCTCCTGGTCCTCGGCCTCCAATAGGGGCAGTGTTTGACATGTTGGCCGAATTTGTATCACGATTAATAGCGTCGGGGGAATGAAAGAGTCTTCTCGGTCTCCCAACTCGTTTGATGTTGTCTATATATGGAGCAAGTTCGTTTTTAAGACTTCGACGTCCTAGCATCAACAACAATCAACATCAACGCATCGAGTGGAAAACAAAGAACCTTTATACAAATAAACAGAAAAGCATAAAATAACACGAACAAAAATTATCAAAACCTATGCCAGTCCCCATCGACGGCGCCAATTTTTGATTCGAGCTTTTGTGTGTGCCTACTTTGTAAATAATTGTCAGGAATTTAATAGCTCGCCCGCAAAATAACAGGATCGCGTGTAGGTTGACAAGCTTAACTCGAGTCGTCTCTCAAGGACTGATGATCGGAATTTTTAATGTTTGTTTAATCACAATGTTTAAAATGAGAACTTGTATAAATTTGGTTTTTGAAGATTATCAACTACTAATAAATTTAAAAGCATCAACTAATTATTTTAAACTAACTAATTTAACCTAATTAATTAACTAAAGCTTCAAACTAAATTATCTAAGTGTTATTAATCTAGGGATTTTTAAAGCAAATAAATTATAAATTAATTAACTAGCATGCATCAAACTACTATGAACTAAATCTAACATATGAATTCTCAAGAACAAGATCAATATCGAAATTCTCAAGCAATAACTTATCATAAACTAATTAATCAAGCATAAGCAATAAATAAACTAAGCATGAACAATATCATCACCAAGCATGAACCAAAGTAAAACGCAGCAGCTAAATTAATATTAAAAATAAAATCTAACGTTCAAAACTTCAGTGATTCAACGGTTTAAACGATTCGAAATAAATAAACGAAACTAAAAACTCAAACGAAACAATTAAACATAAATTATCTAGAATTAAACTAAGAATAACTAGGGTTTAGAGAACTTATTAAATAGCTAAAAGTGTTGAAAGATTGCTGCGAATTAGGACTATGGATGGTTGATCTTGGTCGAGAAATCGGAGCTTGAACAAACGTCTTCGTATTGATGCTTCGAGTCTTGAATCTTCGACGTAGATCTTTAAAATATGTTGTAGGGTGTTGAAAATAGGTTTCACAACCCTAGGTAAGTGTTTTCAGGCGTGGGTGTGTCTTTAATCCAAAATATGAAGGGTTTACATAGTTATTTCATGACTTGGCGCACAAGAAACCCTAAAAATCACGATTTTGGGCCGTCGCGTCAATTGACGTCGATTATTGCGTCGACCGACGCAAACTGGTCGATGCTACAAAGATTTTTGTGGGCAGGTGCGTCGATCGACATCGGTTCTTGCATCGACCGACGTAACTGGTCGACAGGTGTGCGCAGCACTTGGCAGGGCTCGGCAGGTGTGCGTCGGCCGACGCACCCTGGGTCGACGCTACAGAGAGTTGCGGTCGGCCAGGGCTACTATAACGGTTCTAGATGGAAAACCGTTATAGAATCAGCAGCTTCAAATTCTTCAAATCGCGGCCCGTTTTCGCTGAAACTCCATTCGTATGCACATCCTCGACTATATTCAAACTTAAATGCTTCAAAATACCTATAATAAACATAAAATTAATTAGTTATAATTAAAATATGGTAAAATAAGCTGGAGATAAGAAAATATGAAAATGTGCTCAATCTATCCAACTTATACCAAAATAATAAGAAAAATAAACTAAAATACTAATAAAAACCAAGACAAATTCGTGCTAATCACGGCGCCCAATATTTGTCAGACCGTTTGCTTATAAATTATGGGTAGGCGACGCCCAATAATTGTTTACTGTTCATTTGGATCTTGTTAATTATTAAACCCTGATAAATGTTCCCCAATAAAATATGAGTCTCATCGTGGATGAGCGCGCTGTCCAATATAATTGAGTGAGTACGAGACCTTTTTCGTCCATGAGTATTTCACCCTAGTGCTTGGTCCGGCCGACGAGGTTAAGACTTGCTCGTAGATGCATATGTTTGCGATCGTGTAATAAGGTTGACTTACTTAGTTCTTTCTGGTTGCCCTAGCATCGGAACCAACTAAGGGCGTAAGATTGGATTAGATTAAATCGACCAAGAGTTATAATTGTCTATAATTGGTTTGGACACCTACCAGTTGTGTTATTGTGGTCATCAGCACTAGCAGAGGCTACAGTAGTATGAATATGGATCTTGGCTCACTATGATCATATTTGATATGAGTCCGTATTCTACCGTAGGGTCGTAGAATATGTTAAAATAGTGGGAGCTAATTACTAAAGTCCTTGTTAATTAGCTAGTAATTGTGATCATAGGAATTAGAATTAGAGCTCTAATTCTCGCTCTATTTATTTTCTCTAGATTAATTAAGATGTCGAATTTATCATTAAAATTTTTGGTTGAAACGAACAAGTTGACTAGACCAAACTTTATGGATTGGTTGTGCAATCTGCGTTTAGTTCTAAGACAGGAAAAGATTGAGTATGTGTTGGACACGCCTGTTCCTGAGATTCCTAATAAAAATCCTCCTGAATATGCCAAGTTTGACATGGGTATTCATGGGAAACATAAGTATGATACTTCGGCACAGTGTGTCATGCTAACTGCGATGAAGACGGAATTGCAGAGACAACATGAACACATGGGCCCTTATGAAATGCTGGATCATTTGAAGAGTCTCTATGCTTTGCAAGCTCAAACTATGGAGTATGAGCTACTAAAAGATCTATTTAAGTGCAAGCTTCATGATGGGGGCAAGGTGTCTGAGCATGTCTTGAGATGATAGGGTTAATTTAGAGGTTGGCTTCGATTGGAACGAACCTACCTGAAAATGTCTCAGTCAACTTGATCATGAATCCGCTTCCTAGTTCATTTGAAAACTTCATTGTGAATTATAATATGAACAAAACGAAATTGAAGCTTCCCGAGCTTCATAACATGCTAAAGACATATGAGTCTTCCACCTCAAAGGGCAGTGCTGTACTCATGGTGAGTACATTTGCTAGATCTAACCTGAAAGGTAAGAAAAAGAAGAAAAAGAAAACTAAGGTTGGGCCTAATCCTACGGCTTTGAAGCCAAAAGTAGGTGCTCATAAGAAGTCAACATTAGCGAAAGATGTGTGCTTATATTGCAAAGAAAAGGGACATTGGAAGAGAGACTGTGAGAAGTGGAATACATTAGATGTTTCCGGCTCCTCAGGTATGTTTGTTATTGAGATAAATATGTCTATTAATAACTCTCATTTCTGGGTATTTGATACCGGATGTGGTTCACACATTTGTAATAGTGTGCAGGGGCTAAGTGCAGCAGGATGGTTAGACCGGGGGAAGTTTGCCTGTGCGTGGGAAATGGAGCAAAGGTTTTTACCGAGCGTGTAGGGACTTATAGATTAGATTTACCCTTGGGTTATAGACTAAATTTATATAATTGTTATTTTGTTCCATCGATTACGAAGAATATTATTTCCATTCCGATGTTAGACATTGAAGGGTTTTCCGTCCATTTTTCTAATAATAATTATTTATTTAAGCATAATTGTGTTGTTTATGGAAATGATCCGCTTATGAATGGTTTATATGTTCTTGATTGTAGTCTTGACATTCTCAATGTTCAAAACAAATGTATAAAGTTAAGTAATATGAATAATCCTACCTATTTATGGCATTCCAGGCTTGGTCACATAAATGAAACAAGAATCGTAAGGTTAAGAAAGTTAGACTATTTAACACCATTTGATTTTGAATCTTATGGACAATGCGAATCTTGTCTCAAAGGAAAAATGACCAACAAGCCATTTTCTAGGAAAGGCATACGAGCAAAAGAGGTGCTTGAGTTGGTTCATACTGATGTATGTGGACCTTTCCCTACTCAAGCTAGAGGCGATTATTCATACTTCATTACTTTTACTGATGACTTCTCTAAGTTTGGACAAGTGTATCTTTTGAAGCACAAGTCAGAGGTTTTTGAGAAGTTTAGGGAGTATAAGCTAGAAGTAGAGAAATAAGTTGAAAAGATTATTAATACTCTTTGATCGGATAGAGGAGGAGAATACCTGAGTAAAGAGTTTCTCGATTACTTAAAACCTCATGGAGTCCAATCGCAATGGACGCCTCCCGGAACACCACAAATGAAAGTTATTTCTGAAAGGAGGAATCGAACCTTATTAGATATGGTTAGATCCATGTTGAGTTTTTGAGATCTTCCAACATACCTATGGGGGTATGCTTTACTGAACTCAATCTATGTTCTCAATAGAGTTCCATCGAAGTCAGTAGATAAAACTCCATATGAGTTTTGGTATGGCAAGAAGCCATCACTTATGCATATGCGCTAACTTGGGGTTGCCCCGCATATGTAAAGAAGATGCTTACTGACAAGTTGGAATTTAAAAGTGAGAAATGTAATTTTGTGGGGTATCCTAAAGAAACACGAGGGTACTATTTATATCTTCCTGGAGAACATAAGGTCATTGTCTCCAGGCAAGTGACTTTCCTTGAGGAAGACTATGTCTACAAGGAAAGAAGTCGAAATAATGTAGAACTTGAATAAATTCAAGAACCATAAAATGACATGGAGGTTGAAAACTTGTCTAATGACCTAGATAAGAACTCAGTGGGAGCTTCTGGTCATTCCTATGGTGAAGATTTGTCACTTACAGGATAATCTTTAGCTAGTGGGAGCATTGATATAATTGATGCAGTAATGCAAAATTTATCGTCGTAACCAATGGATGACCAAGCAATGGTTGCACAACTCCCTCCTCGGGAAGTTCATGTTAATGACACTTCTGAGGAATTTCAAAATGCTGGATCATCCTGCACAGAATAACCTTCTCATGATCAGAACACTCAAATCACTCAAACGCATGATAACCAACTTCGTAAGTCTACTAGGATTCATAGGTGACCAAAAAGACTAAACCTCCTTGTAGAGGGTCAAGGTGACGTGGAAATTTCGGACGATGATGAACCTAGAACTTACATTGAGGCTATGTTAGACATTGACTCAAAGAGGTGGCTTGAAGCCATGAAATCAAAAATGAAATTGATATACACAAATAAAGTTTGGAACTTTGTTGACTTGCCAGTTGGGGTTAGACCCATTGGATGCAAATGGTAAGATACAAACCTACAAGGCTAGGTTGGTAGCAAAAGGTTATATTTAATGAGAACAAATTGACTATGATGAGACCTTTTCCCCAGTTACAAAAATCAAGTCCATTAGGATTTTACTTGCTATAGCTGCATACTCTATATTTGGCATATGGATGTTAAAACCGATTTCCTCAATGGTGAATTGATCGAGGAAGTGTATATGAGAAAACCCAAGGGTTTTACATCTGAATCGAAACCCAAATCGTTATGCAAGCTACAAAAGTCTATTTATAGACTTAAAAAAGCCTCTAGAAGTTAGAATATTTGTTTCGACAAAGCAGCCAAATCATTTGATTTTGTCAGAAACAAAGAAGATCCATGCGTTTATAGTATACGTGCTGGAGGGAGTATTATTTTTATTATTATATGTTGATGACATATTGATAATTGGAAATGATACCCTTGTCATACAATCAGTAAGAGATTGGTTATCCAGCACCTTCATGATGAAGGACTTGGGTGAAGCCTGTTATATTCTTGAAATTAGGATCTACTGGGATAGACCTAATAGAATATTGGGGCTTTCACAGTCCATGTACATAGATAAAGTGTTATATGCACTTAGCATGAGTGGTATATTTCAGCAGAATCTGGGGAAGAACACTTGAAGGTAGTCAAGATTACTCTTAAGTATCTTAGAAGAACTAAAGAATATCTCTTAGTCTATGTGGAAAAAAGGAAGGAGATCGAACCTCTTGCGCTTTTTGAATATTTTATGAATAATGATGAGGAGTTGTTGCCACTGGAGTATCCAAATGACGTTGGAGATTCAAGGCCGTTGGAGTTCAATGAGAATGGAGGAGTCGAGTTGCCCGAGTTGGAGACGAGTGGGATTATCGAGACGTATGGAGATCCACCAGATACTTTAATTGATATTGAAATGGTGGTGGTGGATGAATTTTTGAAGAAGGAAGAGATGATCGAACCTCTTATCGAGCCACCCGACATATTGATGGAGAATACGAATAAAATGGTGGTTGAGGTAGTCGAAGAAATTCCCCCTCCCATTTGCCCTTTTATAGATTTTAATTATTTTCAAAATATTGAGGGGGATGTTAAAGAAGTGAAGAGGTTCGGAGTGTTTGGAGGATTTTTTGTTTGTTCGACGGATTTCTGAATTTTTCCAAAAGTAGAGGATCACCCTGTGCCCCAATTTACGTTTGATATGTTCATGGTGGTCAACTATTCACTTTTTTGACCTCCTAAGCAAGTAGAAGTTTTTGTTCTACGAATTGTTGCCCATGCCCGCCTTGGTATTTTTGATCGCCAAACCTTACTCTTGGAGAACACTAAGGCGTGGCACGATCGTCATTTATTTCTGGATCCGGGATAGCATCGTTTGTAGAAGGCGTCGAGCTTTCGAAGTTAAACAAACGCTTCTTGGGAGGCAACCCAAGCTAATTTTTCTATCCTTTTTATTTTTAGTTTATTTATCTTTTTCTATTTTACGTTGTTCTTTTTAGGTTTCTGAAACAGGTAGAAGTTTTATCGAGGAAGGACTAATCATTAGAAACGAAGAAATCAAAACGAATGACATGCGGGTTCGAACGGATTTTTCTTCGACCCAAATAAGATCCCGCCAATGATAAATACTTCTGCTAATTATAGGTTTTATTCAAGACATTTTCGTTCACGCGACTAGAGACAAAGGATGATTGCACATAGCTGTTTGGAGAAACTCGACCACGATTTTTCAGGGACGTTCCCTTACTCCTTATCTCTTTGTTTTGGTTTTTTATATATTTATGACAATCATGAGATTGT
This sequence comes from Phtheirospermum japonicum, assembly GCA_014905375.1. Lineage (NCBI taxonomy): Eukaryota > Viridiplantae > Streptophyta > Magnoliopsida > Lamiales > Orobanchaceae > Phtheirospermum > Phtheirospermum japonicum. The sequence goes on along the minus strand of BMAC01000881.1, from coordinate 115,824 downwards.
CGAGTTCTTAGAGGGGGGGATGGTTGAGTTGTGATTTATATTTGAAAATTTGTGCAATTTAAAAAAATATATATTTTACGTGATTGATCACTATTTCTGCGCTGAATTATGTTTGTATGGCTTGCCTGTCGAAGTTAACTAAGTTTGATTTGATGTTCATGTCTTTTGAGCGTGCATAAGTGCATAAAATTTTTCAAAATTATTATTTATATATTGTAAAATGATACTCAATTAATTTCGCAAAACCTTAAAAGTAGAGTCAATTCAAAACTTTTTCATGCAAAAAGCCAGTGAGTAGCCTGAGTGATTATCATCATTGCATGTGCTTGAATAAGTTTCAGTCTTAATATCTCTTTGATACCGCTGTGTGTAGTTGACTTTGAAAATGAGGTTAAGGCACATATAAAACCCTATTTCCGGCCATATTCATATATTTTTTTTAGCCACTATAAATTTCGAATGAGCCAATCATAGCCAAATAATCCATGCCTTATAACCATGAGTGATTTTATTTGAGTCGACCCCTACTAACCCATTAAAAGCGTGGGGTAGGAGTTCGCTATTTTTATTGGTTATTAGTGTTTTGGAAAATTTTGTTAGGAATTTATGATTTTATGATTTTTATAATATATTAAGGACCACCATCCGAAAAAAAAAAAGAAAAAAAGAAGAAAAGAAAAAAAAAAGAAATGACCCCATAAAAAAATTATAATAAGGGGGAAATAAAAAAAAGGGATGGTGAGTCTTGGTGAATTTCTGTTAGTCATTGCCTACGCGCTAATAAAGGCTTGTGTTTATTGTTTATTTTTGCGTGAAGCCTAATGTTTAAGAGGCAAAAGAGTTGTGTTGAATAAGAAGCACATTATAAGCTTCAATTGTGTTTAAGTGGTTTGAGCGACAAGTCGGTTTTACGGTTTATGAGTTGAGAAATAGCCCAAGTTGAAGGCTACGTTATGAGTGTTTAGTGAGGTATTTTTATTTTTGAACGAGGTGAAGCAATTTCGCTTCGTGATTAGATTAGGTTGAGTGAGCTATTTAGCCACATGACTTATATATTCCATACCCGTCCAAAAAGCCTTACATTACAACCCGTTAAGACCTTACCGATTCTTAGTTTTGACAACACACTTAATTTGCGATTGAGAAGAGATTGATTTTCCGTGCTTATTTATTGTGCTTGTATTTGTATGATTTAAGCATATACACGTCCCATGCAAAAAATACTTGAGTGCTTTGAGCGTACACCCTATATATTAACCTTTTGAGAGGATGCATGAATTTGATTTTTGGAGCGATAATGTAATAAAGGTGGAGTGTTGAAGTTGCGTGACATGTATCTATATTTTCAAAATTATGTATGTAGCACGACACGACTCTTTACTTGAGCTTATTTTCATTCTTGTTATACTTTAAATTTATGGTTTGTTCGAGGACGAACAAACCAATAAGCGTGGGGTAGTTGATTAACACGAATTTGTCTTAATTTTAGTTAGTATTTTAGTTCATTTTTGTTATTGTTTTCGGTGAAAGATGGATAGATTGAGCATATTTTCACATTTTCTTATCTCCAACTTGTTTTACCATATTTTAATTATAATTAATTAATTTTATGTTTATTTTAGGTATTTAGGTTTGGACATATTCAAGAATGGGCAAACGAGTAGAGTTTCAGCGAAAACGGGCCGCGATTTGAAAAAATGACAGTTTGGGCCTTCTAGAAGGGATGTCTCTGGGACCAACCGGTATAGAAAGATGGGCTGGCAGCACCTCCTGATTCTGGGCCTTCTAGAAGGGTCGTTTCTGGGCTCAACCGGTATGGAAAGTGCTGAACGTCCTAGAAGGGGCGGAAACCCTAATTTTGACCTCTTTTCTAAGCTACTTACACCTATAAATACCCCCACCCCTCACATTCGAAAATACACATTATTCCTAGGGTTTCTAAGGCCTTTTGGGGGTTGACAACCCCAAGAGTGCCGTTTTATTTTCTTAGTTTCTCTTTAAATTTTTTAGTTTTAAATCTCTAGCTTAAACTTAGTTTAGATTAGTTTTTAGATAGATTAGATATCTTAGATTCAAGATCTCGACACCGAAACGCTGCTGTTCGTCATAGTTTAATTAGTAAGTCTTTAATTATTTTCGTTTTAATATAGTTTAATTAGTTCTTATGCTTTCGTTTAATTAGATTAATTAAATTCTTATGCTTGCTAGTTAATTTAGAATAATTCAACTCCAACAAACAACCCCCATGTATGATGAATTGTATGATCTTGGTGATTTTGGATTGATGATGTTGGGATTATTGATGATGATATGATTGCTTGGTTAGATCAAACGGGTCTAGAGTCTAGAATCGTCGTGAACCATCAATTGGGTTTCTCCCAAGAGATCGTGGAAATGATTCGAAACTCTAGAACCGAAGTTTCTTAATTATTTTCAAAACTCTTAATTTTTAATCGTTCTTCGTTTAAGTCGATTTATTGCTTTTATGTGTTTAGATTAGGATTTTTATTTTATTTCTTATTCGTGAACAACAAACACAAAAGGAACTTCCGAGCCTAGTTTTCCTCGAGAGACGATTCGGTTCAACTTACCAACCTACACGCGATCCCGTTCTCTTGCGGGCGAGCTTTTAAATTTTTGACATCTTTATAAGTAGGTACACAAAAGTTCGAATCACTAACTCACGATCTAACATGATAAATAACTCACCTAACCTATTCTAATCACGAAGCAATGTGCTTCACCTCGTTCAAAAATAAAAATACCTCACTAAACACTCATAACGTAGCCTTCAACATAGGCTATTCCTCAACTCGAAACTCGTAAACCGACTTGTCGCTCAAACCATTTAAATGAAATTGAAGCTCATGATACACTTCTTTTAACAACACAACTCTTTGCCTTTTAACATTAGGCTTCACGCGAAAATAAATAATAAACTCAAGCTTTAAATTAAGCGCATAGGCAATTACTCAACACGATTCAACAAGACTCACCATCCTTTCTTATTTTTTTATTTTATTCCCCCTTTTATTATTTTTTATGGGGTCATCATTCTTTTTTTTTTTTCGGATGGTGTTCCTTTTATTACAAAAATTCATAAAATCATAAATTCTTTCTAATTAAATTTCCAAAACACTAATAACCAGTAAAAATTAACGAACTCCTACCCCAAGCTTTTAATGGGTTGTAGGGGTCGACTCAAAAACACTCATGGCTATAGGCATGGATTATTTGGCTATGAGGGGCTCATTCGGAATTTATAGTGGCTAAAAATATATAGATATGGACGGAATAAGGTTTTATTTGTGCCTTAACGTCATTTTCAAAATCAACTACACACAACGATTTCAAAGAGATATCAAATCAAAACTCATTCAAGTACATGCAATGATGATAAACACTCAGGCTACTCACTGGCTTTTGCATGAAAAAGATTGAATTGACGCTGCTTTTTAGGTTTTGCGAAATCAATTGCATCCTAAGTACCGTTTTACAATATATAAATAATAATTTTACAAAATTATTCCCTTATACACGCTCAAAGACAAGAACATAAAATCATTCATAGCTAACTTCGATAGGCAAGCCATACAAACACAATTCAACGCAGGAAATAGCGATCAATCACGTTAAAAGTATGCATTTCATAAAGACATCAAAGACATCAAATTGCACTTTCTTTTAAATATAAAGCATACTCAACCACCCCCTCCCTAAAAACTCGGCAATCTCCTGATTGTCATAAAAATAAAAGAAAATAAGAGCAAGGGAGATGAGAAAACATCCCTGAAAAATGCGATAGTCGAGTCTCTCCAAAAACGCTTGTGCAATTATCCTTCGTCTCAGACCGCGTGATTAGATTGTCTTGAACAAACTTATAAAAATAAACAAAACAAAACAAAATAAAACACGATTGTGATCAATTACTACACGCAAGTGCCCGGTGGCACGTCTTTTGGGATTTGAAACGGCCAGATTGCTGCTCAACTTCGTAAACGGATGGGTTGCAGCTCATCAAAAGGTTGCCGGACTGCGGCTAACTTGGGTTGGATTGCGGTCTCGATCAACGAAAATTAGACGGCAGACGCTACTAGCGGTAAGCTCATCGTTATCCCTGATTGTTGCGGCTAGCGGTAGGTTCAGTGGTTGATTGTCATTGTTAACGCCTTGAGTGGAACTAGCGGTAGCTCGCTACCGCTATATAACCGTTAGTTATCCAGAATAAGCGATTTGTCGTATTTTCTGCACATCAACACACATATAAACGTACCATGGCAATTGACACAATATAAAAAGACAAAAAGAAAATAAAAGAAAATAAAGAAAAGAAAATGAAAACTAACTAACGCTTGGGTTGCCTTCCAAGAAGCGCTTGTTTAAAGTTGAAAGATCGACGCAAGTTGCTTGATTAATTCCTAGCTCGTGGTGGTTCCACGAACTCCTTCTTGCTTCTATCTCGACTCTTCGTATATTTCTCGTAATAAGGTTGAAGTTAATGCTTGTGGACTTGGAATCTCGTCTTTGTATTCTCATCGTAAATAGTGGCTACTCCATACTCATCCATCTCCTTTATTAAAAACGGTCCACTCCACGCGACTTTAAAATTGGTTGGATCAAACTTATGATCGGAATTATGTAGCACTAGTCGGCCAACCTTGAACCTTAAATCATCTATCTCCTTATCAAAAACCTCGTTCGACTTCTTCTTCTTCGTCGTACAATCCTTGCTATATGCCTTTCCCTTGTTCCTTGTACATTTAAAATTCTTGTAGGGGTCGAGGGAAATACTTCTCGAACGATTATGAGGTGGCTTCGTCTCTTCTCTTGGCTCAAACTTCGAACGATCTCGTTGTGGTCTCAACTCCACTTTTGGCTCATTTTTAGGCACGTCAGACTTCATGGGCATTCCATCATTAAACCCATCCATAATATCACATAACTCAATTCCCAAAGAATCTATCAAATGCTACCAAATCAATAGTAGAACATTCGTCCTTTACAAATGGTCCAGGACTCTTGTGAATATTTTGAAGTGAAAATGTCGTCGTTTCGCCTAAGACAGACATAGTCATCCTCCCTTTATTTACGTCGATCATCGTGCGCGTTGTAGACATGAATGGACATCCTAACAAAATGGTGTGTTCTCGATTCTCTCTTTCGACGTCACCAACGTCCATAATGACAAAATCCACCGGCACAACTAGCTTGTCTACTTGTACTAAGACATCCTCCACGATCCCCAAGGGTAGCGTTCTATCTGCCAGTTGTAACCTCATAGTGGTCGGATTCAGTGGTCCTAGGTCAAACTCCTTGTAAATTGAGTGGGGCATCAAATTTATGCTAGCGCCAAGATCGAGCATCCCCCTTTCCGTTTGTCCATTCCCGAGAGAAATAGTTATACAAAAACTCCCAGGATCCTTCTCTTTGGGTGGCAATAGTTTCTTAAATATAGAACTAACTTCTCTTGTCAAAGCCACATGTTGATTTACACCCAAACACCTTTGCATTGATGCTAGCTCCTTGAAAAACTTCACAAACGTTGGTATTGTCTTTATCACCTCAAGCAGGGGGAGGTTAATATTAACATTTTTCAATAAATTTTATAGCTCCATGAATTTCTTATTTTCCTTGGACGGACGTAGGCGACTTGGGAAGGGAACATGATCATAAATAGTCAACTTTGCCGGGGAATCAATGGGGTCGTTAGTTGCTGTAAAATTTTTCTTTATTTTCAATGCTCCCAAAACATACGAATTTGAAGACGTATGCATATGGTCGGCCGATTTGGTTGCATCTACTTGAGGTTGGGTCTCGGCCTCTTTCTTTTCTTCCTCCTTTTCTATCTCGATGTCGTTATCCACTACTTTTCCTCTTCTCAGCACATGAATAGCCGAGGCGTGTTCTGTTTGGCTTGGAAAAGTATTTTTCTCCTTCTTCAATGATGCCATGTCAGTTGCCAATTGTCCTATTATCATCTCCAATTTTCTTAGTCCTGATGAATTTTCAAGAGTGCTTTTGGCCATTTCAGTCATCATCGTTCTCAATTCTTTCATATCACATGTGTGAGGCAATCTCAGTTCCGAATAGTTTTGGCGACTTGGTTTTGCTGCCAGACTAAAAGTTGATCAGTTGACTGAACTGTAGTAGGCATTTGCCCTTGCACATGGAAATTATTCGGGGGCGGTGGTAGTGGTGCTTGCGTATGTGGTAGTCTCTGCCCTGAATGTTGTTGGTTCGAATAATACGTGATGGCGTTGACGTCCCCTCGTTGTTCGTTATTGAACGGGCATATATCGGCTAAATGTTTGGGGGATCCGCATTGGTGACACGTCGCAGCAATCTTCCTTGAAGAGGCCTTGCTTGCTCGCTCGGCCTTCCAAGCTTCCAATGTCTCATCAAATATCTCCTCGCACTTCGCTTTGACTAGTTTGCCATCATCTAAATCAGGATCGGGAAGGGACAGCTAATTAACTTTTAATTAAAGAGGCCGAGAGTTGGTTTGTCTAGATTTTTCGCTATGTTTCTCCAACACTCGTTGTGCCTCGTGGGCCGTTAAATCTCTGAAATCTCCTCCTGCTGCTATTTCAACTTGACTTTTCCCCACGGGCGATAAACCATCAAAGAAAAACTGATTAATTATCTCGGGGGAGTATCTATGATGGGGGAATGCTTGTAAAAGTGTTTTGTAATGCTCCCATGTTTCATGAAATAATTCTCCCTCCACTTGTTCGAAGTTAGAAATCTGCCTCCAAAGATAACCCGTTGATTGTGCTGAATAGTATTGATTGAGGAACTTCTCGCTTATCATCTCCCAATCAGTTAATGATCTTGGTTCTTAGGATAGTAACCATGTCTTCGCCTTGTCTTTCATGCTATAGGGGAAGCAAATCATTTGCATCTCCTCCCGGTTAAGGCCATTACCCACATTTGCCTACTTCATCGATAAAGTAGTTTAAAAACGCTAAAGGGTCTTCATGGGTATTTTCGTGAAAAGTTGGAAGTAAATTAAGTTGATGCGGTTTAATCTCTACTTCCCTTGCAGTCGGTCCAAGAACAATAGCAGACCCATAAGGTACAACCTTCAGGCATGCCAAATATCATTGTCGAGGTGCTCGAGGGTGTCTCGGTGCTCTCTCTCTATGATAGGCAGCCTCATAATCTCCTTCGTAATCTTGGTCATCGAACTATTCATCTACAAACTCTCGTCTAGGGATTGGTCTGTCAGGATAATCTTCATACACTTCCTCGTCATGTTGAGCGTTCCTTCCTCTATTTCCTTGTCTTAGTTGTAGCGGGGCCCGATTGTTTGGTGGTTGATTGTGACCTCCAAAGTATCGCGGTTCGCTTCCATACTCTCCCCCACATCTTCGTGGAGGTTGTAAAGGTAACTCATTGTTTAATGTATCGAACAACTCATTGTGATCGTCCTCATGATTATCTCTTCTAGCCATATTTTCGGGAATTTCATCGCACACGATATTAGTGGCTATCGAAGAAATGTTTTTGGGAACAGAAACGGTTCTTGGTCTTGCTGGATTCGCACGATGGACGTCGTCAAAGAATGGTGCAAGATCGCATTGAAGTGATCGTCTACCTTGCATAAACTCAATAATAATTCAACGTACCAAATGGCAAAAATCCAAACCCAGTGCAATTATACAAATAACGACTAAATGGAAAATAAAACGAAAAACATCCTTGAATCCTACTTGTTATCCCCAGAAATGGCGCCAAATTTTTGATCCCAACTTTTGTGCACCCCTTTAAGATATTTAATTTAAAAACACGTAAGTTTGCTTGCAAGAGTACGAGGAACTTGTAGGGTGGTGAGTTTGACTCAAGTCGATTCTCTCGAGGACAACTGTTCGGTATCTTGGATGTTTTTCTCAAGTAATATAAAATACATGTACATCGGGGTTTTTTTGAAGAATTGATTTGATCTTGAAAACTAAAGCAATATTGAATTTAAAACTAATTGAACTAATTATCTTAAACTACATTACCAACTAAGAGCAACAATTAAACTACTCGAACTTAAGAACTTGGAATTAATAGCAATGAATCTAAAAGCATGAATATAAGAAACTACCATGAAGCAATTGTATCATACGAATCTAGAAACGGAGAATTAAGCATAAATCAATCACATAAATAAACTAGATAAATCCAATATCCAAGCATGAAACAATTAAACTAATTAAACTAATTCTAGAATTAACTAAGAATTTAACTAAGCAATTAACTAGGAAATTTACTACGAAATTAACTAAGAGTTTAGAATACTTATTGGAACTAGTAAAAGCAATGAAAACCTCAAGCTATTCCGGAGTTGAACGTTGATCTTCGGCGAAGATTGAATCTCGAACGTGAAATCGAAGCCTCGGACTCGTCGTTCTTCGATCCTTGATCTCGGTCTTCAAATCTTGTTATAAGATGTGGAAATATGTTTATTCTAAGCCCAAATACCTTAGGATGGCGTGTGTCTTCTTAAAAATCCGAAATATGAAGGGTATTTATAGATATAGCATGTCTTGGCGCACAAGAAACCCTAAAAACATATTTCTGGCAGCCACATCGACATCGCGTCGACTGACACGTGCTGGTTCTCGGCGTCGAAGCTGCCTGTGTACTCGCGTCGAAGCTGCCTGTGTACTCGCGTCGACTGGGCGTGAGCTTCGACTGACGTGATCATGGATCGACGCAACTGCAAGTTTCGTCGACTTGGCATCGACAGACGGACTCTTAGATCGACGCTTCAGAGAGTTGCGTCGGCTTGGCGTCGATAGAGCGTCGACTGACGCGTGCAGGATCCACGTCGACGTAGCGTCGACACTTGCGTCGATCAACGCTACTGAGAGTCTGTCTCATTTTCCGATCTTTCTGCTACTCATTCACCAGAAAGCTCGTTCTCCACTTTTGAACATCGAACTTCATCTATTTATGCGCTGAACTCTTTCGGTTACTTAGCTGTAAGGTGAAAAACAATGAATAATCACCTATTTGCATCAATTACGATCAAAATACGGTAAAATAAGCTTAAAGTATAAAAATACGAAATTAAGCTTAAACTTTTTAACTTATACCAAAAACAAATAGAAAAACAAACTAAAAAGCTAATAAAAATAAGGACAAATCTACGATAATCATTTACCAGGTTTGGCTCTGGTACCATATTAGAATTGGAGTCGAATGTTTTCATATATTGTGTTGTATACATTATACAACCATCAACTTATATATAAGAAAGGTCAAAGACCAGATCCTACAACTTAGCTCCCAAAAAAGGAGTATAAAACATGGTAAAGATAATTGCATCACTCCGTAATTATGGGAATGTTCAGAAACTGTGGAAGGAAACTAAATAACTTTAAATCTCAACATCTTGCATAGAATTAATACTCGAAGCATTGAATCCTGAGTCATCGTACTATGCAGCAAATCATGGGTGATTGAACTTCTCCACGGAGGCATCACGCCATTAGCTCTCAGAAAGTTACCTCCTCTGGTCCTCAATCTTACTCTGTAGCTTATTTGGAGCACTTTTTTACCAGTCACCAGAAAATGCTCGTCAAAGGCCGTGAGGTAGTGGCCATGACAGATCTTGAGAGGATTCCATGGGTATTGTGAAGAGACGGGTAACTGAAAATAGACTGAGGGGTAAGGATAAATTATCTTAATTCTGGGGTAAAATAGTTGATGGAAAAAACAAATGGTAAAATTGTACCCATTGGGCAAGAAAAAAAAAGATGTGAGATTTAGTGGGAAAAAAGGTCTTCTAGTCTGTATTTATTTATCATTTTCCCTTAAATTAATTTAATCAAATCCTATTCTAGTACTTAACTTAACATCAAGTTGAGTGAATATATATACATCAAATTAAGTTAATATAATTAATTAAGTTAATAAATACTTATTTTGGGAGGAAGACACAAGCCATTTATTATTCGAATAAAACTTATAATTTCTAATTTTGTTATATATATATATATATAGGGGTGGGTTCAAATGATAACCATGTCCTTATTTGCGATCTACGAACTAGTGTTTTAATTATATACCAGCAATACTTTTATTAAACAATCACAGTGCTTTATTAATATTTCAGTTATATACACCAGCAGTGATTTTATTATACAATCCTAATACTTTTAATCAAATAAATAGATACACAAAAAATCTGATCCTTCCATATAATTAGATCATCAAATAAATAAATACACAAAAAATCTGATCCATCCATATAATTAGATCTAAGACACATAATTGACCCTAGGTTCACAAATAAGGACATGGTTCTCATTTGAACCTAATCTTATATATATAATCATTTTTTTATTTTTCAATCACCTGTAAGGGACAAAAGGAAGATCTCATTTCTTCAATAATTTATGATCTCTGGTGGACCTCTCATTAGAATTAAACTCACATGAAGTTCTTACCATCTATCACAACAAAAGATCTTATAGGATTCCAAATAAATTCTTTGATTTCTTCCGGAAGCAGATGATTAATCATCTCCCAAGATCTTATAGCATTCCAAAGAAACTCTTTGATTTCTTCCGGAAGCAGATGATTAATCATCTCCCAGTAGAATCATCTCCCAGTCATCTCCCAGTAGAATTCAAATCTAGATGAAGTTGTGACAATCTATCAAAGAAAAAAAAAAGAACCGATCTAATAGGATTCCCAATAAAATCTTCAATTTCTTCTAAAAGCAGATGATTAATCCTCTACTTCTCACGATATACATATATACATATAATAATAATAATAATAATAATAATAATAATAATAATAATAATATAATAAATTTAATTATTTTTAGTTTTATAAAAAATTATCAAACTATGTATACGAGACATAATTCTTTTAAAAACTTTGCAATTTCGGATATTGATTTTTTAATAATTCTTAATAATAAAATTTGATTATCTTGAATCTATAAACAATTTTCAAACTAAGTATATCATGAGAACATAAATTATATTATTAGCTACATTTATTTCATAAGATATTCGATATCAGATTTTATAAAATACACTTATTAAACACAATAGAATTCTATCATGTACAAATAATATTTAATAAATATTACTAAATAAAGTAGGGTTTTTATAGGACCGCCACATCGATAATAGATAGAAAAATCGTTTCCAGTCTCAGAAAACCTCGTTCTACCTTTGATTTTCCGATAATGATTCTCCAGAGGTACTCGAAAATTCAGCGGATGAAAGTTAGGGTTGGGGATGATGATGATGATGATATAGGACCACCAAGGTTTATATCTAATATTCTCCAAGAATTCAGTGACGACATATTATTTGAGGTATTTATTTGTATGTCGATCGGCTATTCAATGTAGCTCCGTCTCTCGCTGTTGGCATTCTTTGATTTCTAACCCGAGATTCATATCCCAGCACCACCAACACCAAGCTTGTTTGGCTATTTCGCATATGTCAGAAAACCTTGTTCGGCAGTGCCTTAAGGTACCAACCCATCTGCGAGCTATTTTCTGACGAGTCAATGTTTCTCCATGGGAAGTTAAGAAAGTCAAGTTATTTGGACTTCTTGCCTTCGCCGATGACCTTTTGCTTCTGACCCCCGGTGGACCTTGGACTGGTGTTTTCTACATTTACAATCCGGTTATGAGCTCCCTCAAAACCATTGGTTAGGTGATTATAAAATGATTCTGGTATATGCGTATGCATTGGTACGTATGCTCGAATCCGAATGTCACTTCAAGGTGTTACTATTCCATTCTCCTCGTCCTGCAATGCAATGCAATGCCGTCTCAAGGCCTTATTACCAACCAGGATGTGACAATATATCGTTCAAAGTTGGGAAAGTGGAATTTGATTTTAATCCATCGGCGGATGTTTATATGTGCATTGGTGTTCCATATTGGCTGGAATATGAACCAAGATCTGAAAGGATTATTGCGTTCGATTTGTGGAGGTTTCAATGTATCATCGTTGAATTCCCGGATGACTTTGGATCGCAAGAGCTGAGGTTAGTACAAGTTGTGTATACAAAATCAAAGTTTGTTGCTTTGAAGGTTTGGAGATTGTTGGATAATTCTTCGTCTTCGTGGGTTTTGTTACATGATAAAATGTACTCGAGAAGGCCAAATAAAGAATGGTTGTTTCAGTTTTTTGTTCATCCAATCGATGATGATAAGATTTTTATGGTGTGGGGGATACGATCGTCGAACTGCAAGAGCCCTTGAAATTGGAATTAGATCCCACCGAGATTTTTCTAACTCCGGACCGGCTTGGCCAACGCCACTCCATTCAAGTAGCCTTTCTGTTTAGAGCCGTGCAGTTTTTTTTCCTTTTTCTTATGATAAGATATTTTATTTTTAATTTTGATTTAGGATATATTTAGTATGTTTTTATTCTCTTTTAGGATTTTATAATATTTTATAAGAGAAAGGGATTATTGTTATTATGATTTATTTCTTGTTCAATAAGTTTATTTTCAAGCATAAGTAGATAATTTATGATTGTCATTAGAGGTGGTTGAATTATAGTTAATATTGAGATTTATCTCTTGTTTCCACATTTATGTAATTACGTTCATCTTGAAATGTCATTGATATGTGTTTTGTTTCTAATTGAACCATCCTCTGTAGCAGGTCT
>BMAC01000881.1:59193-88068 GCA_014905375.1 Phtheirospermum japonicum | reverse complement strand
TTTTATTTTTTCGGATTTTTTTAAAAATATTAATTAAATTTCCGGGAATTCCATTTCCCTCGGAATCATTCCGAGGGAATCTGAATTCCTTCGGAAATTTAATTAATTTTTTTAAAAAATAAAAAAATAAAACCGAGGGAATGATATTTCCCTCGGTTTCAGACCGAGGGAATGGAAGATCCCTCGGTTTTCTGAGGGACGTCTTCCCTCGGAAATAATTTCGTCGGTCATCCTTCGGTTTGTCCTTCGGAAATTATGGCGGCATATTTTGGCGCCCGTATTTCCGAAGGAAATTCCGAGGGATCGAATTTCCCTCGAAAAAAATCGAGGGAATTAACTTTCCCTCGGTTTTCCCTCTTAAATTTCCGAGGGAAGTCAATTCCCTCGGATTGTCCCTCGGAAAATCGCTGTTTTTCTGTAGTGTATGTACGCTTTACGCTCGAAGAAATTGCAATTTATGCAAAAAAAAAATAAATCATTCATCTATTATTGGATGTTCATCATTGTCGAACGACAAGTTCACTAAACTACAAGTTAAGCTACAAGACAACCAATTTCTCTACATTTTGTTATATGTTGCAAGGTGGAGTTGGAATGAAACTTGAATCCAAACGAACAGGAACCAACTCTGAACCTCCCGGGGTAGGATGAGCAAGATAACCATTTGGAACTGCTTGTGAGATAATTTCCTATAAATGATAAATTGACAAACTTACTAATTAACATGTTAATTAAACAAGTTAAATGATGCTAATAATAAATATAACCAGTTTAACCAACCTGCATAGAACTTTGTACAGAAATCTTAGATTTCTTTGAAGCCAATTCAACACTCTTCCTTCGGCTTTTTGCTAGATTTGAATGTTTTTCGATTGTACTCTTTAATCTCTTGTTGCGGATACCTATTTGTCTAGTAGAAACTGGATTTTGTATTTTTCCGCAAGTAGAGGACATTGTGTCAACTTCTACATAAACCTGGCCAACTTCTTCTATAACTTTCTTCTTAGCTGATTCGAAAGCTTCCTCACAATGATGTCGGGCCTTCAAATTAAGTTCGCTAGCTGAAATCAACTGATGAAAATTTCTAATCATTTGTATCCTCCAAAGTGAAGAAGGTAAGTTGGTCCCATCAAGTGATAAAATATTCTGGACACTTTTATTACGAATCAATCCTTACCCCCATCGCTTGACAATATATTTGTCGGGGATTTTTTGGACGCAATGCAAGTTAAAAACACACAAATAATGACAACAGAGAATACCAACCTACACTGGTAAAATAAAAAGTGTGCATTTATTTTCACCATAATGGGCTCGTGTGCAGCAAAAATGAAAAAGAAGTTCATTATTGTTATTCATTTAAAAAAATAAAAAATGTTAGGACGTTAAATATAAATACTTAAGTTACACAAAGATTACCTCCGAAAAAAGCTTGCAAGTGCAAGATATAGTCATGTTTGTAGCATCAAAAATCACTTGGTGATGAATGAGATCAGTTCTAGGACGCCACACATGGTATGTAAGAATATTAAGATCGCATGACACAAGACTTTGATGATAAGATCAACCTTTGATATACTGCTCTTGTAACATTTTAAAAATCTCCAATGTATAAATTTCTTTAGCGTGACAAAACAATTTTATATTATCCAACAACATTTTAGGTTCTCCCTGTAAACAATGCAAATCCTCTGCGTTTTAGTTACTCCTCAATTCCGAAACCACATCAATAAAACAATTATAAAAATCACAAAGACCAGCAGTTCGAAAAAGTCGCCTAGACACAGCATAATTGGTAGACTCGCTTCTTTGCGATGATAAAATGCCACCGGAGAAGAAAACTTTACTAAATGCAGGACACCATTTCTCCCTAAGATCAAAAAGTTTTTGCATCCAAGAATTCTTGTCACAGGCATAATCTCTTTCTAACCTAAAATAAGATTCAACAAGCAATATTCATCAATTTTAATAATTTATGTTCGAGAAAAAATCATATAAGTCCACCACTCTATAATAAAAAGATTCATTAATAATTGAGAATAAACATAATCACTTATTAACATACCTCGTCCAATAAAATTCAAACTCTGCCTCAGAGTCAGTGTTCTTGAGAACATAGTTGAATAAATCAACAAATCCCTTTTTACTTCTCAATGACTTGATGTTTTTCTTTGAATTCTCTCCAGTATGCCATATACAAAGTCTATGTCTTGAATTTGGAAAAACTTGAGCAATGGCAGCGGACATAGCAGCAGATTGATCCGTCATTATTGTTTGGGGACATTTGCCACCCATAGATCTTAGAAACGTACTAAAGAGCCAAACAAATGACTCAGTCCTCTCATTTAATTAAAAAACCACAACCAACCATAATATTCATACAGTGGTGATTCATGCCTAGAAAAAAAAAACAAATAAATAAATCAAATGCACTTTAAGAAGCAAACAATGGATATATGGTTAAAATCAACGAACATGTTGATGAATTTACAGTGCAAATACAATGAACAATTAAACATAAATACTAAACCTTGATATATTTAACTATGAGAATTAAATAAATGAACTACCAATGAGCTTCATTTGGGATTTCAGTAACCAAATATTAGAAATAAACATAATCATCCAGGAATACTTTTCCAACCCTTAAATTAAAATTTTATTTATGTACGTACCTATGAATGGGCCGCAAATCATATCGTATTTATTCGTACGGTAAGTTATATCATGTACTAATAGATCTCCAAATAGATCATAATCTTCCTTCATGCGAGCATCTCTCCAAAAAAAACTACACAATCTAGCTTCGCTATCCACCTCGAAATCAAAAAAGAAATCCTTCTCATTTTCCTGCCTTCTTCTAAAAATCTCAATTAGCGCATTCGAATCGGAACCATCTAACTTCTTCAATTTCTCCATTGCTAGATTATTATAAGCATCCCTTGCAGTAAACCCAAGAAATGGAGAACCACCAGATTGCTTTTCAAGCAATCTAATACTATCTGAGATAGGGACCCCACTTTCCTTTAACTGGCCAAGGTATATTAATTGATTTTTCGATACTCTTCTATGAGATCAAAGACGATGAATTTTGTCAAGTGTAACCAGTTCATGATTGTGCTCTTTCAAGTGTTTCGTTACAGTCCAAGTACCATTTTCATCAATATCAAACTGAATCAAAGCTTTGCAATTGCAACAAGTATCAAGCTTCGAATATGATCTTTCCTGTGCTACCTTACGCTTAACTCCAGCCTGGAGCAATAAAATGACTTGTTCAAAAGTAATTTACTGCCAGCTCTCGTCGTTTGCTTGTGTTTTCTAACACTAAAACCAACCCGGAATGCATAATCATTATATAACTTGAATGCCTCCTCATCGGAATTAACACACAATCCCATCAAGTCCTCAACATTAACATCATCTATGGAAGAATTATCACCGGGAATAAAAATGCAGTTAATATAATGAACCCAAGACAATATTATGATGAACTTGTAGTTATAAGATAATGAATCTAAAACAATAATCACTTAGGAACCATCAAAATTACAGAGAAATATAAATAAATGAGATCATTAACAACACTATTTGTAAAAAATGCGACTGACATACCGAGCCTCATACTACAGTTTTGATGAATGTGTAACTGAACGATAATGAACCTATATCAAGTTGTTTGAAAAATAAATGGTGAACATGTGCTTCACCAATAATGAATATTTGTCCGAATGATGATGAATATTGTATAGAAGAGAATGAATTGAAATAGACAGACAGTGTAGAAGCATAATGATAAAAATTTATACACGAACATATAGAAGCACATGGTATGCATATATACGGAATGCATTAAAAAAATGAAAATATGATTTGTTTTAAAGCTTACATCCAATCTCCGAGCCAAAAATCACGAATATAAAAATATACCTGGAACTACGTGGGTTAAGTTTTCATCATTTACATCTTCAACTAAACTATGTTCTTCCATTACGATTCAGAAGACACAATCACCATGAGTATTTTAGGAGAACAAAAATTAAAAATAACAAAAACTGGAAGAAGAATAAAACATAAATGAAAAAAAAAATCATGCATAAGAAGAAGAAAAAGAACGGTAATCATGGCGATAAGAATTCTAATATATGGAAGTTGTAATATCTGACCAGAGAGAGAAAATTGACGGTGAAAGAAAACTAACGATTCTGTTAAATGGAAAAGGAGTAAATATTGTTAAAATTGGAATTTCTCACACGTATTTGACCCCAGAGTGTACTCTGGGGTGCACCTAATAATTTGCCATTCTCACTAGTAACCAATTAAGTCTTTTTCTATTATGCCTTAACTGTGACTTGTTAATTGTAGTGACTCGTGCTCTTTTACGCATTCCATGTTTATCTGCAAGTGTAGGTTATCAGGGTGAAAAACATAGCACAAAGGCCATTGATTTTCATTTGAAATATATATCATCATACTCTTGAATTAATAGCACTATCAAATTTATTTAATATAACCCAAGTTAATTAGCACATGAGGAAATCCCATCCGTATAGCATTAAGAAAAACATTTAATAGAGCATCACAATCAATACCGTTCGTGACTTAAAAATATAGGAAATTGAAACTTATTGAAATATGTTTATAAGATCATAGACTTGAATTAATAGCTCTATTAAATATACTTATTTTTTTCTTTTGAACAGCACTGAAACACAAGTCAATCAAGACCCGAGGATGTAAGGACTAGTAGAAAGAAAAGAATTAAAAAATATAAAAATTGATAGATCGTTGAATTAAAGTGCTTGAATGGGAATCGCCTTAGTAACTGGCTATAAACACGAGTCAAATCCGTAGAGAGAGGGACAGCAAGTGACAGATTGGGAAAAAAATAGGCAAGCATTTTCTGAGAGGTCATTTAGAGGCCTTGTTAGCGACCCATCAATCTTCCCACCATTACCCTACCCAACCCGTCACTACCTTTCATTGAAAGACTTTTAGACGACGACTGAAAAACTAATAATATCACTGTGTTGGAATTTTATAAATAACAAATATAAAATTCATAAATCGTATATCTTAAAACATGCGGAATAATTCTAGGATATAAACATCATGCAATAATCATCAAAGATTTATGGATTAACGGAATACCTGGATCCGTAGTCGTAATCGTATGCACATATCAACTCCCGTAACACGAGATGGACTCCAAATCCAAAAGCAAGCAAGAACACGAACATGAATAGGTTCGAGTTGGTTTTATGATCTTCCTCACCTAAATCTCGTAAGGGCCTTAGTTTTCTATCTTGATGGGGAGAGTAGAAAATAATGTACGATTTAGTATATTGGGGATCATAACCACGTATTCTTTATATAGTTATCGGTTAGGATTTCCCATAATCTCCTATACTAATTCTATCAGGTATCTACTCATTAACTCCATATCAAATTACAGTAGATATAAGACTCTTACATTAATTAGATCACCTAATTGAGTCCAACAATAATAATAATATAATGGCAAATATAATTTTAATTAATATATGTTGCCACTTTAATTGGAAATTAATAAATTTCCAACAGTCTCCCACTTGGGCTACATATCGTTCCTTGAACAATTATATTAATTACTTTATGTGTACACCTTATGCCATTTATTCAACAACTACTGTCTGGCAATCTAGTCCATCACATATAATAGTAATGAGACTATCACGCTTTTCATCACACTAAATATCGTGAATCAACCATGATAATCACCATACTAATATACTCAATGACACAGATCAAATATGGTGAATAGCATGGAAATACATGTAATGTGGTCTTTATCATGTATATTTCCAAATAGTCCAACTTTAGTGAGATCAAACCATAAGTAATATAAAACATTAAAAACAAATATAATGAGTTCAAAATACCATCAACTTTATTCTGCAGAAAACCGAAGGTATCAAAAGTTTAACAAAAGTACATAGAACACCAACTCCCACTGAACTAAGGTAATATTCATAGTAACACCCAGTGAGCACAATGCTCGTTAAATACCTCATGTGTTAATACCTTAATGAGTGAATTTGCTAGCATAAATTCGTCCTTATGTGTTCCATGAAAAATTTGAACTCGTTCCTTTATCAACAAAAAACTTGTTGTCTCGATGAAATATGGCAAGCCAGATTTTGCAATCATATCCACAATAAGATGTCTCAAAACTTAGATAAAATATGTAAGGAATTAAAAATGTCTACATGACACCTTTTCCAAAATAGTTATTTCAATTTGCACTTAGGTATAGCCAAATGGATTTTTAATGGCCTCCAATAAAGTCGGAATCAAAAATACCAAATTATCTCCAAAAATTTGATTTTCGATAATAGATCATAAAATTATTTGTGTTCTCTAATAATACTTTATAAAACCTTAGGATTTCCAAAATAAACCATATCAATATTAATTATTTACCAAGATATTATGTAAAGTGATATCCAAAAGCTTACATACTTAAGCATACAAGAGGCTTTCAAACATAAGTAGTCTTTGTATATATCAAATTTATACTCATTCTTAGGGCAATAAATGAGTTGAACTTACTGTCTTTAGTAATGGAGTGCTCCCACTGAACTTACGATATCTACAATTATCAACTATATTTAATCCAACACCAAACTGTATAGTAACTTAATGATAATTATAATACCATAAATAAGGAGCCAACTCAAACGAGTCATAATTAATACCACATGATTATAATGATTTTTCCAATAACCAAAGAGAAAGATCAATTTATAATCAATGTCTTTATTTAGATGAAAGTTCTCGAATAAACATACCAAATATCTCTCAATGTTATCATGAAAATCTTTTCGGTCTTAAATTCATTTATGACCAATTAGACTCAAACTTATTGACAACTAGACGAGATTCCAAAATTTCATTGTCATCCTGAGATTTCATCTAATGTACCTAATAGCTTGTTTTGAGATTGTTGAGTCTTCTTTTAGACAATGAATCTCTAAATATTACTTTGGTGATCCGGAAATTGCATATCGAACAATGTTACGAAAGAATCATTGTCAATTACCACTGTAGCAGGATATCATAATCCTTACCAAAGATAAAGTCAATCACCTTTTCTCCCACTCAAGCTCAACTCTCTCAAATAAAGTCTATATCCCATTACAAAAGACCTTCTAAAGTTATTAACAAAAGTAGTAACTTGCATTCGTAAATCCAAGTTCTCTTGGAGATTCGAAAGTCTTACTTTAGTTGGATAACCAAAATATACAAATGTCTAGGAATAGAATATTGTATACCCAAGATCCATATGAGAATTTAGATTGCTACTACTTAGTTTAGAACTCTAATAGTAATGAATATTGCATTATCAGTTGCTTCTCCAAAATTTGCGGTAAAAAAAAAATAGACGAATCAAATTTCTTAACATATCCTTAAAGAGTATATGTTTTGTACATATAAAAAGACGTTCAAATAAGAGGCATTGTCGTCATAGATAATGAAACTATAATATTTGAATATAGAAAGAGATAAAACTTAACTGTAAGCTCTTTCAAATTCAAATGACTTTAATCAATGTCAACTTAAACCCATATAGCCTCAATTACATTTGTTTTGTCATAGTCCTGTATAGATGTATCTTTCAACATCACTTGACCATTGACTCCACAATTAGAAACATTTGCACTGTAATACTTTGTGAGACATTACTTGAATGTACAAAACAAAATTAAAACTATTAAGATTAAAATGAGAAGCGTACTTAGAACATTCCCACTATCATGCAAAAATAAAAAAATTGAATTCCTTATATTATTACTTTTGCATTCCAAATGTGGTGTCCTACTGCAACTTTATTATGAGGGATAAATGCAAATCGAGTACTTATGTATTTTCTCGTTTAAATCATACCATCGAGAGAACATACATTTCCTAATGTACTCATAAATGTTCCACATTCCTTGGTGAAACAATAATATAATAAATCAATAGTTTCAACAAATATCTAGAAGGAACCTTTTGCATTATTAACCTCATACTTAATGACCTAAATATTATCTGATAATCAGTGCCACAAACACATGAAATTCAGCATTGGCAAATAACTTAATATAAAGAGGAAAACCAATTTAGAGAACAAAACCAAAATATTTACAATTAATATTTATGTCGTAACACAAAATGAATTATGGGAAAATGAACCAAATGAGGATATATTACAAGGAACTTAGTATAACATTAATCTCGTCGAAGGACAGAAAATTAACTGCAGCGGTATCCTTGTTGAAAGGATCAAACATTGATAATAAGTTCTGTCGGACAAAGTCTATCGAAGGACCGGTCAATGCCCACATGAAAAGATGAAAAATGTAATTATCTCATGTTTATCATCACAAGTACTTTGTTATTTGGCCATGCTGTGTCAGACCGAAGGGTCGATCATAACTCGCATAAACAACTCCAAACTATCATCTATATAAAATCAATAAAGTTTATCTCCACAACAGAGGTTGCGAAGGCTACATGCTATTCGATTAACCAAAATGAAAATTACTAGACCAATTGAGTAAGAACAAGTAATTATTACTCAATTAAACAACGTTCAACATCGTCCCCTATAAAATACATATGGATTGAATCCAACTTTATTTTGATTTAAAGCTCAAATAACTAAAATGTGCTTGAATTAAATTTCAAACAAACTCAAATCCAAAAATTAACTTAATCTGAATTTAGGATCCAATAATAAATTAGGCCGAAAATCCATTCCGCTATCTAGAATAAATCTACGGCAACAACGAGCCTAATAAATAAGCTCAATATAACCTTAATTGGATTTGAAACTAAAACCATAGTAGGACTCAAGTTCATACTTTCCAAAATTCTTTATATGAATTTGAGTCGAATAAAACCAAAATTCAATCCTTATAAAGATTTTAAGACCAACAAATATTAATCCCATAATCTAACCTTAATTTGGATTAAATGAGATTTAATTTAACATTAATTTTAATTTGAGTATGAAAAATACAATTATATATGAAAATGAGTCTATATTTACTGTATATGAATTTAAAGTCCATCAAACCAGATTAGACTTTAAATTACAACTTTATTAGATTTGAGCCTCGTGTAACCAAATTGTACTCAATTCTAACTGAAACGTGAATTAAATTCACAACATATAGACCAATTTCAATATATAAAATGTAAGCGAAAAACCACTTTGTAATTTGAGCCAAAACTTGACAAGAATCCAAAAATCAAATTACCCACATTAAAATTTAAATTGAGAACTCGTATAAGTTAGCAATATAGCGTTCTCGGCCAAATTGTATCACTGAAAAGCCGATCACATTTCACATGACTAAAGCTCCCATTACCATCTATGTAATTTTTCAGAAAATCGCTCTCTACATCAGAGATTACGAATGTAACTTATTGTTTTGATTGATTTAAGTGAAAATTACTAAATTATCAGAATGAGAATATTTGATTATTCTCCAGTAAATATATCCTCAATTTAATTTTAATAAAAAATTATTAATCAAATTAAGTATTTATTAATTGAAGTTTTATTTAAGCCTAATATATTTTATAGGCTTTAATAAAGTTTCAATTAAATCTAGTAATACTAAATACAGACTTCAAATTAATCAAGACATAATTGTCTAGTTCATGCCAAATTACACAAACAAATGAAGGCCCACAAGACGTGCAAGAGGAACAAACAAAACTGAAAAACTATCACATGAGGACCCAATTAAGAACTCTAGACAGAAAGCCTAAATCAAAATAATATTCACATGAATATCAATTAAATTCTAAAAGGCAAATAGGTCCCAGAAGAGTTAGAAATTTCAAAATAACCCCAAAATATCCAGAAACAGAAATTAGGCCCATGACAATTGAAAAATGCAAAACAAGCCCCAAACAGAAGAATATTTACAGGAGGCACCCAGAACAAAAATATAAAGTTCAATCAGGTCTCAAAAAATTGAACAAATTCAGATCGGCCCCATAAATACTTTAGAACAGACCAAAAGGCCATCTTCCCAAAAAAAAACCATCAAACCCGTCGCCCGACAACACCTGCAACCTCTACCGAAATGCCTACTGCCGGCCAACGCGACCAACGCCGCTGTCTAACCGTTGGCACTTGATGTCGCCAGTGACGAGGCGAATATCCTACTACCGACGATGAACTAACAACTCACGAGTAAAATCGCAAGTCAACCCACCAGGCGCCGATAGCATTCTCTCCGTCGATTGCCCAGATTCCCGGTGATCCAATACCAGACAATCACTCCAAGAAGGTGCGAGAAAAGGAGCGACGCATCTACAGAGGCCAAAATAGCCTATTCAGCGCCGCCTATGAAATCTGAAGGAGAGGAGTACACGGTCCCGGTTTCGAATGGGCCGCCCTCGCTAGAGCCTTTGCTAGTGGTTTGATATGGTGGTGTTGCGGCGGTTGAATTAGGAAGAGGACGGGTTTTCAATTTCTGAATTTTAACAAACTCTTTTTTTTTCATTCTTGATAGGGTAAGATAGGAAAAGAAACCTTGAATCAGAAACATAATATCAATAAATCCATAAAATTGAACAATAAAACAATTAATTTCAATTTCATGCCTGGACTGGACGGAGAAAAGATTGCAGATTCAAACGATTTCCATAAATCCCAACGATTAAGCAGCTCTGATACCACTTGTTGGAATTTTATAAATAACAAATATAAAATTCATAAATCGTATACCCTAAAACATGCGAAATAATCCTAGGATATAAATATCATGCAATAATCATCAAAGATTTATGGATTAACGGAATACCTGGATCCGTAGTCCATGCAGATATCAACTCCCGTAACAAGAGACGGGACTCCTAGTCCAAAAGCAAGCAAGAACACGAACATGAATAGGTTCAAGTTGGTTTTATACGATTTAGTATATTGGGAATCATAACCACGTAATCTTTATATAGTTATCAATTAGGATTTCCCATAATCTCCTATACTGATTCTATCAGATATCTACTCATTAACTCTATATCAATTGGGGATCATAACCACGTAATCTTTATATAGTTATCCCATAATCTCCTATACTGATTCTATCAGATATCTACTCATTAACTCCATATCAAATTACGATAGGTATAAGACTCTTACGTTAATTAAATCACTTAATTGAGTCCAACAATATTAATAATATAATTGCAAATATAATTGTAATTAAAATATGTTGCTCACTTTAATTGGAAATTAATAATTTCTAACACTATGTACTCGATCGATATATATTTGAAGCTTAGATCACCTTTTAGATGACGACTGACAAACTATGGCGGAGCGAAAAAACTTCAAAACAGGGGTGATTGTTTTTTTGCATGAACGCATAAATTATTCATAATTTGTTGCATATAAAATACTGTTTCATGTTTATTTTTTGAAAAGATCATATTTGTGGAACTTTTACCTCTAAGAAGCCGATTTCTGTTGCGGCCTTGCTCGTTTCCTGTAGTTCTCGAGGAGATGATGAATTTTGGTGGTTACAAGTTTCAACCTTTTTTGGGAGTGACTTTCCAAATTCATAATTATACATAAACATTACCTCAAAATTCTCCTTTAAGTTGTATTGGGCTGATAATTATTATTTATCTAACTTATTATTTATGGATGATTAGGAGCCATTAGATCACGATAATGTGTGGCATAGAGAGAGAGATTCTCATTGGAACAATCCCACGTAGATATATTAATAAACATGTATCAATATTTTCAAGTACAAAATTGAATACCTTAAATAAAATAATAATAATTTCTTATCAAATAAAAATACTTATATGAATAGGTCTCCTGTGAGACTGATCTCATAGTATGAGACCACTTTTTATCAAAACTCAATCACCCAACCCACTTTAAATTTACCCACCCACTGACCAAATCACCCACCCGCTTTTAAAAATATTGTCTCCCCCGCAATTTACCCACATGAGCTGCCCCTTTCTCACCCACAGACACACTATCACCAGTGGCTTTTCACAATTCCACCCAGCAAGCACAACAAATCTGCAAGAATGCACCACGAAGCAGTTTCAAGATGATCCGAAAAAAATGACGGAAATCCTCTGTTCTCTCCTACCCCTTTCCTTCAACCTAGTCGACTACCTGCCGGGATCACGGCATCGTCGCCATGTCACCAGATTCACACCACCATGCCACCGGTTTCTCAGCATTTCCGGCCACCTCCGGCTCCGGTTTCATGCTATCACACTCCACCGCCCATCACGGCTACTTCGCTTCACCAACCTCATGTTCCACCAGCCTATTGGAATTCGTAGAGACGAACACCATGCTTGTGCAGCGGAAGTTTTAAAAATTTTAGATCCAACAAATCCATATTGTGAACGAATATATTTATACGATAAATACACGAGATAAAAGCATGAAAACCTTACAATAAATCTAGATCCGAGTTCAATAATAAGGTATCCAAGCAATTAATTCTCCGACTGCAAGATCTAACTTCAGTGTATTGCTATCGTGAAGAAAGTTAGGAAATCTCACGAAAACTCAAGAACTCCCCAATCTCGAATTTGTTATGATGTTTTCTAAAAACTCTCCTTAGTCAACTTATGACTTTATGTTATATGTATACTAGGCACATAAGAGAACCCTAATCCTAAAAAGGATTGGACTGTCCAAGACATGAGCCCAAAACAATTTTGACCAAAGTACCTTTATTAATATAACTGATTTGTACTTTTTGTACACTTTTTTGTTACCTTTTTGTGTCGCATTTGCGTGTGTTTTGCTTGCATTTACGGGTTTTAGGAGTCGTTTTGGCCTATTTTGTTAGTTTTAGGTTTTTATAACTTTTGTGTGGTTTTTAATAGTTTTTCGTACATTTTTACCCTTTTTCGTATTTTTGGCCGTATGATGACCAAGTGGGTCCCGCACACGTTTGGAGGCATCCCACTCGACTTGGATTGGAACGGACATGCAAGGGAACACAGCGCGAACGAGGAGCGACAGCCGGTGGACGTTTAGAGCGGAAATGGGAAAACCGAGCCAGAGCAGCCGCACCAGACGATCGACTGGCTTTCAGTCGATCGACTGCTCCTCAGTCAATCGAAAGGACCTCTCCAGATCGACTGCTCGGCGGTGAGTTTGGCAATTTTCGGTGAAACAGTCGATCGACTGCTTTGATCGAAGACTTCTTAGCACTCTAAGAAATCGTCTCCGTAATAGTACGGAGTCGATTGTAGAGCAGTAAGGTTTTCTCGAGTCGTGTCTCTCGAGGATAGATATTATCGGCGGTCGGTGTTTTTACTTACTCTCTTGCTAATCGAAATTACACTAATCTAAACTAAGAAAGCATTAAGTCATTGGGTTGGTTTGAGTTTTATGCTAAAGCTTGAGTTTAAAGGAGACTTTAATTAAAAATGATTGGGTTTAGGGTGTTCGGTTTGTCTCCACAATCATTCAATTTTTACCGAGCTCTTAATCCACGATTCAGGGTTGTCAATCCCAAATGTCGATCAAGTATTGGGGTCGTCAATCCCAATTCTCAACAAGCTCCGATTAATGGTTCTAAACGAACTTAAACCCTAAACCCGTAATTTCTAAACTAATTGCATCAAATACAAATTAAAGCTTGCTTTAAAGTAATCAACTTTAATGACATTAATTAAACCTAATTAAAACCTTAAATAAATTAGAACTACTAAATTCAAGAAGGCTTGAAATTAAAAGAGAAGACATGGAGGGAAATTAAAAGCATTTGAAATTGAAATTGATTAAAAGAATTAAATTGAAAAGAAAGTTAAATCACCAAAGAGGAAAGCTTCATAAATCTTTCTATAACCCAAGAGTTTGTTTAGACTAAAGAGGTAAAAATCTTCAAACCAACATCCATGGAGTTTTGAAAGAAAACAAAGGCAAGAGGAATTGAATTGCAAGAACAACAAGACAAACTAAATCTAACAACATACCCTAAGCAAATTCAACTAACAAACACAACACAACAACATGAACAATAAATCAATAACTAAGCATAAAAGTAAAGGGAAAGAAAACTACCAATTTCATTGAACACCAAAAGCTTCAAATCCAAATTATAACCTTCAAAAGCAACCAAATCTTCAATACAACAAAGAGCGACAAGTGAAGGAGATTGTCACTCTCTCCAACACTTGCCAACTAAACTAACCTAATTAAACTAATTACTAAGCTAGCTAAACTACACTAAACTAAGGATTTAATAGCTAGGGTTTTGAAATGCAAGAGTAAAGGCTTGGAAGAAATGGAACAAGTCCAAATTCCACCAAGGAGAGTTGGATAAGGTTGGAGAGAGCTGGTATTATTTATACAAAAATGCAAGGGCGAAATCGTCAAAATGGACCAAAATCACGAGCTGGACTGCGTCTCAGTAGATCGACTGCTTCGCCCGAAATTGCCAAACTCACTGCCGAGCAGTCGATCTGGAGAGGTCCAATCGATCGACTGAGGGGCAGTCGATCGACTGGTACGGCTGCTCCGACTCGGTTTTCTCATTTTCGCTCTAAATGTCTGCCGGCTGTCGCTCCTTGTTCGCGCTATGTTCCCTTACTTGTCCGTTGCAATCCGAGTCGAGTGGGACGCCTCCAAACGTGCGCGGGACCCGCTTGGTCATCCTACGGCCAAAAATACGAAAAAGGGTAAAAATTTACGAAAAACTACTAAAAACTGCACAAAAGTTATAAAAACCTAAAACTAACAAAATAGGCCAAAACGACTCATAAAACCCATAAATGCAAGCAAAATAAACGCAAATGCGACACAAAAAGGTAACAAAAAAGTGTACAAAAAAGTACAAATCAACCACCCCACACTTAGAATGATTGCTTGTTCTCAAGCAATACTAATCTAGAATTACGAAACTACCCCGGATAATCCTAAACTAATGCACAAAACCTAATTCGAGACGTCTTATGCTACAATGCTTGTTAGCTTGGCTAAAAGGACGACAATGATGCATTGATAAATAAAGTTTAGATCGACTCCCGAAACCTAAAAGTACTAGATAACCCTCCAAGTCAGTCCCCTCGTCCTTACCTCGGCTAAGGTCTATCCACGGTCGAACCGTTAATTGGCTCCCTACTAGCCTCTTCGTCTACAACTCTCTTAACAAACAAAATCTAAAAAGAAGGAGAAAGAGGAAACGTGCAAGAGTTGCACGTTTTATTACTTAATAACTACAAGGATTTATAACTTATCATTGTTTTATTCATCATCTTTTTTTTTTCTTTTTCTTATTTTTTCGGGGTTTTTTTTTGGTACCCAAGGAAATAAGGTACTTAAATACAAGATATATACAAAGAGAAATCAACGGCTCCGACCACTCGTTGCTACTATCAACTTACAATGTTTTCAATCGAGCACATGGAGCAATTGACGACTCCAAAACGCAAAACAAAAATCCTATAGAGAGTGTTCGACGACGAGGCTAGTTGAGGCACTAGTTCTATATGAGCTCAAGGATAGCATGAAGCTAAAGCCAAACAAAGTTCCCAACGAGTCAAATTACCTAAGTACACTAAATCCGATCGAAAATCTAAAGTCCCTAACTAAATCATCAAAACCGCATCACTTCGCCAAGGATCCAAGCAAAAATAACACACACGCTAATAACACACAAGCAAGCATGCATCAACTTAAAAATCCTAAGACGAACCCTAACCACCACCCTACACTTCAAACTTAGCAATGTCCTCATTGCATATTAAGCTAAATAGAGCGGTAAAAAGTGTCGGGAAAAGAGAACGCCCCTATCTCTGAGCTTTTATCGACGCAATTGTGCATAAGTCCTTTCCGGGAGTCGAGACAAGCAACCTACAAGAAATGAACAAACGGGAGGTTGCAAAAACAAAATACGAATAAAAAGTTCTTTTTTAATGTTTTTTTTTAATTTTCTATTTTTTTGGGATTTTCTCTTTTTTTCTTTTTCTTTTTTCTTTTTTTACAAATTGGGTTGCCTCCCAATAAGTGCTACTTTAACGTCTATAGCTCGACGGTTTATACAAATGACATTATTCGGGATCCAAGAAGAGGTGGCGATTGTGCCACGCACCTTTTGCTACCAACCTACCCTTGTAGGTTTGTACCTTGCCATTTGCATCGATCTTCTTCTTGAAGACCCATTTGCATCCAATGGGTCTAACCCCAACTGGAAAGTCAACCAAGTTCCAAACTTAATTTGTGTAAATCGAGTCCATTTCTGGTTTCATAGCTTCAAGCCACCTCTTTGAGTCAATGTCTAACATAGACTCAATGTAAGTTCTAGGTTTATTAATTTTCACGTCACTTTGACCCTCTACAAGGAGGCTTAGTCATTCCGGTCACCGACGAATCCTAGTAGACTTACGGAGTTGGTTATTATGCGTTTGAGTGATTTGAGTGTTTTAATCATGAGAAGGTTCTTTTGCGCTGGATGGTCCAGCATCTTGAGATCCCTTAGAAGTGTAATCAACATGAACTTCCTGAGAAGGGAGTTTTGCAACTATTGCTTGGTATTCCATCGGTTGCATTGATAAACTTTGCACTACTGCATCAATTCTATCAATGCTCTCACTGGCTAAAGATTATCCTCTAAGTGACAAATCTTCACCATAGGAATTACCAGAAGCTCCCACTGAATTCTTGTATAGGTCATTAGACAAGTTTTCAACCTCGTCACTTTGTGGTTCTTGAATTTCTCCAAGTTCTACCTTATTTCGATTCCTTTCCTTGTAGACATGGTCTTACTCAAGGAAAGTCGCTTGCCTGTAAACAATGACCTTATGTTCTCTAGGAAGATAGAAATAGTATCATGTGTTTCTTTAAGATACCCCACAGAATAACATTTCTCACTTTTAGATTCCAACTTGTCAGTAAGCATCTTCTTTACATATGCGGGGCAACCTCAGGTTCGCATGTGCGTAAGTGTTGGCTTCTTGCCATGCCATAACTCATAAGGAGTTTTATCTGCTGACTTCGATGGAACTCTATTCAGATGATATATTAAGTTCAGTAAAGCATACCCTCATAGATATGTCGGAAGATCTTAGAAACTCATCATGGATCTAACCATATCTAATAAGGTTTGATTTCTCCTTTCAGAAACACCATTCATTTATGGTGTTCCAGGAGGCGTCCATTGCGATTGGACTCCATGATATTTTAAGTAATCGAGAAATTCTTTACTCAGGTATTATCCTCCTCGATCCGATCGAAGAGTTTTAATACTCTTTTCAACTTGTTTCTCTACTTCTAACTTATACTCCTTAAACTTCTCAAAAGCCTCTGACTTGTGCTTCAAAAGATACACATGTCCAAACCTAGAGAAGTCGTTAGTAAAAGTAATGAAGTATGAATAATCGCCTCTAGCTTAAGTAGGGAAAGGTTCGCGTACATCAGTATGAACCAACTCAAGAACCTCTTTTGCTCGTATGCCTTTCCCAGAAAATGTCTTGTTGGTTATTTTTCCTTTGATACAAGATTCGCATTGTCCATAAGACTCAAAATCAAATGGTGTTAAGTAGTTTAACTTTCTTAACCTTGCGATTCTTGTTTCATTTATGTGACCAAGCCTACAATGCCATTAATACGTGGTATTATTCATATTAGTTAACTTTATACATTTGTTTTGTACATTGAGAATGTCACGACTACAATCAAGAACATATAAACCATTCACAAGAGGAGCATTTCCATAACAACACTATTATGCGTAAATAAATAATTATTATTATCAAAATGGAAGAAGAACCCTTCAATGTCTAACATCGGAATGGAAACAATTCTTTGTAATCAATGGGACAAAATAATAATTATATACGCGCTCGGCAGCAACCTTTGCTCCATTTCCGACGCGCAGGCAAACTTCCCCTGGTCTAACCATCCTGCTGTCACTTAGCCCCTGCACATTATTACAAATGTGTGAGCCACATCCGGTATGAAATACCCAGCAGTGAGAGTTATTAATAGACATATTTATCTCAATGACAAATATACCTGAGGAGCCGGAAACATCCAATGTTTTCCACTTCTCACAGTCTCTCTTCCAATGTCCCTTTTCTTTGCAATATAAGCACACATCTTTAGCCAATGTTGACTTCTTATTAGCACCTCATTTTGGTTTCAAATTCGTAAGTTTGGGCCCAACCTTAGTTTTCTTTTTCTACTTTTTCTTACCTTTCAGATTAGATCTAGCAGATGTAGTCACCATGAGTACAGCGTTTCCCTTTGAGGTAGAAGACTCATATGTCTTAAGCATGTTATGAAGTTCGGGAAGCTTCACTTTTATGCTGTTCATATTATAATTCACAATGAGGTTTTCAAATGAACTAGGAAACGAATTTAAGATCAAGTTGACTGAGACATTTTCAAGTAGGTTCGTTCCAATCAAAGCCAACCTCTCAATCAACTCAACCCTATCATCTTCAAGACATGCTCAGACACATTGCCCCCATCATGAAGCTTCCACTTAAAGAGATCTCTTAGCAGCTCATACTCCATAGTTTGAGCTTGCGAAGCATAGAGACTCTTAAAATGCTCTAACATTTCATAAGTGGCCATGTGTTCATGCTGTCTCTGCAATTCCATTGTCATCGCAGTTAGCATGACACATTGTGCTGAAGTTGCATCATCCTTATGTTTCCCATGAATATCCATGTCAAACTTGGCATATTCAGGAGAGTCTTTATCAGGAATCTCAGGAACAGGTGTGTCCAACACATACTCAATCTTTTCTTGTCTCAGAACTAAACGATGATTGCGCAATCAATCCATAAAGTCTGGTCCAGCCAACTTGTTCGTTTCAACCAAGCATTTCAATGATAAATTCGACATCTTAATTAATATGGAGAAAATAAATAGAGCAGGAATTAAAACTCTAATTCTAATTCATATGATCACAATTATGGGCTAATTAACAAGGACTTTAATAATTAGCTCCCGCTATTTTAACATACTCTACGACCCCACGGTGAAATACAGACTCATATCAAATATGATCATAGCGAGTCAAGATCCATATTCATACTATTGCAGCCTCTACTAGGGCTGATGACCAAAATATCATAACTGGTAGGTCTCCAAACCATTATAAACAATTATAACTCTTGGTCAATCGAATCTAATCCGATCTTTCTCCCTTAGTTGGTTCCAACACTAGGGTGACAAGAAAGAACTAAGTAAGTCAACCCCATTACATGATCGCAAACATATGCATCTTTGAACGAGCCTTAACATCGTCGATCGGAACAAGCACTAGGGTGCAAATGCTCATGGACAAAAAAGGTTCCGTACTCACCCAATTATAATGGACAGCGCGTTCATCGAAGATGAGACTCATATTTTATTGGGGAATATTTATTGGGGTTTAACAATTAACAAGATCCCATTGAAATAGTAAATAATTATTGGGCGCCGCCTACCCATAATTTATAAGCAAACGGTCCGACAAATATTGGATGCCACCTACCCAGAGTTTGTAAGCAAATGGTCTGACAAATATTGGGTTCCGCCTACCCAGACAATAAATGCAGACTCTATACTAAAAGTAATATACGAGTCACATGGACAATTATTTCAAGTAGAGGACCAATTCAGTAATTAAATTAAAATTTAAAATTCTAATTTAATTCAAATTATTAAATAATGCAATAATATAATAATAATGGGTTAATCATTTAAATTTTAAAAAAAATTCCAAACTTAATCCGATTTCTAAATTAGTTAAAAGGTTTAAAACTTAGAAATTATTAAATTCCAAATTTAATTATTATTTCTAAATAATTTTAAAAGGTTTAAATTCATAAATTATTAAGTCGTGGTTACTGTCCCTAGAACCTGAATTGTTGACTGATTGGGAGATGATAAGTGAGAAATTCTTAAATCAATACTATTCAGCCCAAACAACGGGACATCTTCGAAGACAAATAGCTACATTTGAAAAATTGGAGGGAGAGCTATTTCATAAAACATGGGAGCGTTACAAGACGCTTTTGTAAGCTTGCCCCCACCATAACTACTCCCCCGAGATGACGAACTAATTTTTCTTTGACGGGTTGTTGGACCATGGAAAGAGAGAAGTTGAAATAGCGGCAGGAGGATATTTCGGGGTTTTGATGGCCATCGAGGCAAAACGAGTGTTGGAGAAGCAGAGTGAAAAGTCTAGACAAACCAACTCTCGGCCAAGGAAATTGAAAGTTAATGAAATATCTAGATGACGGCAAACTAGTTAAAGCGAAGTGTGAGGAGATTTTCGACGAAAAATTAGCAGCTTGGAAAGCCGAGAGGGCGAGCAAGGCCTCTTCCAAGAAGACTGCTGCAGCGTGTAACCAATGCGGATCCCCCCAGCATTTGGCAAACATGTGTCCGGACAATACCGTACAGCAAGAAGATATTAACGCTATCCAAAATTATCCAAATCAAAGGAAGTTTACCTCTCAACGTGAGAATCCTCTTTTTAAGTGGGGCCCAGGAACCCCAAGTTATATGCTACCCGATTGGCAATATCCACCACCACAACATGCTCAAGACCCATTGCCACCACCCCAAAATAATTTCCATACGCAAGGGCAAGTGTCAACTACAGTTCAATCAACTGATCAGTTATTGGTTTGGCAACAAAACCAGGTGGCCGAGACGCTCAGCAATAAAGAGGGACTTGCGAAAGTGAATGCAAAAATTGACAACCTCTCTAGTATAGTGCATGATCTTGTTAAGAAAATGGAAAGGATAGATAGGACGATAGGACAATTATCGGTTGACATTGCGAGATCAAATAACGAGAATGGTAAACTTCCAAGCCAGGCAGAGCAAGCGTCGGCGGTTCATATCCTTCATAGTGGAAAGAAGGTCGACAACGGAATAGCTGATCAAGATGAGCAAGTTGAAGTCGAGGACAATACGCCAACTCCTACTAAGGAAGATGCTTCTAAACTAGTTGATCAACTTCATAAGTCTTCTAATAGATATGTTATGGGTTCCTTAAAAGGGACAATTCCGAATGGTGCCCTTACCCATGACAATGTTCCTTCACCATCACTGCCAAAGCAAATGCCAACACAAATCAAAGATGTTGTTCCTTTCCCAAGCCGTTTGCATCCTGCTAAAGAAAATAAAAGATTTATGGAACTGTACAATCTATTAAAGAACGTCAATATTAACTTGCCACTCTTGGATGTGATCAAAAAAATGCCAGCCTACGTGAAGTTTTTCAAGGAACTTGAGTCAATGAAGAGACGTTTAGCTACACATCAGCTTATAGCATTGACAAAGGAAGTGAGCGTAGTTTTTAAGAAACCATTGCCACCTAAGGAACAAGATCCTGGAAGTTTCTGCATTACTATTTCCTTGGTCAATGGACAAAAAGCAAAGGGAATGTTGGATCTTGGGGCTGGTATTAACCTAATGTCGTACTCGCTTTATTGGAAATTTGATCTTGGAGCACTGAAACCAACTACTATGCGACTGCAGTTAGCCGATCGTTCGATTCGGCAACCTTTGGGAATTGTTGAGGATGTTTTAGTGCAGGTTGGAGAGTTAGTGATACCAGTCGGTTTTATGATTTTGGACGTTGGCGAGGTACCGGTTGAGAGCAAAGAGCACACCATTTTGTTGGGACGCCCGTTTATGTCTACTTCCCATACCTTGATCGACGTTCACAAAGGAAGGATGACAATGACCATTTTGGGTGAATCTGTGACATTTTCCCTTAAGGATATTCAAAACACTCCCATCCCTGATATGCAAGATGATTTGTCATTCATTGATCCCATTGCATCATGCGTCCACGAGCTTAAAGGAATCACAGTTTTGGATGACTTAGGCGACGCGGACGATGCCAACTTTTTAAGGAGGGTGGCAGACTTATTAGAAGTTGATCTGAGTAAAATTACTGAAGATTTCGAAGATTTTGAAGATTTTGACAACGAGCTGTATGAAATAGCTAATGCACCTGAGCTCGAGCCTAAAGTGGAGTTAAAACCACTACCAAGCCATCTGAAATACGTTTTTCTCGAGCCTAACAATCAAAAGCTTGTCATTATATATTCTGGGTTAGAATAGAATGAAGAAAACAATTAACGATGGTGCTAAGCAAAAACAAGGAAGCCATAAGATGGAGTATCAGCGACATAAAAGGTATTAGTCACGCCGTTTGCATGCACCGAATAGAATTAGAACCAGATGCAAGACCAGTACGAGACAGCCATCGTAGATTGACGCCGACATTGTATGAAGTGGTCAAGAAAGAGATTTTTAAGTTGAAAGATGAAGGGATCATTTACGCAGTTTCGAATAGTAAATGGGTGATCCCGGTTCATGTAGTACCCAAAAAGGGCGGCATCACCATAATCGAAAATGGGAAAGGCAAAATTGTCCCAACCAGACTGACCACGGTATGGCGAATGTGTATTGATTATAGAAAGCTGAACGCAGCAATAAGGAAGGACCAGAGAAACTGGCCGGGCACGAATTCTACTGTTTCTTGGATGGCCTGTCTAGTTACTATCAAGTGGCTATAGCCCTGGAGGATCAGAGAAAGACTACCTTCACGTGCCCCTTTGGAACATTTGCATTCCGTAGGATGCCGTTTGGTCTGTGCAATGCCC
Organism: Phtheirospermum japonicum; assembly: GCA_014905375.1. Lineage (NCBI taxonomy): Eukaryota > Viridiplantae > Streptophyta > Magnoliopsida > Lamiales > Orobanchaceae > Phtheirospermum > Phtheirospermum japonicum. Next base: position 65,415 of record BMAC01000881.1, on the reverse strand, counting down.
CATCAACTTTTCAAAGGTGTATGCTTTCAATCTTTACTGATTTTATTGATGAATTTTTGGAAGTGTTTATGGATGATTTTTCTATTTTCGGTAATTCATTTGAAAGTTGTCTGGCTGACTCAAACTTTTGTGCACCCCTTTTACTAATTGATTTAAAAGCACGTTAGTTTGCTCGCAAGTGTACGAGGTAAATGTAGGGTGATGAGTTTGACTCGAGTCGTATCTCTCGAGGAAACAACTGTTCGGTCGTTTCAATGTTTTTCTCAATTACGAATAACATACATATACATTTGGGGGTTTGAATAGATTGATTCAATCATTATAAACTAAGGCAATAATTAAACTAARACTAATTATACTAATTATTCTAACTAAATTATMAACTACGAGCAATAATTTAAACTATCAATATTACGCAACCATAAATTAAACCTAATTAACGAATCTAAGAGCATGAACATAAGAAATTACCACTAAGCAATGAATCATATGAATCTAAGATTAACGAATAACTAAGCATAAATCAATTCGCATAAATAAACTAAATAACCAATATCCAATAACAAGCATAAACGATTAAGCTAATTAAACTAGTTCTAGCATTAACTAAGAATTAAACTAGAAATTAACTACTAAATTAACTAAGAGTTTAGAGAACTTATTGGAACTAATGAAAGCAGTAAAAATCTCCAGCTATTCCAGAGGTTGAACGTTGATCTTGGGCGAAGATTGAATCCCGAACTCGAATTCGATGTTTTGGACGCGTTGTTCTTCGATCCTTGATCTCCGTCTTCAAATCTCGTAATGAGATGTGGAATTATGTGTATTATTAGCTCAAATACCCTAGGGGGTCGTGTGTTCTCCTCAAAATCCAAAATAATAAGGGTTTATATAGATTTTGCATGACTTGGCGCATAAGAAACCCTAAATTCCGAATTCTGGGCCGTCGCGTCGACGGTGCGTCGACGTAGCGTCGACTGACGTGCGTTGGTGCTCGGCGGGACTCGGCAGACTTGGTCGGCAGCGCTCGGCAGGATGCGCGCGTCGCTGGCAGGTGCGTCGGTCGATGCGTCTTCAATCGACGCTTCAGGCAAGTTGCGTCGATGGCTGCGTCGGTCAACGCGCTCTTTCAATCGACGCTTCAGAACATAGCATCGACAGTGCGTCGACCTTGCGTCGACTGACGCGGGTCATGGCTCGCGTCGACGGAGCGTCGACGGTCACGTCAGTGACGCGACTAGAGCGTCTGTCTCCGTTCTCGATCTTTTGCTACTCGTTTCACCGGAAAGCTCGTTCTTCTACTTCTTAAACATCGAACCTCGTCTATTACACGCTGAACTCTTCCGGTTACTTAGCTGTAAGGTGAAAAACAACGAAATATCACCTACTTGCATCAATTACGATCAAAAAGCGGTAAAATAAGCTGAGAACTATAAAAATATGGAATTATGCTTAAATCATCCAACTTATACCAAAAACAAATAGAAAACGTACTAAAATACTAATAAAAATAAGGACAAATCTACTCTAATCAACTACCCCACGCTTTATTGGTTTGTTCGTCCCCGAACAAACGATAATTTCAAAATATAACTAGAATGAAAATAAGTTCAAGCAAAGAGTCGTGCGTTGCTACATAGATAATTTTGAAAATATAGGTACAAGTCACGCAACGTCAAACACTTGACCATTATTACATTGTCGCTTCAAAATAAAATCATGCTTCCTCACGAAGGATAATATATATAAGTACGCTCAAAAGCACTCAAGTATTTTCTGCATGGGACGTGTATACACTCAAATCATACAATTACAAGCACGGTAAATAAGCACAGAAAATCAATCTCTTTTCAATCGCAAATTAAGTGTGCTGTCAAAACTAAGAATCAGAAAAGGTCTTCGCGGGTTGTAACGTAAGGCTCTTTGGACGGGTGTGGAATATATAATTCGTGTGGCTAATCGCTCACTCAACCTAATCTAATCGAGAAGCAAATTGCTTCACCTCGCTCAAAAATAAAAACCTCACTTAACACTCATAACGTAGCCTTAAAATATAGGCTATTTCCCAACTCGCAAACCGTAAAACTGACTTGAAGCTTAGAAATCGCTTAATCACAACTCTTTTGCCTCTTAAACATAAGGCTTCATTAAATAAACAATAAAATTCAAGCCTTAATAAACGTGTAGGTAATTAAACAACATATCCACCATCATATCCTTTTCTTTTCTTCTCTTTTTTTTATTTTATTTGTCCCTTTTAATTTTCATGGGATCTTTTTCTTTTTTTTATATTTTTTTTTGTTTTTCGGATGGTGGTCCTTAATTACAAAAATAATAAATTCCTAATAAAAATTTCCAACACTCAAATAACCAATAAAATCCTACCCCACGCTTTTAATGGGTTGTAGGGGTCGTCTCAACAACACTTATGGCTATATGCATGGATATTTGGCTATGATTGGCTCATTCGGAATTCATAGTGGTTAAAAATATATAGATATGGCCGGAATAGGGTTTTATATGTGCCTTAACGTCATTTTTAAAGTCGACTACACACAGCGGTTTCAAAGAGATATCAAAACTTAAACTTATTCACGTACGTGCAATGATGATAAACACTCAGGCTACTCGCTAGCTTTTTGCATGAAAAATTTTGAATTGACGCTGCTTTTAAGGTTTTGCGAAATCGATTGCGTCCAAGTACCATTTTACAATATATAATAATAAAGTTTGAAAAATTATGCACTTATGCACGCTCAAAGAACTAGAACAAATAATCATACATAGTCAACTTCGACAGGCATGCCATACAAACACAAATAAGCGTCGAAATAGCGATCAATCACATCAAAAATATGCATTTCAAAACAAAGACATCAAATTGCACTAACCATACTCAACCACCCCCCTCCCTAAAAACTTGGCAATCTCCTGATTGTCATAAATATTAAAGAAAATAAGAGAATGGGAGATAAGAAAACATCCCTGAAAATTCGATGGCCGAGTCTCTCTAAAAATGCATGTGCAATTATCCTTCGTCTTAGATCGCGTGACTAGATTGTCCCGAACAAACCTATAAACAAAAACAAACAAACAAACAAAATATGATTGTTATCAATTGCGACGCGCAAGTGCCCGGTGGCATGTCTTTTTGGATTTGAAACGGCCGGATTGCGGCCAATGTCGTAAATGGCTGGGTTGCAGCTCATCAAAAGGTTGCCGGGCTGCGGCTAACTTGGGTCGGATTGCGACCTCGATCGACGAATTCATCGTATTCCATGAGTGCTGCGGTAAGCGGTAGGTTCAGTGGTTGATCATCAACGTTAACGCCTCGAGTGGAACTAGCGGTAAGGCCTTACGGTATCGAGTTACCGCTATATAACCGTTGTCCATAATAAGCGATTTATCATATTTTCTGCACATCAACACACACATAAACCTACCACGACAATTGACACAATATAAAAATACAGAAATAAAATAAAAGAAAATAAAAACTAACTAACGCTTAGGTTGCCTCCCAAGAAGCGCAACATTTAACATCATATGCTCGACGCAATTACTTGATCAAATCCTAGCTCGTGGTGGGTCCACGAACTCCTTCCTGGTACGATCACGATTCTTCATATAATCCTTGAAATAAGGCTTAAGTCGATGTTTGTGGACATGGAATCTTGATTTCTCACTCTCATCGTATAGTGTGGCTACACCATACTCATCCATCTCCTTCATTAAAAACGGTCCACTCCATGCAACTTCAAAATTGGTTGGATCAAACTTACGATCGGAATTATATAGCACTAGTTGACCAACCTTGAACTTCTCGTTAAAAACTTCGTTCGACTCCTTCTTCTTTGTCCAATACTTGCTATTAGCCTCGCCCTTTTTCTTTGTACATTTAAAATTCTTGTAGGGATCGAGGGAAACACTTCTTGAACGATTATGAGGTGGCTTCGTCTCTTCTCTTGGCGCAAACTTCGAACGATCTCGTTATTGTCTCAACTCCACTTTTGGCTCGTTTTCAGGCACGTTATACTTCATGGGCAATCCATCCTCAAATGCCCCTACATTATCAAACTCTTCCATCGTGCCGATGCTCAAGAGCTCACTCGTGCAAGAATCTACTAAATCAACAGTTGAACAATCATTCTTAACAAACGATACAGGATTCTTGTGAAAATATTGAAGTGAAAACGTCACCCTCCCCTCGTTTACATCGATCACCGTATGCGTTGTAGACATGAATGGACGTCCTAATAAAATTGCATGCTCTCGATTCTCGCTTTGTACGTCACCAACATCCATAATGACAAAATCGACCGGCACTACTAGCTTGTCTACTTGTACTAAGACATCCTCCACAATCCCCAAAGGTAGCCTTATCATTCTATCCGCCAATTGTAATTTCATCGTGGTCGGTTTCAGCGGTCCTAGGTCAAACTCCTTGTAAATTGAGTGGGGCATCAGATTAATGCTAGCGCCAAGATCGAGCATCCCTCTTGCCGTTTGTCCATTCTCGAGAGAGATAGTTATACAAAAACTCCTGGGATCCTTCTATTTAGGTGGCAATGGTTGCTTAAACCTATCACTCCCCTCTCTTATCAAAGTCACATGTTGATTTGTAGCCAAACGCCTTTCCTTTGATGCTAGATCTTTGAAAAACTTCAAAAACGCCGGCATTGTCTTTATCACCTCTATCAAGGGGAGGTTAATATTAACATTCTTCAGTAAATTGTATAACTCCATGAATTTTCTTTTCTCCTTAGCCGGACGTAGGATACTTGAGAAGGGAACGTGATCATAAATGGTCAACTTCTGCGGGGGTGCATTTAAAGAGTCGGCGGGGTCTTCAGTTGCTGTCGATTTCTTTTTCTTCACTTCTCCCGGAGGTTGGGTCTCGGTCTCTTTCTTGTCTCCCTCCTTTCCTAGCTCGATGCAGTTATCCACTTCTTTTCCACTTCTCAGCACATGAATAGCCGAGGCTTGTTCCGTTTGGCTTGGAAGAGTATTTTTCTCCTTATTCAATGATGCCATGTCAGTTGCCAATTGTCCTACCATTAACTTCAATCTTCTTAGTCCTGACGAATTTTCAAGAGTGCTTTTGGCCATTTCAGCCATCATCGTTCTCAATTCTTTTATATTGTCTCGAACTCCCTTCATTTCCTCCTGAACATGTGTGAGGCCGTCTCGGTTCCAAATAGTTTCGGCAACTTGGTTTTGTTTCCAGACTAAAAGTTGATCAGTCGACTGAACTGTAGTAGGTGTTTGCATGTATGGTGGTCTCTGCCCCGAATGTTGTTGATTCGAATAGTTCTGGATGGCGTTGACGTCCCCTCGTTGTTCGTTGTTGAATGGGCACATATCGGCTAAATGTTCGGGGGATCCGCATTGGTGACACATCGCATTAGTCTTCTTCGAAGAGGCCTTGCTTGCCCGCTCGGCCTTCCAAGCTGCCAATTTCTCCTCAAATATCTCTTCGCACTTTGCTTTGACTAATATGCCATCATCTAAGTCAGGATCAGGGATGGAAATCTCATTAACTTTTAATTTATGAGGTCGAGAGTTGGTTTCTCTAGATTTTTCACTCAGTTTCTCCAATACTCATTTTGCCTCGCGGGCCGTTAAATCACCAAAATCTCCTCCTGCTGCTATTTCAACTTGGCTCTTCCCCATGGGCGACAAACCATCAAAGAAAAACTGATTAATTATCTCGGGGGAATAGCTATGATGGGGGCATGCTTGTAAAAGTGATTTGTAACTGATTAATTATCTCGGGGGAATAGCTATGATGGGGGCATGCTTGTAAGAGTGATTTGTAACGCTCTCATGTTTCATGAAATAATTCTCCCTCTACTTGTTCGAAGTTAGCAATCTGCCTCCGAATTTGCCCCGTTGTTTGTGCCGAATAGTATTGATTTAGGAACTTCTCGCTTATCATCTCCCAATCAGTTAACGACCTTGGTTCTAAGGACAGTAACCATGTCTTCGACTAGTCTTTCATGCTATAGGGGAAACAAATCATTTGCATCTCCTCCCGGTTTAGGCCATGACCTACAAATCTGCCTACTTCATCGATAAAGTAGTTCAAAAACGCTAAAGGGTCTTCGTGGGCATTTTCGTGAAAAGTCGGAAGTAAATTAATCTGATGCGGTTTAATCTCTACTTCCCTTGCAGTCGGGCCAAGAACAATAGCAGACCCATAAAGCAAAACCTTCGGGCGTG
>BMAC01000881.1:36231-56663 GCA_014905375.1 Phtheirospermum japonicum | reverse complement strand
GTGATGTTAAAGGAGTCCGGAGTTTTCTTGGGCATGCAGGGTTTTATAGGCGTTTTATTAAAGATTTTTTGAAAATTAGTCGCCCACTTTGTCAATTGTTAGCTCAAGATACTCCATTCGTGTTTGGTGAAGCTTGTATGAATGCATTCGAAACTCTTAAGGAAAATCTTACATCAGCACCAGTTGTTGTTGCCCCTGATTGGACCCTACCATTTGAAATAATGTGTGATGCGTCTAACGATGCTGTAGGGTCTGTTCTAGGACAACGTATCGATAAGTTGCTTAGGGTTATTTACTATGCGATTTATATGCTTAATGATGCCCAATGTAACTATACAACTACTGAAAAAGAATAGTTAGCACTCGTTTTCTCTTTAGATAAATTTCGATCCTATATTGTGGGAGCTAGAGTCATTTTGCATACTGATCCTGCTGCATTGCGCCATTTATTTGCCAAGCCACAAAGTAAACCACGTTTGTTGGATTTTGTTGTTACAAGAATTTGACGTAGAAATTAAGGATAGATGTGGCTGTGAAAATTTTGTAGCTGATCACCTGTCTAGGATGGTAACCGAAAATAAGGAGCAAGGTATGATTGATGATTTATTTCCATATGAAAATGCTTATGCTCTTAATGCTTCTATCACTCCTTGGTATGCGGATATCGTGAATTACCTTGCTTGTGATATTATACCTAATCACTTGAACTACCAAGAGAGAAAAAGGTTTTTGCATAAATGCAAGAGTTACTTCAGGGATGACCCCTTCGTATTTAAAAGATGCAAGGATGGACTGAACAGGCGCTGTGTTCCGGATGATGAGATAGCAAGCATTATGCAGTTCTGCCACGACCTTAGTGGACATTTTGGAGCGTAGAAAACAGCGTTCAAGATCCTTTTGGCTGGCTTTTATTGGCCAACCCTGTTCGCCGATGTTTATGAATATTGCAAGAACTACGACAATTGTCAAAGAACAGGGAACATAGGGAAGGGAGATGAGATGCCTCTAGTACCAAATCAAGTAGAAGAGATTTTTGACGTATGGGGAATTGACTTTATGGGACCGTTTCCAAAGAGCGGCGATTTTGAGTACATCTTGGTGGGCTTTGATTATGTGTCCAAATGGGTGGAGGCTATTCCAACACGCAAGGCTAATGCAGACATCGTTTTGAAATTTCTAAAAGAGAATATTTTTAGTAGGTTTGGAGTCCCTAGAACAATAATAAGTGATGGAGGGAGTCACTTCTGCAATAGATCATTTGAGAGATTGATGAATAAGTGCGGAGTACGACACAAGGTGGCTACCCCTTACCATCCTCAAACCTCCGGTCAAGTGGAAACCAGCAACCGCCAATTAAAGGGCATTTTAGAAAAGACAGTGGGTCCGAATAGGAAAGACTGGGCCACAAAACTGGTAGATGCATTGTGGGCTTATAGAACTGCATACAAAACAGTGCTTGGCTTAACCCCTTTTCAGCTAGTTTACGGAAAGGCGTGCCACCTGCCGGTTGAGCTAGAGCATAGAGCAAGCTGGGCAATTCGAAAGCTCAATATGGACCATGGAGAAGCAGGCGAATATCGGAAGCTGGAGCTGACTCATCTTGAAGAAATGAGGAACGAGGCATATGACTGCGCTTGGAGAAAGAAACTTGCCATGAGAAAACGTGACGATCGCCATATCATTGATAAGAATTTGGAAGTGGGCAAGTTAGTTCTACTCTATAACTCACAGTTGAAATTGTTTCCAGGGAAGTTGAAGTCGAGATGGAGCGGACCATTCGTGATCAAGGAACTAAACAATTTTGGAGCAGTCAGTCTTTACGACGAAAAGAAAGACATGACTTTTAAAGTTAATGGCCATCGACTGAAGCTTTATAATGAAGGGATGGACAGAAATAAGGATCGTGAAGTGGTGGAGCTCATAGATCCACCTGCTACCAAAGATTAACTTCTAGAAATGCGTCAAGCAAGCGACGTTAAAATTTGCGCTTCTTGGGAGGCAACCCAAGCGTTTGTTTTTCTCTTTATTTTCTTTATTTGATTTTCTTTTATTGGTTTCTTTGTTTTCTTTTCTTTTATTTTTGTAGTTTTCAAGAAAATTGTTATGATACGTTTTTGCAAGGTTTTTGTGTAGGAAAAGATGGAAAATTTGCCACTTTTTGAAGACTTAATGGTTACTTACGGTAACTAGTTACCGTAAGGTGTTACTGTAAGCATCTGATCCAGGCGTTAACGGTAATAACAAACTGTAGACTGATCAAGCCAAGGTGACGGTAAGTGTTACGGTGAGATCTTACGGTTAGCCTTACCGTTAAGGCTACCGTAAGCGTCCCAGTTTTTGCGTAAATTTTATAGAAATTAATGAAGAATTCTTGTAAATTTATCCTTATAAGGTAATTTTTATTTTTGTTAAATTTGGACGGTTTTTCAAGTACTCACATGTCTATATTGCCTACCTTTAAAAGTTCTATTTTCATTAGGTAAGTTTAATTGTCCTGCCTTAAATTGAAATTGGAAGAGAATTTGGAGATTCCTACTTTCAAGATGCAAGGATACCTATAAATAACCAACCCCTAGAGTTCATCCTTTAACAAGTCTTTCAATCCTTGATAATTCCCTCAAGCTTTTCTCATACACTAGCCTCTCAATTCCAAACTTAATTTGCTTTCATCAACCTTGAAACGTCGCCAACAACAATCAAGTGCCATGAAAGAGCTGCAAACCGATCTGGCTAAAGCTCAGGAGGAGGTCAAACAACTTTATGCTAGTCTTGACAACGCAATGTCGACAATAGGGAATATGGGAGAAGAGATGTCTGCCTTGAAGGACGAGCTTGATAAAACGAAAGGGAATTTAGCTATGGAGGAGGCATCAAGATTCTTCTATCGCGAAGGATTGAGACTCATGAATGATATCCGTGGACTTCGGATGCAGGTTTTGGCAGGGGAGGGTGACATCCGCCAGCTAGAAGAAAGCAACGTCGTCCATCAGTGGAATATTAACTATTGGAAGCAAGAACTTGGAGACGCCAACGAAAACATTTCCGAGCTGGAGATGAAACTTTATGGACTTAGTGGCTAAACCCTTATGATATTCATAGCCTAACGAGCCATGATTAGAAATTTTCAATTCAGTCGAGTCTTTAGAATATTTACTTTCCCGCTTGTTTCGAGTCTTATGTTTTATTTTCGTTGTTTTATTTTTATATTTATTGTCATGTTAATTTATCATCACGCGCTCGCGTATTAATGAAATTTATTTCTCAAGTTTGTGTGCTTTAATTTAATTAGTTTTTGACGAACAAGTTCAATTTTTCGTGAGTTTTGCAGCACAGACTTTATGGTAACACTTAACGGTACGAGTAACCGTAAGGTTAACCATTACCCACCAACAGAGAGCATTACGGTAAGAGTTAACGGTAACACCCTACCGTAAAGGGGTTACCGTTAAGTAAGTTGAGGCCCGGCCCGTATTCAACGTTATAGGTTTAACGAAACCAGACTCTTTTCTTTTATTTCACCGTAAACCTGCAGATATACAGCCCGTCTTCATCGTAGATGTTCAATCGCTCGACCCCAATCGCTATAAACCTTCCACACCACTAAGATTCACCGTTTAATTCACCTCGTTCACATCGCAAATCGGCGGACTTCGGTTGTTTCGATGGAGGGCGACAGCAGCAGGCGACGGAGAAGGGTTCCAATATCTCGGGTCAGAATTTGCTCGAATTTGGGGTAAGTATGGCTCAACTGGACTCGATTACTTGTTGGATTGGGAAATTACAGGTTTAGGATAGAGTTTGGATTGAATTGGAGTATTTTTGGATTGGTGATCGTCGACGGAAAGCTTGCACAGAAGGTGCTTGATGATTTGTCTTACGGTAGCAGTTACGGTATGAAGCTACCGTAAGGGGGCTACCGTTAAGTCCTCAGATGCGCGGTTTTTCAGAGAGTTCTTCGTCGCATTCCGGTGAAATTCTGGATACGATGGCTTCATCCTCGCACAATAAAAGGAAGAATGTAGCAAGGAGTGTTGGTGCGCCTTTTAAGGTTTACGATGACGAGGCAGACTTATATAGTTCATTGATGAGCCGGAGCATTGTTCCGCCCGTGATTATAGACATTAACTATTTTCTTGACCAGGCAGTTAACAGCAATCCTTTTGCCGAGAAATTCGTAGGGCACATTAAAAACCTCGACTGCATCCACTGGGCGTGAATGCGCTACCCGGCCTACGAGCAACTCATGCTAGAGTTTTATACGTCATTCATGATTTTGGGCAATTATACTATGTCATGCCGTTTTGGAGGCCGAGAGTTCACATTTTCGAGCAAAGAGATCGATTCTTATTTTGACATTGACGGTCGAATGATGCTATGGGAGCGCGATCATAACAATTACGAGAGAGTATTTTGGGGTGAGATCACTGTGCCGGGTAGTGCGGCAATGACTCGGTATGCCCTGACGTGTGTGGAGGATAATACACTTTATGATGCCTATCGACTTATGGCTCGCTGCGTCATCGGGAAAGAGGAGCCGACAATAATTAATAAGGATGAGTTATACGCTCTCTGGTGCATGGTAAAAGGAACACGAGTCCAGCTATACCCCCTGATGATTCGGAGCATTAAGAACGTGCAAAAGATCGGCGATGAGAGAGGCGTTCCTATGACCCACGGAGCGTTTATTACGAGATTGGCAGATGTTTGTGGATATGAACCTAGGGAGGATGACGTGCGGCATATCTATAAGCCGTTAGAGTTTGATTGGGGGATAGTGCGAGTTCAAGGGAAGCCGAGGGGTGAGAGACGAGCGGTGACGATGCTGGGACCCCGTATTGACGATTCGGACGATGATCAGACTGAGCAAGCATATGATAATGTCGGATTTGATATGGATGTGAGTCGAGAGGTGACTCAGGTTGTAGATGGCAGTGCTTCTACATTTCGAGCTTCTACCTTTCATACAGAGCCAGTTATGGAGCCCCGTGCGGAGCAGTCGTACGGAGGGGCAGGAGGATCATCTTCTACAGTGCCACCATATTTCACCGCCTTCTTAGAAGAATTCCGCGACTTTAGGAATAATATTTACAATAGAATTTCTGGTATAGAGTACGAGGTCCACCGAGCGATTGAGGATGCGCGCCTTGCTTTTGAGCAAGCTCGTTTGGGTTATGAGGAGGCTCGTCTAAGTCATGAGCAGGCTCATTTAGGATACGAAGAAGCTTTTTTGGGACATCAGGAGGCACGTAGGGCTAGGGAGGCCAGCGAGGCAAGTAGAGATTTGTTGATTACGCTGACGGATGGTTTTGCTATATTCCGATTGGATGCGGCGAATCATTGGGCACCGGAACTGCCTACGGATTCTATGGATTATACGCCATATCAGGGTCCTCCTGATCATATGCCTCCTGGCGTTTGATTATTGCACTATTTATTTTCTATTTCTGTTTTTCTGTGTGTTTCATTTTGAATATTTTTATTGTTATTCGTTTTCATTGTTAGTTGTGTTTTTCTTAGTTTTTAGTCGAGCGAATTTGAATCACGACATTCGAGACGATTATTTGGTGTCACGATTCAACATGGAGCTGCTCGACCATTTTGGTTATTCAGGGACGTTTTTTTACCTCTCTTTTCTTTACTTGTTTTTGTTGGCAAAGTGGAGTTTGCCGATTTTTTCTGGGGGGGGATGGGGTCGAGCAATTTGTTATTCTACTTTATTCTTAGTTGAATTCGTGTTTTGTGATATGTAATGCTTAAATGTGATTTGTCGTGATTAATTACTATTTCTGCGCAATATTGTGTTTGTATGGCTTGCCTGTCGAAGTTAACTAAGATTAGATTTGAGGCTTTTGTCTTTTGAGCGTGCATAAGTTCATAAATTTTTCAAAATTATATTATTATATATTGTAAAATGGTACTTGGACGCAATTGATTTCACAAAACCTTAAAAGCAGCGTCAATTTAAAAAAATTTCATGCAAAAAGCCTATAAGTAGCCTGAGTGATTATCATCTTTGCATGTGCTTGAATAAGTTTCAGTCTTGATATCTCTTTGAAACTGCTGTGTGTAGTCGACTTTGAAAATGAGGTTAAGGCACAGAAAAATCCCTATTCCGGCCATATCCATAAATTTTTATCCACTATAAATTTCGAATGAGCCAATCATAGCCAAATTACCCACGCCAATAGCCCTGAGTGATTGAGTTGAACCCTACTAAACCATTAAAAGCGTGGGGTAGGAGTTCTTTATTTTTACTGGTTATTAGTGTTTTGGAAAATTTTATTAGGAATTTATGAATAATTGTAATTATTAAGGACCACCATAAAAAAAAACAACCCATAAAACATAATAAAAGGATGGGGGAAGAAGGATGGTGGATAGTGTTGATTAATTGCCTACGTGCTAAAGGCTTGTGTTTATTGCTTATTTTATTTAATGAAGCCTAATGTTTTAAAGGCATGAGTTGTGTAATTGTAAAGAAGCATATTATAAGCTTCAAATTGTATTTAAGTGGTTTGCACTACAAGTCGGTAGTAGAGTTACGAGTTGAGAGATAGCCTATGTTTATAGGCTACGTTATGAGTGTTAGTGAGGTTTTTTTATTTTGAACGAGGTGAAGCAATTATCTTCTTGATTAAAATAGGTTGAGTGAGTTATTGATCACGTTAGATCGTGAGTTACCCACATGACTCATATATATTCCATACCCGTCCAAAGAGGCTTGCATTACAACCCGTAAAGACCTTTACCGATTCTTAGTTTTGATAACACACTTAATTTGCGATTGAGAAGAGATTGATTTTCCGTGCTTATTTACTGTGCATGTATTTGTATGATTTGAGTGTAAACACGTCCCATGCAGCAATGCTTGAGTGCTTTTGAGTGAACACCCACATATATATTTCCCTTTTGAAAGGATGCATGATTTTATTTATGAAGCGACAATGTAATAAATGTGGAGTGTTTGACATTGCATGGCTTGTGTCTATATTTTCAAAATTATGTATGTAGCATAGCACGACTCATTGCCTAAGCTGATTTTCTTTCTAAGTTATACTTTGACTCTAACGTCTGTTCGAGGACGAACAAATAAATAAAGCATGGGGTAGTTGATTGACACGTATTTATGCTCATTTTTAGTAGTATTTTAGTTACTTTCTCTTATTATTTTTGGTATAAGTTGGATAGTTAAGCTTCAATTCGTATATTTGTGTTTCCAGCTTATTTTACCATGTTTTGACCTTAATTGATGCAAAAAGGTGAATTATCTTTGTTTTTCGCCATATAGCTAAGTAACCGGAAGGGCTCAGCACATAAGAGATGAAGGTTGATGATTAAGAGACAAGAATCGAGCATTCCAGCGAAGAAGTAGCAAGTTTTCGAGGTTAACCGTTATTCTTTACGGTAACCTTACCGTAAGCCTTACCGTAAACTTCACCGTAAGGAGGCAACAGAGGCATTTATGGTAGCTGCTTACGGTAGCTCCTTACCGTAAAGTGCTACCGTAAACGGGCCGAGTAACCGACTTATGTGACTTGCGGCCCAAGTTACGCAATTTTTATATAAACCACCCATTAATCCGAGTTCCAGGTGTACTTTCAACCCTAAGAACTTACCATAAACATAATCCTAGGGTTTAAAGACGGATTTAATCAAAAAAACGCAGAGATCAAGAGCATGAAGAAGGATTCAACAAAACGAGTCCCGAATGCTGTTCGTCGTCGCCCAGCCCTTTTTCGTCCGTTTCGCTGCGAATCTCTGTGGAACTTTCGAAGTATAATCAGCAAACATTAGTTAGAATAAGTTTTCTACACCCTTTAATTATTTTCTTAGTTTAAATTCTTGGTTTTTAAGCTTTTGAAGTTAGTTACTTTTATGTTCTTAAGTTTGGATTTTGATTTCGTATTCGTTGAACGTATTTGGTTGGTTAATCCCAGTTTATATTCAGTTTTATATGTTTATTAATGGATATTTGATGCTTGTTTAGATTGAGAATATTCATGCGATTGATTTTCATAGGTTTGCCTAGTTTTTATGATCGTTTGGTAATCGTTAGGATTGTAGTTGATAAATTCACGTGTGTCGTAGTTCGTAGTTGGTTAATTCAGTTAGTTTTTAATCTTACAGGTTGCTGCAAATTAGTTTTAATCCTTAGTTCTTAATTAATTTCAAATATTAATTAGTGAATTAATATAGGTTTTAGTTAGTTATATTTAGAACTTGAGTTTGGTTATTCATAAAATTTAATTTGCTGCTGGTTACGTAGGTTAAGTAATTTAGTTTAATTCAGTTGGTATTTTAAAATAATTAATTTAGAATTTAAGTTTAAGTCTTGCATTTTAAATTAGTAGTTGTTAATCGAGAATTCAAAACAAAACCCCAAAAAAATATTATTTGGTTACTTATTTGTGAACAACTATCCGAGATCCGATAATTTTTGTCCTTGAGAGACGACTCGAGTCGACTTTCCACCCTACAAGCGTCCTCTTACTCTTACGAGCAAGCTTGCGTGTTTTAAAATATAAATATCTTTAATTGGGGTGCACAAAAGTTTGGTTCACCAATCCCTAAATCAAATTTAGGGCTTGCGTTTCAGGCCTTGTTGGCCACCACCGCTGGCGTCAAACTTTGTCCCGTGAAGATACGAAGCCGTCGGCCAAAAAGGGCCCGCCGGAGAAGCTCCCAGAGCCACCGAAAATGGATCTGAACTGCCGCGGATCTGTGGCCAAAATGTTGTCTCTCCATCGCACCACCAGAGCCTGGACACCGTCTGTATTTATCGTTGTCTGCCCAACATCCGGCTAACGTTGACGTTGAGGAGGTGGCGCAGCTAGAGCTTCACTGCGGTCGTGTTCCCGTTCCCGTTTCAATTTCCAGTTTTGCAGATTTGCAATTTCATTTTTTTAATTAATGATTTAATCAATTTAAATTAAAAACAAAACTAATTAATTAAAACTATTTTAATTAATTCTTTAATCAAATTAAAACCAATTAAACTATAATTAAATCAATGATTATAATTATAAAATAATAAATATAATCGTTAACATAGCCCCGGGCTCTGATACCACTGTTGGAAATCGTAGAGACGAACACCATGCTCGTGCAGCGGAAGTTTTAAAAATTTTAGATCCAACAGATCCATACTATGAACGAATATATTTATACGATAAATAAATAAGATAAAAGAATGAAAATCTTACAATAAATCCAGATCCGAGTTCAATACTAAGGTATCCACGCAATTGATTATCCGACTGCAAGATCCAACTTCAATGTATTGCTATCATGAAAAAATCTAGAAAATCTCACGAACACTCAAGAACTCCCCAATCTCAAATTTGTTATGATGTTTTCTAAAAACTCTCATTAGTCAACTTATGAGTTTATGTTATATTTATATTAGGTACATAAGAGAACCATAATCCTAAAAATGATTGGATTGTCCAAGACATGGGCCCAAAACAATTTTGACCAAAGTACCTTTATTAATATAACATAGATAATTAAATACAAATCCAATGTAATTTAATTAAATAATTTCTATAAAATAGGAATTAACATCATAATTATTAATAATTAAATATTCCAATTCCAAATTGAATATTTATTACTTTCTTGATACACTCTTAAGTAGGAAAAGTAATCGCATATAGTGTGACCCTATAAGCTTTTTTATATGACACTAAATCTAATGATGATCCAAACAAAACTCGTAGACGGATTAGTTGAAAGAACTCAATATATAAAGAACATTCACTTGAACTTAGCGAAATATAACATTTATACAAAGCTTTGGTGAAATTCCTTTCATTTCGAATCACTTGATAAAACTTAAGATTTATCCAAGTGTCTATCTCAATGGCTTAGTCAATTTATCTCATCTTTATTATTCGACAACTAGACCATACTCAACTACTATATTGAATATGTTATTGCATTGGCCAATGACTTTAGTCGATCTTATATAGAGATTTTGAGTGATCTCTCTCGAAATTCCGATCGAGGAATGAATTCTTTCTTGGATCAACTACCACCTTCATTTACATCATGATGTACCCAACACAAGCCATATCTACCCCGAAGAGGAGTGCAAGCATTGGTCATGGTCAAAGTACATCACTCAGTAAACAAGTTGCGTATTGACCTCAAGTTGAAGGATTATCACACACTTTATACACTGATAAGTTTATAGACATACAATAAATGACTTATTAGTAGGGTTTACTAATACTCTCTAAAGTATCCATGTGTCCATCACGAATAACTACTATTCGCAGTCGTGAGACTAACTGCATTCTCTAAGAATGTGATGCAGACCACATGCCGACATATATTATATTATCAATATCCCAATCTTGATAATCCTTAGTCGGGGCTATTTTAAGAGTAATGTTCTATCACTGACTTCTCACCATATCAATGGCAACATTAACTCACAGGAACATTTATACTAATAATTTCAAACAATCAAAACAATAGTTTAATAAATGCATTGCCATATATATAATAATTATGATCAATTATAATATCTTTAAATCTAAATGTCTCTAGGACATTTATACTTTCACACCCGTCTCCGGTCACCCACAAATCACGGCTGTCTCGCCGCATGCTCTACAGCTTTTTTCGGTCAACTCGTCGGGCCCTTTCTGGGCATCTCCCTTGCTTCTTCGTGTTCGTCCGATCCTAGGTTCGGTAGATCTGCAAGCCACGGGTTTCTCACGTCAACAACCAAAATCCATACAGCCCTCTTCGGCCTCCTCGTCGGTCCCAGGCTTAGCGTCTCCCTCATTTTTCCCCATCTCTTATGCACCGGCATGTGCTCCGACACAGCCCACACTGCATTTATCTCACCCACACTCTCAACAGATTCTTCCGGCTCCGTTCTTGCAGCACCAAACGGTTTTTTTGCCAACATCGACAACTATCAACAGCGGCGCTGATCCACCTTCTCCCGCTCCTGGTCTCTTGGGTCCTGTTCCCACCCTGTTACTCGATGCGCAAGGCAACTCCTTTCGCTTCCCTAGCGTTGCTCCAACACCGCTGACCGTCTCTCCCACAGTGCTTCAGGCTCCGATTCAATATCTCCCTCCAACCGCTACACACATCAGCTGCCCCGCTTCCAAGTTTGCAATCCCTCCCAGAGATTTTGCCAACCGAAAATTCTTCTTTGTCGGAGCCCTTGACGTCAAAACTCCCTCACGCTCCTCAGTTTACTTCTGCTTCGCCAGCCCTACCCCCACCATCTTCACTACCCCCATTTAGTTTGGGTCATTGTCGGCGGCTGGGATGAAACTGTCTTTTTTGACGACATTTTCTCCCTCTTCTTTTCCTTCGCACACTCAGTTGCATGGTCTTTTTAGTGTAAATTTTGCTGACCCTGCTTTTTCGGCTGATGTGACAACGACTCCTCACTTGGTCAACTCTGACTACCTTTTTTCGTGCCCACATGATGAGATGGAGTATGGCACTACACTTATTCCTGCGGCTCACTTCCAACAAGCCACCAGAGGCCCAAGCAAACTGGGCCCAAATTCCCAGCCCATTTCCACCCTTTCTAAATACTTTTCGGCCCATCACTGGCGGCCAGGCCTACTTCCCGGCCCAAAACCCCAACACCTTGCCCAAGCCCAACCCCCCCCCCCCCCCCCCTCACCCCCTTCAACCCAACAAAAGTTTTTTTACTCAAGCCCAGCGGGCTTCTTTACCCAAGCCCGACTCTTTTCTTAGTAACGGCCCCCCACCTTTTTAGAGCCTCCCGGTCCAAGCTGCCCAGTCCGCTCCTACCCCACTGAGTCCACCCCCGGTTGACTTCTCCCCTGGAGCGCCTCTGATAAAAAAGGGAGATTATTTATTAGTCACCATTGACGAAGACTGTTACCAAAATCGTGTCTCGGTTCTATGGGATTCTCTTATTAGTCGTTTCCTTCAACCCAAGGGATCAAAACCCCTTTTTCTCGACACTATAAAGGATACTTTGAAAGCCACGCGGAAGATCACCAGACCTTTGAGCTTCGTCCCCCTGGCAAAGGCTTTTTCAGCATCTCATTTTTTGCTGCCGACGACAGGGCACATGCGTTAATCTAAACCTCTTGGAAGCTCGGCACTAGTTCCATTCGGATCTTTTCTTGGACTCCCAACTTCAATCCATACAAAACCTCCTCGGATTCACCATAGGTCTGAATTCTTATTTATGAATTACCTATTGAATATTGGGACCGATCTTTTATCTTTAATATCACTAGGATTGTTAGCACTCCTTTACAAATTGATGAGCGCTCAATTAATGGCACCGTTAGCCACTTCGCTCGTGTGCTAGTTGACGTTAACCTTGGAAATACCTTGCATGAGACTGTGACGATTAAACGTAAAGGATATTGCGGGTATATCTCCATTGGCTATGAGAACCTACCAGATTTCTGTTCTTCCTGTAAATCGGTTGGACATCTTGTTGGTTCTTTTCCTTCCTTCAGACCTCACGCCGCTAAGAATGGTAACAGGAATGATTGGCATACTGTTAACACTAGACACCGTCGCCATTCTAACTCTCAGGAGCATAGAGTCCGTACTCGTACGGACTCCCGTTTGACTTCCGAGCCTACCAAGCCTCCTTTGACGACTTCTAACCCCTTTGATACGTTACAGTCCGATGTCGTCATGGAGTCTCTAACCCCCAACAAACCGGCCCATCCCTTACCCACCTCCCAGCCTACCTCAACCCTGTCCAAACCCGACCTGGTCCAACCAGACCAGCCCGACCAGCACTAAACCAACCCAACACGACCCGGTCTAACCTGTCCAGCTCGACCCGACCTTACCCACCCACTCCACACGGCCTGACCCAACCCACCCACACAGCCTGGCCCAGCCAGCTCACCCCGGCCCGGCCCATTCACTCTAACATCTCCTCCAACCCGGTTTTCGATATTATCCCTCTCGTTGTCGTTCTGCCGCCCCCCCCCCCCCCCCCCCTTCAAACCCTCCTTGCTAATGGGGTTTAAACTGGTACCTTTTCCGACTCGGTAAACTTTGCCAGAGTTACCTTCTTGCAAGATAATCGCAATTCCGAGGAAGAGTCTGAGCCTACCAAAACTATCATCTAGTCCTTAAGATCCACCAAAACCATCGTCAAGAAACACTCCCGAGCTTCCAAAAGATAGTCAAATGAAGAGTTATTTAGAGCATGATTGGTCGTGTAGGAGATTAGGCCCCCCACACTTATTTCATTTGATGTCATTTGGTCGTGTAGAGGACTTGCTCCCCCCCCCCCCCCCCCCCCCTCCCCGGTATCGTTTTCTCATTTTTTTTAATATATATTTCGCACTTTACAAAAAATTCCCCCAAAGATCATGTGAGATCGATGGATATGAAATCTACAACACCAAATCTGAAATATGTGAGATCGATAGATCTGAAATCAAAATCGGTGGATCTGGAGATCATGTGAGATTCGATAGATCTGAAATCAAAAGTTGAAAATCGCACACAATGCTTGTTTTTTGCTTTTTTTTTCATAGATATGTGTCTGCATTTACATGGTTTTATTTTTTCCATTGCAATTGATTAGATAGTGTTTTGTTGGTGATGTATAGAATTTTTAATTGGGGATTTTGATTAATGTCCTATTATTATTGTTTGGAATTGTGATATAGAATTTTCAGATAAAGGTTGCAGAAAAGTGTGAGAAAGAGAGACGTGGGGCACGTGATGTGGGGTTTTATTTGATGATCAATTGTGATTTTTTACGTTTAATGATCTTTCTACATTATTTCTAAATATATTTTGTAATACTTTAACAATGTTTTGCAGGACATTTACAATATTTTGTGATACCTTAACAAAATATTGTAAAAATAATAATAATAAAAAAACTAGAAAATAAATATGTTAAGCTAGTTTTGTGATACTTTTATTTGAGGATTTGATACGATACTTTAGCTATGTTTTATGATGTTTTAATAATTTTTGGTGATACTTCACTATTGATTGAAAAATATCATAGATGTAAATAACATAATTCAAGTAACTAAAACTTGTGATACTTTAACTATATTTTGTGATACTCTAACTATATTTTGTGATACTTAAACATCTTGAGTTAAGATTTAATTTAAAAATAGTTATAAAAAACTTATGATGCTTTAACATAAAAAAACTTATGATGCTTAACATCTTGAGTTAACATAATTCACGCTTGGATCGAATTCGACGGCCCGGGGACCGAAATCAACGTGACGATCGCACCCGCCGGCATGGCCCGGCCCGAGAGGACCATGTTGTCGTATAGAAACCCCGTGATCGCGAATTACTGCGGGCCGGAGATGTTTGTCGGATTCTCGGCCTCAAAAACCCAATGGGTCGAGGCTCAAAGAGTGTTAGCTTGGAGTTTTAGTGACGTCGGGATTGCTAGAGATGTTAACACAACGGGCCTGCCCGTTTTCCGGTTGGAAAACTCGGGCTCGGGCTCGTTATCACAAGGCGCGATCGCGGGGATCTCGGTCGGTTGTGTTTTAGACTTTGTTATCGTCTCATTTTTAATCTACTGGTTTTGGTGGAGTAAAAGAAATGGAACCGAAGAAGACAATGAGATCGAGGAATGGGAAATGGAATATTGGCCCCACCGATATTCCTACGAGGAGCTACACACGGCCACAAAAGGGTTTTCGAAACAACGAGCTGTTAGGTTCCAGTAGTTTCGGCAAAGTCTAACAAAGCCACATTACCTAACAACTTGGAAGTGGCAGTTAAATGCGTTAACCATGATTCCAAACAAGGGTTACGTGAATTCATGGCCGAGATCTCGAGCATGGGTCGATTGAAGCACAAGAACTTAGTACCGATGCGCGGTTGGTGTCGAAAAGGGAACGAATTATTACTCGTCTACGATTACATGCCAAATATTAGCCTTAACCGGTGGATATTCGAGAAGCCCAAGAGCCTCCTGAGTTGGGCCGGGCAAAAACGGGTCTTAACGGACGTGGCCGAGGGTTTGAATTACCTCCACCATGGGTGGGACCAAGTCATCGTGCATAGGGACATAAAGTCGAGCAACGTCCTGCTCGACAACGACATGAGGGGTAGATTGGGCGATTTCGGGCTCATGAAGCTGTACACTCACGGCGAGGCGCCGAACAAGACCCGGGTGGTGGGGACGTTGGGGTACCTGGCACCCGAGGTGGTGACGCTGGCGGGCACCGACGGCCGCCAGCGACGTGTATAGCTTCGGGGTGGTGGTGCTGGAGGTGCGTGCAGGCGGAGGCCATTGGAGACGGGGGTGGAGAGGGAGGAGGAGGAGGTGTTGATTGACTGGGTGAGGGAGAAGTACGTGGAGGGGAGATTGGGTGAGGTGGCAGATAGGAGGATCGAGGGGAAGTATGAGGTGGAGGAGATGGAGGCAGTTCTGAAGCTCGGTTTGAGTTGTTGCCATCCGGACCCGGTCCGGAGGCCGAGTATGAGGGAGGTGACGGCGATGTTGTTGGGGGAGCGTGTGGAAATGGCGCCAAAGGAGATGTTGTCGGAATTGACATCGAGCGACGTTGGGGATGAATATGATCAGGAGAAGGTGTTCTTGCCAGATAAGAAGGTGTGAATATATTTATTTTTTTGGTTTTGTACTTATGATCTTTTGATTTAATTGTATACAGATTTGTTGAGATTTTGTTGTAACTAGGCATCTTTATTATTCTTTTTAAGAATGGATCTTGAAATTGTTGTGCAATGAAGTTTGGGTTCTTTCTTTTAAGAAAAAAAAAACTTATATTGCTTTAACAATATACTTTAATAATTTTTTTGTGATACTTTAACAATATTTTGTGATACATAAACAAATTGAGTTAAAAAGTTACTTAACCATGCTTTAATTTAAAAATAGGTATAAAAAACTTGTGATACTTTAACAATCTCTTGTGATACCCAAACAACTTGAGTTAAAAGAGTTAATTATCTATGCTTTATTTTAAAAATAGGTATAAAAAACTTGTGATACTTTAACAATGTTTTGTAATACATTGATAATGTTTTGTGATACTTAAACAGTTTGAGTCAAAAATATTGTTTAACTATATTTTAATTAAAAATAGATAAAAACTTGCGATATTTGCTTTGTGATAATTTAAAATCTTTTGTAATATTAAAACATGTTGAGTTAAAAACATCTGGATGAGAAAATAGAAATCGCATATAAACAACATATGATACTTGAACTATAATTTGTAATACTTTAATTTACTATTGTAAAGAATATACATATAAACAATAGAAATCATACATCAGAAATTCGTAATACATTAACTATATTTTGTAATACTTTAACAATTTTTTTTTTGATACTTTAACAATATATAGTAATACATACATACATATATATATATATATATATATATAGTTATAGTTATAAGTTAAAAATAAATACATATCATAAACATGTAATACCTTAAGTATATTTTGTAATACTCTGACAACCTTTAATGATACTTTAACAACCTATTGTAAAAAAATATATAGACATAAAAAAATTAAATATAAATATAGACGAACTATGTTTTTTAATACTATAGTTATATTTTATGATACTTTAACAACACTTTGTAACACTTTAATTATGACATTAAAAAAATCCAACTAATGAGAAGCTCATCATTAACTATGCATTGTTGAGGATTTGTAATAATTTCGTCAAATCTGGTCTCATAATTTCTGAATGATTTGAAGGCATATTTTAACAATATTTTGTTATACTCTGACAATTGTTTGTAATAATTTAGTAATTGTTTGTGATACTTCAACTACTTATTATGAAAAAACACAAATGTGAGTCACCATCCGACAAAGAATAATCACCAGATTAAATTCTCATACAAACACTCTCAAATTCACGGTCGCCGGAATATTCCTCGCAAGCCCCCACAATCTCATTTAATCTCAAGAAAAATGAGTAAAATATTCGCCGTCGTTTTTCGGCGATGCACAGCCCACTGACGCGCCTTCTCCAGCACCATCAAACACCAATGCCACCCACGCGCCGCCGCCAAAGCAAACTCCCGCGCAAGTCCATTCTCCGGCGTCTTCTCCCACGATCCCTCATGCACCCCCGGCAAAGTCTCTAACACCTTATCCACCTCCTAAAGTTTCTCCGACAGTTCCGACAAGTTCTCCAGGAACCAGACCGTCTGAACCTCCGGAACTGCCAACCAGATCCATCGGAGTGCCTTCTCCAAGCCCTTCTACGGCGAGTCCACCTACTCCAGTGATCAGCACTCCGCCAGCGTCATCACCTCTGCCATCGACTCCGGCGAGTTCTCCTGAAGCGGAGGTGCCGGCTGCGGCTGCTACAGCTTCGAGTCCTGTGACGCTGTCAGAGTTGCCGAGCATTTTTCCATCCAGTAGTACTCCACCGGTGAGCTCAGCACCGAAAAGCTCTCAAGGGCTGGCGGCTGATGATAGTACCTGGAGTTATTCAAAGTCTACATACGAAGCTTTGGTTGTTCTTACTGGGCTTGATCTTTTGTCCGCCGTGGCCATTTAAGAATGGTCTATACCATCTCGTATTCAAGGGGTGTTACAGTATTAAATATTCTTTAATTATAAGGTAGGGCTTAGAAGTGTTTTTTTGCTAACTATGTTGTACGTACTCTGCTACTACTGTACTTTACTCTGTCTTATTGAGTTTGTACTTATTGCAAAGAAAAAATTAAGAAAAGAACACACAAATGTGAAGATAGAAATTAGATATTAAAAATATGGGTTTCGTGATACTTTAACTAAGGTTAATGATATTACAACAATCTTTTGTGATACCATAACAATCTATTGCAAGAAAACATAAACACAAAATCAAAATTAAAAAATATATGATACTTATACTAAATTTTGTGATACTTTAACAATATTTTATGATATTTCTGTCGCAAGAACAAGAACACGACGAATATGGCCTAGATAGCCCCAAACAGCCAGCAACATGTGGGTGACGGAAGTTTACAGAAGTTTTATAGCCTATGTCTGCCTACTCATCATCCTTTTTGCAATGAAATAAAGAAATACCCAAGACAAAATGAGATTAAACACTTATGATTAAGTCCCCCTACCAAATCCATATAATCATAATGGAATTATTTTCTCCCATTTATGGGTCAAATGATGTATACAACCAGAATGATATTCATGGGCCCTCATACAAAGTAAAATATCAAGTATTTTATGCATCGTTCCAATTATTTATGAAATGTATAATTAAAAAAAATATAAATTTAATTATTCTTGGTAATATAGAGAATTTCTTTATAAAATGCGACAGGAAGGAAGTAATATTCTCAGCCCGGTCTCGGTTGGTTCGGTGCTTTTTGTTCTTGTTTAAATCGTCCCGATCTCGATATGAACGATGATGTTTCATGCCACTTTCACCCATTATTACACTAAGCAGTGTGTCTTGAAATCAATAATAGCCATTTGAATCAAAATTAAAAACAAACAACTCAATCATCTGTAAATGGGTACATTTTACTAATCCATTAAAAGGAATATTTAATTAAAAATCATTAATTCATCCCCATCCATAACTATATTACTATTCAAGTAATTTTTTGAAAATAAAAAAGATATTTCATTGGGATCCCAGGAATGCCCTCTCGAAATATGACATATAATACAATCTACGAAAGCAAACAGAGTTAAATGAGTAATTCTCACCTTATACAGGCCTGTAATATGGTCGCCCAAACTGAAAAAGAAATTGATTTATAAATCTTTAACTAGACAGGGACACAGGATCACCCCATATTTATTGACGATGAAGTTTTCAAAGCGCCGCCCATTCTTCCACATGAATTATTTGATAATGGGTTTGATTTTCTCACGAGGGCCTGAACCCGTGATTGACCATGAGAATTTCCACAGGCTACCTTTCTTCGATAAAGATGTGGCACAACATATTCCCCCATCACCACCACCCTATTAGGAAAATGAAGTCTAATAGGTGAAATATGTCATGTGTGTGAGAGAGATAGAGGGACGGGATAGAGAGCAAGAGAGAGAGAGAGAGAGAGTGATTTGTTTATTTTTTTCTACAAAATATAATATGACTGGGGCGGGTTGGGTTGGGCAGGGCTAATAAAAAGGGTCGAATTGTACTTGATGGGTTAAAAGTGGTCTCATTCTATGAAATCAGTCTCATACAAGTATTTGCCTACTTATATATATAATTTTAAAAAAAGGTAATTTAGGTACAAACCTAATACTCTTCAATAGTAAAACTAAAACTTTTCATCAAACATGTTCAAACTATTTAATCAGTACTTTACATTTTAAAAATTGTTATTTTTCATATAAAAGTCTGTAATCTCTCAAAAGTATAGTTTTTTTAAATGTAAAATCAAGAATTTAAAGTATAAAAATCAGTAGTTCTCAAAACAAGAAAAAACAATATATTTCTATATACAAAATAAACGATTATATAAAAAAAAATTCCAATATTTCACATGTTCAAAAACTAGTACTTTTCATCAAAACTCATTAATACTTTTCAATAATAAATTTATACCCTTATTTAAAAAACTAACACATCTCACTACAAACATCAATACCTCATAATTGAAATACCAATACTTAGACGAAAAATCAATACTTCGCAAGGTAAGACATATACAAACCATTTTACAAAAATCATTAGTATTCATTTGAACAACTATTTATTTTAGCACAAAATCGATACTTTTCACTAAATTAATATTTCGAAATCAAGAATAATCAATATGTCTCATCATAACTCACTAATACTTCTCAATAAAAATTGATATTCTCCAATACAGAAACAAAAATTTCACATTACAAACAAAAATACTTTGTAATAGAAAATTCAATACTTTTTAATTTAGAAACCAATACATCAATACGTTTAATCAAAACATACTGATACTTAATACAAAACTAATACTTTTTAGTGTAGAAACAATAAATCATAATAGAATAACTAATACATTTTGTTGAGGAATTATTCTTGGCAATAATTCCTATTTTGTTATTTGCCTTTCTTGGGCACAAAATAAATTAGGGAACTAGATTTAGGACAATTTTATGTTTCCTAGTTTGTGCACAAGACTTTAATTATTCCTAGATTGTGTTTAGGATTTATTTTTAGGATTTTACCAAGTTTAGGATTCTTAGTTGTCTATTTAAGACACAAGTAATCCTACACTTGACTCACGGTTTTTTAGAGATTGACGCACGGATTTCTTGAGGAGAAGAACGCAAGACGCACGACGCAAGAAGACGCACAAGGAAGGAAGAACACGACATACTACTTGGAGCCAACGATCGTGATAAACAAGATCTTTGAAGTTGCGTAACCAACGGAGAAGATCTTGCCATTCCGGCAACAAGTATTTAGTATCAAGTTTCTTGATATTTAGTTTTCATATATTACTTTATAATTG
>BMAC01000881.1:0-28068 GCA_014905375.1 Phtheirospermum japonicum | reverse complement strand
AGATTGACGCACGGATTTCTTGAGGAGAAGAACGCAAGACGCACGACGCAAGAAGACGCACAAGGAAGGAAGAACACGACATACTACTTGGAGCCAACGATCGTGATAAACAAGATCTTTGAAGTTGCGTAACCAACRGAGAAGATCTTGYCATTCCRGCAACAAGTATTTAGTATCAAGTTTCTTGATATTTAGTTTTCATATATTACTTTATAATTGTGTATTGAACGTGAATCAAAAGTAATATAGTTTACGGGTTTGTACACCMAAGTTCACAAGTATTTACTTGTGAACTGATTTTGTTTAATCGTGTTCTCTTTTTAAATWTCCGCTGCATAACCTGGTGTTATTTAGTTGATGTTGTTAATCAGTGTTGTTAACATTAATTAACAACATCACAAATCTGGTCCTTATTTTTAAAACCATAGACCTTCTAATTTTACACATTTCATTAGAACATATTAATACTTCACAATTCATAAACCAATAATTCATTATAGAAAACCTTACGCACTTTATCAAAAATATACCAATACTTCCCAAATACAAAAATTAATATTTCATACTACAAATACAGTCAAGATAAGTAACCTAGGTTAAATACGAGTCTGTATATCATGGACCCGGGACCATCTAATATGGTGAACCCGGTCCTCCAATTCATTCCACATCAGCTCACGGATCACGCGCCTTCCTTTTCAGCTCACGGTTCACACGCCTCGAAAACAAAAAAAAAAACATGCAAATTCCCGCTGCAAATTCCTTTTCGAACAATTTTTTTCTCCCAGACGCTGCAATTTTCATCTTCTCCCAGACGCTGCAACAATTTTCTCCCAACAAATTTCTTTGGCAGTTTTCATCTTCTCCACCACTATTCTCCGCCTGTAAGTTTTTGATTTTTTTCCCATTCAGCTTTCAAATCAGTTCACATACTGGTACATGTTTCAGCATCGGTTGATGATGTTTCATCGTCGATTGATGATGATTCATCACAAAAGGCTTATTAGTTCACAAAATTTAATTATATACTTTCGATTCTTCCGATTCTAGGGTTTAGACATCAATTGATGTTGATTCATCTGTATTTTAACTATATACTTTCGATTCTATAGTTCAACCATCAATTATCTGTGTGATGATATCTGTATGTTCTATGTTTCAAAAATTGTGATAAGATTTTATATGTACATTTTGATGATATGTACAAGAACAATCTGATGATATGTGCAAGAACAATCTGATGATATGTTCCAAATCTGAGCGATGATATATCATTTGTGAACCTCATATTACTTATTTTCTGCGAATATATGAGTTTTGATATAGTAGTGATGCTATGTGCACAATCTCTGTAATGATATGTTTAATGTCTGTATAATGTTATATCATTTGTGAATTTTTATTTTACTGCAAATATAGATTGACTTTTATGATGATATATACACTTTCTATGTGATGATATATTTGTGTTCTGTGGAATGATATGTTCATGTTCTGTATGATGATATGTAAATCATATGCCTAATGATATTTACATATTGTCTGAGAAAATATGTGTGATATATGTATAAGATGTGTGTGATGATATTTTCATGTCGTCTGTGATGATGCATTTATGATGTGTGTTATGGTATGTATGTTGATATTTTATTTTATTTCTTGTATGTTTAATTGTAGGAATGACTAAGAAAACATAAGCTGTAACTAGAGACCAACTAGATACACCAATTCTAGTTGGTAATAACCTGGGAACAGGGCTTACACTTCAAGAAGAAGACCTGCAGAGGAGAACATACGAAAGAAGAAAAAAGAAGAACGCTGAAAAGATGAAAATTCACAAACAAACACCTGAAAAAACTGAGGTTGAAAAAACTTGTTCTGAAATTCAAGTTTTAAAACAGGTTGTTAGTGACAAAAAGACTCCGATTATGAAGAAAACATGATTGACAAAAAAGAAAAAGGTTTGCTATTTTTATTACTTTTCTACTTTGACAAAAATAATATTTATATTCCAAATTGAAATTAACACAATTACAGTTGTGCACTGATATGCAGGTTGCACCCGTTGAAGACAAAAAAAATGATAAAAAATAAAAAATAAAACCAGCTGAGGTTTGAATTCTTTAACAATAATTTTAATACACTACTGTCATGTTCATGTGATTATATGTAAATTGTGTGTTTGATGATATATGACTGGAGTATGTGATATATGTGATTATTTATGTTTGGTGTATTAGATGAAATGTGTATGAGATGGTATGTGATTGGTGTAGATGATGGTATGTGTTTGGTGTATGTGATGGTATGTGGTTGGTGTATAGGATAATATGTGACTAGTACAAGTAGTGATATGTGGCTATTATATGTGTCTAGTATATATGATGATATTTATGTGATTGGTGTATAGGATGATATGTGATTTTTGTATGTGATGATATGTGGCTGGTGTATAGGATGATATGTGATTTCTGTATGTGATGATATATGGCTGGTGTAAGTGAGATATGTAGTTGTTTGTGTTTGTGTATTAGATGATATGTAGTTGGTCTATGAGATGGTATGTGATTGGTGTGTGTGATGGTATGTGGTTGATGTATGTGGTTGATGTGTAGGATAATATGTGGCTAGTATCAGTCAAGGAGATCGAATTTGCTGGAATGTTGAAGTTGTCAAATCGAGAAAACCATGCTGAGTTGGTAACATTTCTGGTACAGCAGTCAGGGAGATCGAATTTGCTGGAATGATGAACAAAAAGAAGCATCTGAATGATGAACAAAAAGAAGCAGTCAGAGAGATCGAATTTGCTGGAATGTTGAAGTTGTCAAATCGAGAAAACCATGCTGAGTTGGTAACATTTCTGGTACAGCAGTTTGATTGTTGTAGATGCTCAATTAAACTGGAGAGAGATGAGTTAAAAATTGAAGAGGAGGATGTCGTGTCTGTTTTTGACTTGCCGTTGGGAGAAAAATCTGTGACAAAAGCTTTGTCTGAAAAATATATTTTTAAATTATTTACGTTAATTATATTAACTCCCCTTAATTACACTATAATATGTACGTATCCTAAACAATTTTATTTTTCAATGCATATACTAAAAAAGATGATGAGAAGTATAAAGATCTGGTAAGAGAATGGCAGCACCGGTGGGGAGTTTCAAATGCTGCCCCTTTTACATCAAAACTTGTTGAGGCTCTGCAATCAAGGGGTGACTATGGTGATGACTTCAAACGCGACTTTGTCGTGTTTATTATCACTACCATGTTCAAGTCAGACCAGAATCGAAAAGCCAATTACAAGATTCTGAAATGCCTTCAAGATGTGAACGAAATTAGGGATTTCAATTGGTGCCGTTTTATGATCAACTGCCTAATTTCGTCAATTGAGGAATGGAAAAAAAGCACAACGGTGAATAAGTTTTTTGCAGGGCCTGCAATTTTCTTAATTGTAACCATATGTGAATTACTACTGAATAAAGTGATATAAAATACTTAGAAATAAAATTCTCTAACATTAATGTATTTTATGAAGTTATGCTACCTTGATAGAATGAAGTTCAAGGTGCGGAGGAAAAATTCACGAATATTCCCTATTTGCTCAAATTGGGAATCAACAGAACTGGAAAAGAGAGTTAGAGGAGAAAAGAAATCTGGAGGCTTCAGAAGGGGAAATGTTATTGAAAGATTGTTGAAGCACGAAGACAATAACAAAATGGTATGTGTTTTAATTTTGTATTTAAAGATTGGGGAAAGGTTATGTGCATAGTATGTGTGATGGTATATGTATGGTTTGTGTGATGATTATTAATATGTTATTCTTTATATTTCAAAATCACTGATGATGAATATATATATATATATATATATATAGGATTGGGTTCAAATGAGAACCCCGTCATTATATGCGAACCTAGGGACTAATCCTGGCCTTAGATCTAATATTGCACAGTGCAATTATATGTCCAGGTTCATTGTGCTTTTTACACAGTACTGTAGTGCTAAAATCAGTCCAATTTTTTTAATTTTAATTATATATATTTTTTTACGTTTTAAAACATGCAATATGTATCTTAAATTGTAGATCTTGAGAATGTGATTAATTTGATATATATTTCATTCAAAACGAATAAAATTTGAAAAAAGTTATGGTTTGTTGAAGATTTGAGTTTCATTTCAAATTTTTGAATTTGCAGTTTATAGACGAAATTTGCGATGCTTTTTGTATACAATCGTAGTGTTTTTTTTCTTAATCTATTGTGCTTTCTAAAGAACAATTTAGTGCTCTTTGTAAACGTTGATATATGTCCAAAATACCCTTTTTAATTAATTAATGCATTTTTTTACATTATTACCATGCTGACATGTCATGATCTCAACCATCAAGATTATCCAATCTAATGGTCAAGATGAGTCCCTAGGTTCACATATAATGACGGGTTCTCATTTGAACCCAACCCTATATATATATATATATATATAGGTTGGGTTCAAATGAGAACCCGTCATTATATGTGAACCTAGGGACTCATCTTGACCATTAGATTGGATAATCTTGATGGTTGAGATCATGACATGTCAGCATGGTAATAATGTAAAAAAAATGCATTAATTAATTAAAAAGGGTATTTTGGACATATATCAACGTTTACAAAGAGCACTACATTGTTCTTTGGAAAGCACAATAGATTAAGAAAAAAAACACTACGATTGTATACAAAAAGCATCGCGAAATTTCGTATATAAACTGCAAATTCAAAAATTTGAAATGAAACTCAAATCTTCAACAAACCATAACTTTTTCAAATTTTATTCGTTTTGAATGAAATATATATATATCAAATTAATCACATTCTAAAGATCTACAATTTAAGATACATATTGCATGTTTTAAAACGTAAAAAATATATATATATAATTAAATTAAAAAAACTGGACTGATTTTAGCACTAYAGTACTGTGTAAAAAGCACAATGAACATGGACATATAATTGTACTGTGCAATATTAGATCTAAGGCCAGGATTAGTCCCTAGGTTCACATATAATGAAGGGGTTCTCATTTGAACCCAATTCTATATATATATATATATATATATGCACATACATATATGAGATTTGTGATTTTATTAATGTAATACTGATTTCTTCTTTCTGGGATTACAAATGAATTTTTAAGAAGTTGTTGATGATGATATGTGCATGGTTTATGTGAAGGTATGTGCATAGTCTGTGTGATGGTATGTGCATAGTTTGTGTGATGGTATGTGCGTGGTCTGTGTGATGATATATGAATGTGTTATTCTTTATATTTCACAAGCACTGATGATGAATATATATATATTTGTGATTTGTGATGTTATTAATGTAATATTGATTTCTTCTTTCTAGGATTACAAATGAATTTTTAAGAAGTTGTTGATGATGATATGCAGGGGCGGATTTATGTATATACGTGAGGGGGCCATGGCCCCCCTAATACTATTTATGATTTTTTGTTATTTATAATTAAATATACTATTTATCATTTGTTTCTTATTAGTTTCCTTCTTTTTTTCTTTCTCTTTATCTCTTGTTTTTCTATATTTTTTATCGTTCTTTTTTATTTTTCTCTTTCTCATTTGTTTCTTTTTAGTGTTCTTTTTTTTTCTTTCTTTTTATCCACTAATTCATATATTTTTTATCCTTCCTTTTCCTTTCCTTTTATTTTCCTCTTTCTCATTAAATAAATTTAAAAGAAAAAATATAGAATTAAAAATACAACCACTCTCTCTTTCTTTTTATTTTTCTCTTTCTCGTTATTTACCTTAAAAAACAACAATATAAAACTAAAAAAGTATCACTCATTTCACTCTTTTTTTCTCACCTTTTCTTTTTTTCTTTTCCTATTATCACAAATTAATGGTACCAACTTAAAAGTAAAAACACATCTTTCTTATTTTCTTCACCCTCTCTAGCTCCTATTTTCTTTGCCTTCTTATTTTTTATTTCACGTTCTCTCTAATTTATCGTAACACTAAAAAAGTTAAAAGATATATTTTTTTCCTTAATATAACACGAGTCGAATCTTGCCATTCACCAAATTACTTTTATCTTCTAATACGTGGCCTCCCCAAACTAACAATTTTGGATCCACCCTTGATGATATGTGCATGGTTTATGTGATGGTATGTGCATGGTTTATGTGATGGTATGTGCATAGTCTATGTGATGGTATGTGCATAGTTTGTGTGATGGTATGTGCATGGTCTGTGTGATGATATATGAATATGATATTATTTATATTTTACAAGAACTGGTGATGAATATATATTTTGTGATTTTTGATGTTATTATTTATTTTTCACAAACTAAAAAATTCGACTTGCTTATATATGTCTTTTTTAAAGAAGGGTTGTGACCTTGTTGACATTCAAGAGGAGTCAACAAACAAACTGGTGCAGGTTTTGGGGAAGATGACTGAAACAGTTAATCAGTTCAGAGATGTCATGGATGAGATTGGAAAAATAGAAACGACAAATGACATTCTGATGACACCGTTTGAACTGATATTGAGCTGTAAAAAGAAAGAGCCAATTGAAGAGCACCAAGAATCGGGCCAGAAAACACCAAACCCAAAATCTCTAACTAAGAAAACATTAAGCCAAAAATCACCATCCAAAACACCACCAACTCAAAAATTACCACCTGAAAAACCACCAAGCCAAAAAACCAGTTGCATATTAGATGATGATATGTTTGATGATCCAGAAATTGCAGCCGGAATTTTTTAGTTGTGGGATGCTTTATGCAAACCCAAAAAGGTGACAAAGAGAGAGGTTCCAAATGGAATATCACCACCCACGTTTTCATTAGGACTTGAAGATATTGAATCGATGGGAAATTTTTATGCTGATGATCAGTTGATGGTGGTGATGGTGGTGATAATGGTGATGGTAATGGTTGTGGTAATGCTGATGTTGGTTGTAATGTTGATGATGACATTGATTGTAATAATAATGGTGATGATGCTGATAGTGATAGTGATACAGTTGCTGAAGAGAATGATGCTGAAGTTGATAACGTGACCCCATTTGATGAGTTGAAATTCAAAAGGTATTTAACTATAATATCTTTTTAATGTTATATATTAGTTTTTAGATTTTGAATACTGCACCATTTAGATTGATGAAAATAAAAATAACAATTATTTCTTATGACATTCAACAAATCAGCATGCTTGACGAGTTTGGGGATGACATTATCGATGTCCTCCAAAGCAAGAACCCAAAGAGGAAGTGCAGAAACCTGTCGTTGAATTTCAGATCTCCTTTCTAGACAGAAAATAATCCAAAACTGGACAAACTTGTTACAATGAAGGAGAAACTGATTTCAGAGTATGCATTTTTAAAACCAACTGAAGTAACAAAAAAGTAAGTAATTCTTAAGTTTTTTAATTTTTTTTTCTAAGGAGTAATGATATGTGCATGGCTTATGTGATGGTATGTGCATAGTCTCTGTGATGGTATGTGCAATATCTGTGTGATGACATATGAATATGTTATTTTTTAATCTTCATAAGCACAGATGATGAATATATATATATTTGTGATTTGTGATGTTATTTATGTAATATTCATTTCTTTTTTCTGAGATTAAAAATGAATTTTTGAAAAATTGTTGATGATGATATGTGCATGGCATATATGATGTTATGTGCATAGTCTGTGTAATTGTGTGTGCAAGACCTGTGTGATGATATGTGCATAGTCTGTGTGATGGTATGTCCAAGATTTGTGTATTAATATATTATAAAATATTTTATATTTGTTGTGATGATATATGCATATTCAGAAACTCTCCTCTTACTATATGTTTGTTTTTTATTTAAAAGTGTTAGTGAAGTACTATTCGATGGCATTGGGATAGTTTTAAGAAGGCATGGATTCTAAACACTCTCAGAAAGTCAGTGGGTTGTGCAAACAATCATCGACATCTGGTGCATGAATCTAAACACTGATAATAAGAGGAGAGCACCAGGAGAACCAAAAAGAGTATTTTTCTCTACAATGCCTCATGTAAATACTCGATAAAAAAATATATATCGTCAATTATTATAGACAAACTCCAAACTTATCAACTATTAATTATGCAGGATCAGATGGAAATGGACTTAAAATTTAATGAGGATGACAGTAAGAAATCTTTCAATAATATGCTTAATAATGAGCTCAGCATAATGGGTGATGTCAATATCGATGATGCAGATCTAGTAAGTGTGTGTGTGTGTGTGTGTGTGTGTGTGTGTATGTGTGTGTGCGTGTGTGCGTGTGTGTGTATGTATGTATATATGTGTTTCTGTGTATATATTTGTATTTATATAAAGATTTTCTGAATATACATTACAATGTTCTAATAGTATCTAAAATTACTGGTCTTTTTCCCTGTATTGAAAGATCTTAACTATTGGATTGTTGTTTCAATTTCAAAGACCGTGCCCTTCAAATTACATTACAATGTTACTAATTAAAATTTTCATTTATTTTACATATAAGATATACATATATCATCACATATTTCACATATACATGAATACGAGCCACACATATACCAGCCAAAACCCTAAACAGTAAACCCTAAACCTAAAATGGAAAATTAAACTTTGAATCCTGAATCTCGGTCAGATATCAGCCACATATCATCCTACAAACCAGCCACATATCATCTTACACACCAGCCACATATCATTTTACACACCATCCAAATATCATCACATACACCAATTACATATCATCATATACACCATACACACATCATCACATATAACATCCACACACCATCTACACATTTTGAATCACCAGCCATATCAAAAATTAACCACAACTAACGAACAAACATATAACCTTTCATAAAAAGAAATCATTACGATTACAATAAAAAAGATTGGATAAAAAACACTAGTCCAAAAATAATAAAAGAATATCGTCTAAAAAATATCTCTCTATTTTGTCATATATCGGAAAAATATTAACTATAAACTGGCTTTAAACTAAAAGAATTACAACTCAAAAGAATGTAGCAATGGTGGAAGCTTTGAACTCGTATTCAGTATAACAACTATGAAATTCGAACTCGATGTTGAACCAACACTCGGATGCACAACATAACCGTCTCCGACAAATGTAGAAATACCATCTTTAAAAAAAATAGAAAAGAATGAAAAAACGACCACATTACAGAAAAATAATATATAAAGTACAAACTAAATACCTGTAGACTTTCTACGGCCTTTTTAGTTTGTGACTCGACAGTTTGCGCTCTCTTTTTCCTTTCGCTTGGTTGCACTTCTTCTCTAGTATACTCTTCTCTCTTTTATTCCGCTTACCTTTCTCACGACAACTTTGAGAATTTTGAATAGCACCAATCAATGATGGATCAACACAGTCTTCAAGATAAATGGGGCTGACTTCACGTATAATACTAAATTTAGCACTTTCAAAAGCTTCTTCACACTTCGATCGAGCTTCAATATTGTCTTCACTCACTAAAATCAACTTCTAAAATTTTCTATTCATTTGAATCCGCCATAACGAGCCCGCCATCGATTTATTCGAACAATCAAATACAGGAACATCATCTAAAACACGATCACTAACAATATCATTGCGCCATCTTTTTGTATCATATCTCTCCGCAATGGCACAAACACAATGTATATTCATTACACGCAAACAATGACAACACAAAATACCAAACTTAGAAAATAAATTGCACGTGCAACATACCGACAAATCTGCAGCATTGAAAGTCACTGCATGTTTTATAACATCCCTACCCTCAACCCATACAGGATATGTCATAGTAGACCCTTCTATAGAGAAAAAGGATTGATGACATGCAGCCCCTTTCATAAATTGATATTCAAATAAAGAGAAAGCTTCAATTGTATACACATCTTTAGCATGTAAAACAAACTTCACATCATTTAAGGCCATAGATGGTGTACCTAGCATGTAACGTACGTCATCTTCGTTCTCTTTACTCCTCCACTCGGACACAACTCCAATGAACACGTTGTAGAAATCGCAAAGCCCATCCGTCTTTGATAATTTCCTTGTAAGAGCATGATTTGTGCTCTCACTTCTTTGAGAAGATAAAATGCCACCTGAAAACTAATCCTTGTTAAACGCAGGACACCATTTTGCTCTTATATCATAAAGCCTTAGTAACCAAGAATTATCCTGATATCCATAATTTGTAACCATCCTGACAAAAAAAAAAAAAAAAAGATCAAGCATTACTGACACATATCAAAACACTTTATACCAAAACATCATTAGCAAAAAAGAAAACCCTAAAAACCTGAATCTGTTTCAGATATCATCACACATTAGTGACACATTCCATCACACAACACTCATCATTATCATCACACTTTACTTCCACATATCATTAGCAAAAAAGCAAAACCTTAAAACCAGATTGTACTTCACATATCATCACATTACTTACACAGATATCATCACTCACTACATACACATATCATCACACATCGCTGACACATATCATCATAATTTACTTTAGCAGAAAAGGAAACCCTAAAAACCTAAATCTGCTTCAGATATCATCACATACTACTGACATATATCATCACATAATTCTACTACATATCATCATATAATAAGTCCAAATATCATCACACATTGCTGTAATATATTATCAACAAAAATTAACACATAATTTAAACATAAAAATATTCACTTACTTTTTCCAGTAAAACTGGAATTCAACCTCTATTTCCACGTACTTGAGCAAATAGTTGAAAAGGTCTATAAAACCTTTTTGACTTCTTAGCGATCTGATGTTTGTCTTCGAATTTTCCCCAATATGCCAAACGCAGAGTCGAGGTCGTGACATTGGGAAAATCTTGGAAATAGCAGCAGCCATGGCAGTAGATTGGTCGGTCATAATTGTAATAGGGTGCTTACCGCCCATAGATCTCAAAAAAGCGCCAAACAACCACTCAAATGACTCGATTCTCTCATTCATAAGGAACCCACACCCAAACATCACATTCTTACCATGATGGTTCATGCCGACAAATGGACCATAAATCTTATCGTATTCGTTAGTGCGATACGTAGTATCATGCACTAACAAATCACCAAATAATTCGTAATCCTGCCGCATACGACCATCTCTCCAAAAAAAAAAACTACAAAGCCTAGACTCACTATCCACCTCAAAATCGAAAAAAAAGTCCTTCTCATTAGCTTGCCTATTTTTAAAAATTTGAATTAAAGTGTTTGAATCAGTACCATCAAATACGTTCGATTTACTAAATGTATTATATGCATCTCTAGTGCTAAACCCTAAAAAAGGTGAACCACCAGACTGGTTTTTAAAAACCCGAACACCATCGGCCACATCAACACCACTTTTTTTTTAATTCTTTAAGGTAAGCAAGTTGAGTCGGATAAATTTGTCTATTAGATGGAAGAAGATGACTAGATGTGGGTGGACATAATGTATGGTTGTGATCGTTTTTATGTTCAGTAACAACCCACAAACCACTCGATCAATATCAAATCGAATAAAAGAAGGACAGCCTATTCTCACATCTAATTTCGCATAAGACCTGCTTTTTTTAAAAACTTGTTTCTGACCAGCCTTAGAATAAAGAAACATTTTCATCGAAATTAAGCCATCAACCCTCTTCCTATCCTTCCCCTTCCTAACACTAAACCCAAACCTAAACGCATGATCATTATACAAATTATAAGCCTCGTCAACGGAATTTACTATAATGTCAACCAAATCATCATCACGCATTGCTCTCTCAGCTGACTGGCTATCACCATTCACTATATAAGACAAAAAAAATAAAACAAACCAAAAATATGTGATTAATACAAATATTAATCACATATTAATACCACATATCATCACATAACACTGATACAACTCATCATATATTACATTCAGATATCTTCACATTCAACATTCAGATAGCATCACATTCAACATTCAGATATCATCACATTCTACTTTCAGATGGCATCACATACAGACTGACATATCATCACATTGTACTTTCATATATCATCACATTGTACTTTCCGATATCATCACATTCTACTTTCTGATATCATCACATTCTACTTTCAGATATCATCACATACAAACTAACATATCATCACATTCTACTTTCAGATATCATCACATACAGACTCACACATCATCACACATTCCCTTACATGAATCGTAAAAGGAGAAATCATATACCTGCTCATGTAATAGAACTACTTTCATCAGTGTTTGAACTCGCACCATTCCCAAAAACTGGAATATTTGCAGTACAAACACAAATCGGAAGAGCTGCAGCATTAAAATAGAAATAGCTTAAACGTAATTCAATACGAAAATAAATCAACTTCAAAAAATAACTTAACCTCGAACCGATTCACGTCCATTGGAACTCTAACAGATTCAAGTCCATTTGGAATTGAAAGGATTTGTGGAGGTGCAGCAGCAATTGATTCGGCGGTATTTGATGAAAATCGTGGACGTTGATTGATGAAAATCGTAGAAAAATTCGACAGTTGTTAAGTCAGAACAAGGAGAATAGCCGGTGATGATAAATCTCTCGGCGCTGATCGATTGTTATTCAGATTGAAAATCTCTCGGCAGTGACCGATTTTTGTTCAGATTGATGATGGAGTTTTTGATCGATTTTTGTTCAGATTGGCGATGTAGTTTTTGAGAGGCAGCGCGTGTGGTTGAAAGGGGTTCAGAAAAAAGAAATGGAAAAGGCGCGTGTAATTATGGAATTAATTTTTATATGGGAGAATGGGTGCACCTTACAAGGTGCACAGGGATCCAACTAATAAATTGCCGTTAAATACTGCATTCCAAATTAACATTCAATTGTTAATTACATATGATATCTTCTATAAAAATTGATACTCTAGATAGAAACTAATACATCACAATAGAAAACCCAGTACCTCTCGTTAATAAATACTATTACTACCAAATACAAAAACTAAAACTGCACAGTAGAGACACCAATATATTACAACATAATAACCAATCTATTCCAAACATATATTGCCCTTCTCCGACCCTTACTGCCCAGACCGCGACTTCTTTCCAGAATTAGAGTTCCCCCTCCCCGAATAAAAACCTGCCTGGGATGCTAGCATGAGCTTTTCTAAGTCACCATTAGGATAAGGGTGCAATAATTATTTGAAAAGCCAAGTGCGAAGATTGGTCACAGACGTCTCGGTTGATCTTCTAATCAAGTGCCAAACTGTATCAGAGTGAAAAGAGGGAAAATAATTCTTGGAAAGGAAAAAAAACTTTTTGCCTCCTAAACTATGGTCGTTGTCCAAAAACCACAACAATTTTGGTTTTATGACAAATTACAAATCGCGCATAATTCATGTGACGGTGTGTCCAAAAAAATAATTTGTGTAGTAAATTGTGAAAAACACAGTAGTTTGAGGAACAAAATACTCTTAAAAATGACCTTCCTAATATGCAAAATAAGGCGTAACTTTCAAATTTTGAAAACAAGAATCCCCTTTTTCAAGAGAAATACATCAGAGCACATCCAAATTAACAAAATTAAAGCCAAACGGAACCTACGCTGTTCTCATTTCAGAGTCTCAACTCACACATGCTTAGAGGTGACAATGTCGAGTTGATTTTATGCATATCCTTTTCGATCTTTTGTTTCGCCATGCGTATTCCACTCCCCAGTGAGCTAACTTTGTAAATTGCAAACAATTAATTCTCATAAAACATATATTTAGAAGAAAAAACAAAGAATTCATGAATTTATATATCTTTCTCCAATCCTCAAAACACAATAAGCTCATAATTATAACCAGATGACACCATGAAGTCCATAAACCAAACAAGAAAAAAAAAACTAGCTATTAGGGAAATTACAACTAGATAACACCATGATTGGAACAAATCACAATCGCCTTCCCCACCATCTTCCGCCACTTCTAACACTAGTAATAGTGTCGGAGAAAGACTCTCCAGATTACATACAGGCATCAACACCACGCACCCAAACCCTAGCTACTACACCGCCACTGATTTCATATCCACACAAGCCAAATCCCTCTCACTGGAGGTCATAAAAGGCAAGCCGTTGGTTCTCCTCAAGTGGACCGACATAAACCCTCCCATTCATCCTCCTCAATTCCTAGACCCAAGCGCAAATCAGCTCCTTCTCTAGCAAGAGAGAGAAGATATGAGGGAGAGGTTAAGGTTCTCATAATCCACTTTTAATCTGCTGTTTTTAGATTATACACAATAAACTATTTCTATACATGAACAGATACTCATTCGTCTATCTAATTTAAACTAATAAATATTTAATTATTTTTTCTCTTATCTTGAACCAAACATTTCATTAATTACTAAACTAGTGTTATGAACAAACTAACGATTATAACAATTATTCTTTTTTTTTAACGATAAATTGTTTAATTAAAACTCAACAACATACAATTGTTGACAACTTGCAAAAGGGCTCCTATTGGACAAACAATAGCAAGGGGCAAACGACACTCCACAATGGAGAGTACAAACACCTCAAAATAAGGGGGGGGAAAATAAGAAAACAAAAGCATACTTAAACTAAAATCTTAAACACTCCTAATTAGGGGTGGTCCAGGAGCTCCTCAAATGAGACTAACCACAACACAATCTGAAAGCACGCATCAGGCACGAGAAACTGCCATGAATTACAAGACAATCACAACTGAGTCATTGACGGGCTTTGCCTTCTTAATTGGCAAAAAAAAAAAAAAAGTAGAAACACTAGAAACTAAAACACATGCAAGGAGGAAAGCAAAAAATGAGCTCAATAATGAAGAGACTTGACAACAATTGAACAAGTTCGGCTATGTGCAGTATCGCAGGATCGGTAAAGGGGAGAGGGAGGGGGGTTTTGTTAGGTTTTTTGTTCTGAGGGGAAGAAAAAGAAGAGGCATTCAGATCTATACTAATTCTCCAACCAATCTACAAAAATGTAATAGTACAACAACTTCAGTAATGAAGCATAAATATAGAAAAGTTCAGATCAATGTTCTGGCATATAAATGAAGGTCAAATTAACTAAATTATAAATATTCCTAAATCTATAGCAGCACAAGAAATAGAACAAGGATCGGAAACAGATATTTAAAAAGCAGAAAAAATTATTCAAATGTAAAAATACCAAATCAAAAACCAATAAAAATATAGAGTTCATTCATCAGACCAAATTACATAAAGGAAAAAGATTGAAAAAAAAAATTTCAAAACCGACAAACAGAAAATTAATTTAATCCCAAACAACTACAACAGATTATTACCATGAAAAGAGAAAGGGCAAAGTGCTAAGCAAGCTGATAATAATCTCTACCAAACCTATCGCGATCAACGAAGAGAATAGCATAGAGGGCGTAGATAATCCCAGGAATGTATCCAAGAAATGTTAACACCAAGCAAATAAAGAATTCCACCTGCAGCAACAAATTGAAATCATACTTAGAACATAATCTAAGTATCATTTATCACAGATTAAATGATGAGATAAATTAATTGTGAGAAATAAAATAAGAGTTTACGGTGCAGCAGCCATGGCGGAGGCAAACGCCGAGAGGAGGCAGCACGATTGCAAGAAGGATTTCACAGAAGATTGCACATCCTGACGCCATTTCCTTCTTTTCTTATCTCTCTCTTGATTTTCTTAACAAAATGGGGTTGCCTATGACCTTATTAAAAAAAAATTATATAATTAAAATGTCAAAATTATCCCTAAATTTTTAAACACCCAAAATATTTCATTTTATTCAATCTTTCATCACCATCTCAATTGTTGCAATCACCGCCGCCCATCACACTGGCGCCGCCACCATCATAGTGCCGCCATTGATGAACAAAATAAAAAAAAAGGTTAAAACCTCGATGTAATAGCCGCGTCTCCTACTGTTGTCATTGCTACCGTTGAAGAAGAAGAAGAAAAAAAAAAGGCGATGGGCTCTGAAAGGTAAATGGCGGGTATGGGCGACTAAAGGGAAGAAAAAGAAAATTTTGGGGTGTTCGACTCTAATTTCTCGAACACAACTCATGTTTTCGAACTTTTTGATAGAACAATACAACGTTATTCAAATGAACAACCTTTTTTTCATTTTTTTTTATATCTAAAAAGGTGTTCGTATCAAATTTTCGAACATGTATTTTGCGTTCATATCGATTTTTCGAACATGCATTTTGTGTTAGAAATTATGATCCGAATGACACTTTTTTTCAAGGCGTTTTTCTTTCTTTTTTCCTTCAATGGCACGACGACCATGGCGACAGTGACAGCGTACTTCTGTGCGCGTGTTTTTTTTCTTGTTCTTCAATGGCCAACTACGGTGAGCCAGCAGCCGAGATGGTGGTGGAGGGTTGAAAAAGATGAAGTATATTTTGGGGTGTAGAGTTTGAGAGGTAATTTTGGTATTTTGATGGAATCTTTTTTAATTAGGGTGAAAAAATAAAATTGTGGGGTGCATATATTCGCGCCCTATTTCAAAAG
Organism: Phtheirospermum japonicum; assembly: GCA_014905375.1. Classification (NCBI taxonomy): domain Eukaryota; kingdom Viridiplantae; phylum Streptophyta; class Magnoliopsida; order Lamiales; family Orobanchaceae; genus Phtheirospermum; species Phtheirospermum japonicum. The sequence goes on along the minus strand of BMAC01000881.1, from coordinate 11,509 downwards.
TAGTTTCATATCCTATCTTACTATCCTTTGGAAAAGAAGGGGGCTTATTTGATGATCATGGAGTTGAGTCTATATTTGTTTGCTATGTAACCAAATTTTATAAAATCCTATTATTTTCAATGTTTTTATAATCAAATTGAACATCAGTGTGGACTAATAATTAGTTGACAAAAATTTAATAGTGTCGGTCACATAAATTTTCTATCATGTGATGGAGCCCCAAACCCATCCTAATTGGATTTCATATAAAAGGAGGTGAAGAAAATCATACGAATCCTTCTTCCCCATCTCAGCCAAACACAACGCCTTGCAAAATCTCAGTGCCGTTGTCCGTACTTATCCTCTACATGTCTTTCTTTTCCCGATTATCTTCTTCGATTTCTAGAGGCCACTGAGAAAAATTAACTTTGGCGTGAAATTGGTGATTTGAATTTCGAGTACTGAAGTGATTTCAAACTCACTATTGTTCACAACGTTTTAAGATTCGCCCGCAAGAGAACGTGATCGAATGTAGTGCGGTGAGGTGACTTGCTGTATCTCTCGAAGAAGGCTAATTGGAAGTGATTCTTGTGTTTGTATCACAAAGAGAAAATAAGAAAAGAGAATTTTAATCTAAATACTCAACCACATTTCGATTTTTGAAGTCTAACAACTACAATGATAATTTAATATCAAAAGTATTTAAATAAAAGCATTATAAAACTGGATTTTAAAGAAAGTAATTAAAGACGAGAACATAAAGAAAGTGAGTTTCAAAAAGCAATAAAAATAATGGTCTTAGACACTAGACTTGTTTCCACGATCAATTGAAAAATTATCAAAAACTGAACTTAGAAATTGGGGGTTGCCCCAATTCTCAATTAACCGAATAATTCCCAATTAATAATTTTAAACCCATCTAAACTCTATACCACAAAATCTAACCTGAAATCATGAAGAAATGCAAGAACATGAAATAAGAACAAGCATGGACATCCTTAACGCAATAAAACTCCATAATCCAGTCAAGGAATAAAGAATATAAAAGTGAATGAAAAACATTTAAGAATACCAAACATTATCATCTCTTTCTCAAACAAGCTAAAACTAAAAGGGAGCAATAAATTAATAAAGAGCAAGAAAATGATAATAAATGAAAGCTACCAATAGAATATGAGTCTCAAAATCCAAGCAACAAATTACAATTAAAACTCGAGTCTTGTCCTAAAAGACTGTGAAACTCATATTAGAACTACATTTTATTTTAAATTTTCAAAAACATGAAATTAGTGCTTGGGAATGGATAAGAAGATGAAGTGATTAGAGTTGTGTGGTGTGGGATTATTTATATGTGAAAGGGGCCAAAAAAAGGTAATTTTTGTTAAAATGGTGGCGCATAGCCGAGGGACCTCTGCCATGACTTGGGCCTCGCGCACAGTTGATCTAGAATATCGGATGTCGTGCACACTAGATGGATGTGGATGGCCAGGCACGCGAGCTGCTGACGGATGGGGTCTCACTGCACCCCTTCCAGACGTAAGTTGTAAGCCCTTGTTGCGGAAAGAAATGAGGGTTGCTAGCACTAAGTTGTGCACCTGCTAGGTGCTCGTGCGAGGGCCTAGGCGAGGTTGCTAATGTGCATTCGAGGTCTATAGAGGCTGTTGATGCAAGCAAGTGTGAAGTCATGGGCAGAAAGGCGGATCAGAGATTCATATGTCCGAGTCATGTGGGGTTATGGTTGTGCACGATCCGGGGATGATGTGTCGGTGGCCAACGGTGTTGCGACTTCTGAAAGAGTGTGTGAAAGTGTGTCGGTGTGCGATATCTTTTGGCCATTCAGAGGTCTGCTTGATCCATTCTGTTAAGGGATGCTGGGAACCAGGCGCAGCTTGCATATAATTTAGTTTTGCAAATATAAACACTTTTGTCGAAAACTTTAAGGCTAAACTCGTGTTACCTTTTCACCTTGAAATCAAAAGAATGCATCCTCGCAAAAGGGAAATATATTATGGTGCACTCGTTCGCTCGAGTTTTTCAAAAGGTAAGTGTATACGATTGGATCAACATAAATATGCATTCAACAACTCGTAAAAATCAAAGACTCGTACATCGCATATGTGTGCATATTTAACCAAGAATCGGATTAGGACTTTCTAGGGTTGTAATGTAAAATCTTTGGTAAGGTATGTCATATATAAAGATGTGTGGTTAACTTGCGAATAAACGCAATCAATAACTCACTCAATCAAAAAAATTTAAACATAGAGCAAAATTCTTCTCCTCATTCCTCCCAAAACAACCATATAACACTATCCTTACCCTTTTATAATTAAGGCTATTTTTCACAAAAAACTGAATAAACACGCCCGATCCTAAGGAACATGAGTGTTAGTTCCTTCTATACTCATTTGCCTTTATAAATAGGCTTTTATTCTTAACAACTAGATGCTCCTATGAACTTGAGCACCCTTAATTTCTCTCTTATTTTTCTTTTTCTTTTTCTTTTTTTATCCTACTAATTCCCACCTTACAATCGTCAAAACTCATTGAACCAATAATAAAACTCTCATCTGACAAACTTAAACAAAATAAGAGCTACAATTTGCTCGTGGCTAACAAAGAGACGTAATAAAGGCTCAACGGGGCTCATTAGGAATTTATAGTGGTTTTTATTTTTGAATCGGGTTTTATATGTTCCTATCGTCATTTTCAAAACCAAATATACACATGCGACTTTAGAGACTTCTCAAAACACTTATCGATTCACAGTATGAAATGTTGATAAACACAAAAGGATCCTTACTAGGGTTTTATTCAAACTTAGAAAGCAAGGTGATCAAGTTTTCAAAGCTTCGTGAAATTTCTAACGACTAAGTGTTGTTTTAAATAAATAAATATATAAGTATGTTTTGAAAAGTTTTGCACTACAAAAGCTCAAAAGACTCTAACGAAAGGTCACACAATACATGATTTTTACAGGCAAGCCAGTACAAACACAATTAAGCATGGGCATATACTCAACGAAAGTTGACGTAATTGATTGGTTGATTAACAATTTGTTACAAATATATGACTATATTACCCAAAATGGTTCGAACTAGGTATGCATGAAACTTTAAATCCCGGGTTGTGTATAGTGTGCTTCGTCCGATCAGTTGCTCAAGTCATCTGATCGGATGACAGTCCAGAATGTTTGGTCCGATCGGTGACATCCGTGTCTCCGATCGGATGACACAGTCCCCTCCCCCCTTTAATAAAAATAAGCAAACTCCTAGTTGCTAAAATGCTAAACATGAATATGAGGAATTCAAATAAGTGCACAGAGCCATAACAAGCAATTAACGAAACCATAAGTTAACCATAGTCACCCAAGCACAAACACACAAAAATAAAAATATTATACATCTAATAAATCCGAATAAAAGCAAATAGTCTAGAAAGTAAATAAAAGTTTGGATAGAATGATGATACAAATGGGGCATGGGCCTGCCTACTGGTCCATGTCGTCTGGAGGTGGAGGTGGGTAGCGTTGCTCAAGACGGGAGAGGTGCTCGTTAATCATAACAAGGTATCCGTGATTAGCTTCGACATTGCTGGTCAACCGGGCAAGATTTTGATTCATTTCGGCCAAGTTGGTGCCCAACATCGTTAATGTGCTTTGGAAATACCTCGCCTCCTCCCGTGCTTCCTCTCGTTCTTCCCAGAGCAGTTCTCGCGTGCTCTTCTTGATGAAGGCTCAATTGCCTCATTTGTTCCAACATGCTCGCCTGTAAGTCTTGCTGCTGCCTCCACTGCTCGTTCGAGTAGTACAATCCCTCCCCATAGTCGCCATGCTCAAAACTCTGGAAATCAGTGTTTCCATCTCCTCCATCCACATCCTCTATGTTCTCTTCCTGGTTCTCCTCTTGGTTATTCTCATTTTCCCCTTGGTTGTTCTCGTTTTCCCCCTGGTTGTCCTCATCATCATCATCATCGTCGTCGTCATCGTCATCGTCATCGTCATCGTCAGTATTCTCGACCGCCTCAGCCTTTTCTTTCTCCGAGGGCATCATGAATGTCAGAATGGCTACGTTTCGACCATTGACTGTCCGACTATCCACTAGCATCGCCACACACAGATACACGATATCATCATCGTAGGGGTCACAACCGTGGTGCCGGGCAAGCTCAGTGATAAAGGCTCCCAAGGTGAGTTTTGGCATTTTCTTCTCCCGCACTTTTTGAACATTTTCGATCGCTTCAATTAAAAGTGGATAGATATTCGTGTTGCTCCGGAAGACGATATCCATTTCGCATCCTCTTTCCCCAAGAATACTTGCATGAAGAATTTATACGTCAGATAGACCGCGTTCGACCTCAGAGCCGTTTAGTTGAATCGGGAGCCGGGTTCCGGTGGTGATCTAGAAAGTCTGGTCCACCAAGTTTTCTTGTCGTATTCGTCATGCTGAAACGCTTCATTTGCCGCTCTATTGCTATCAATTCCAAAGATGACATCGAGGTCACCCTTGGAGTAAGGAGCGTACGGTTGCAGAGACGACACTCGAAGGAACTATCGGCCATTTCCTTAAAGGTAGTGAAGAATTCAAGCATGAGGTTCCGATACCCAGGTTACCTCACGTCGGCCCACTTCAATAAGTCGAGGGCTTTGATGCCATCCATGAATCTCGTCGCCGTTATGTCGTCCATGTGGATTTTCATGTTTCAGAATTTGACGTCAATAAACCTCGGCTTATAGATGTCCCGTTTAATCAAGGATTTGTATAGCGTAACTTCGCAGTCATCCTTGAGGTCGAAGGGAGCTAAACCCCCCTGGGTATTGCTCGACCCTCTACCTGAATTGTTCCCACGCCTTGAACGAGAGTCGGACGCCATATCAAACAACTCAAAAATCAAGAATAGGGAATAAAATTCTCTCGAGAATTTCGTCGAACACCTTCTGTGCGACTTGAAACTAACTGATTCGCACGAATTTATCTTGGTTTTTATTCGTATTTTAGTTTATTTTTCTTATTATTTTTGGTATAAGTTGGATAGATTGAGCGTATTTTTGTATTTTCTTATCTCCAACTTAGTCTATCATATTTTAATTATAATTAATTAATATGTTTATTATAGGTATTTTGAAGTGTCTTAGCCTGAAAATAGTCGAGGATGGGCATATGAGTGGAGTTTCAGTGAAAATGGGCCGCATTTGAAGCTGCCGATTATCTATAACGGTTTTCCATCTGGAACCGTTATAGTAGCCCTGGCCGACCGCAACTCTCTGTAGCGTCGACCCATGGTGCGTCGGCCGACACACACCTGCCGAGTCCTGCCGAGCGCTGCGCACACCTGTCTACCAGTTACGTAGATCGACGCAAGAACCGATATGTTGATCGACGCACCTGCCCACAAAACTCTCTGTAGCATCGACCAGTTTGCGTTGGTCGACGCAATAACCGACGTCAATCGACGCGACGGCCCAGAATCGTGATTTTTAGGGTTTCTTGTGCGCCAAGTCATGAAACAACTATATAAATCCTTCATATTTCGGATTAAACACACAACCACGACCCAAGACACTTACCTAGGTTTGAGAAACCTATTTTCAACACCCTACAACATATTTTAAAGATCTACGTCGAAGATTCAAGATCCGAAGCACCAAGACGAAGACGTTTGTTCAAGCTCCGATTTCTCGACCAAGATCAACCATCCATAGTCCCAATTCGCAACAATCTTTCAGCACCTTTAGCTATTTAATAAGTTCTCTAAACTCTAGTTATTCTTAGTTTAATTCTAGATAACTTATGTTTAATTATTTTGTTTGAGTTTTTAGTTTCGTTTATTTATTTCGAATCGTTTGAACCGTTGAATCGCTGAAGTTTTGAACCTTAGATTTCGCTTTTAATAATTAATTAGTTGCTGCGTTTTACTTTCGTTCATGCTTGGTGATGAGATTGTTCATGCTTAGTTTATTTATTGCTTATGCTTGGTTAATTAGTTTATGATATGTTATTGCTTGGGAATTTTAGAATTAATTTTATTCTTGAGAATTCATATGCTTGATAGTCGTAGTAGTAGTTCAATCCATGCTAGTTAATTATAGTTGGTTAATTGGTTTAGTTTAAATTAGTTTAAGATAATTAGTTATTGCTTTTCAATCTCGTAGTTATAATTTTCAAAAACCAAATTGATACAAGTTCTCGTGTTAAGTTGTGACTAAACAAACATTGAAAACTCTGAACATCAGACCTTGAGAGATGACTCGAGTCAAGCTTGTCAACCCTACACGCGATCCCGTTATTTTGCGGGCGAGCTATTAAATTTCTGACAATTATTTATAAAGTAGGCACACACAAAAGCTTGAATCACTAACACTCAAAATCAATCAAACCACTTCTAACCAACACCCAACGCTTATAACACCTGCAATTAAACTCCCAAGAAATTAATAAAGTCCAGGTTTAAGCCATTTTACCTTGAAATTTGTAGAAATTGGAGAGTTGAAGTGGTTTGGGCAATTTTGTTCTCAATTCCGAATTCTCCAGACGGATGCGGTTTCCCTCCGATCGGACGTGTTGGTGATTGCAATTTGTAGTTTGGTGAATGTTAAAAGAGTGAGTTTTTGGGGTTTTACCTGCAAGAATTGTTTTTTAGGTTTTTAGGGTAAACATTTTCGAATGAGGAGGTCTGACTTTTATAAGACTGCGTAATCGTCCGATTGGATAGAGCCTTCGTCCGATCGGAAAGTTGTCCAGTAGGTTTGGTCTGATCGGTTTGTGCCTTCATTCGATCGGACGGTTCTTCAGTAGTGGTCCGATCGGTTTATGCCTTCGACCGATCAGACGTTCCCGTTACAGTTTTTTTTAAATATAAAAATACATACACAATATGGTCCTGCAACAATTCGCAAAAATCATGAACGAATTATAACCCATCAAATATTTATTTATTTCAAATTTAAGCAAAATCGCTCGTTATTTAGATAACTACCACACTTCATAATTATTCATAATATCACAAAAACTAAGAGCAAAAAATTCATTCAATTTTAATATGGGGGCCTTATTTCACTATTTATGGCTAGGAGGTGGGATGTGTCCAAAGGCTAGCTCGTAAAGGTCCTCGACCTGGGCTTCGAGCCTGATGATCTTTGCCTTAAGTCGAATAATTTCGGCATCAGCATCATCCAAGATGTTGTAAAGGCGCTTGATGTTGTCAGTCAGAGCTATCTCTTCACAGAGATTGTCATTGACCTTGGCTCGCAGTACGTTGATCTTTTCGCGATGTTTCTCCAATTCGTTCTCCAACTTGTCCATAGTGTCCTCGTACTTCTTTCGGGTCACCCATCCATAACCAATGTTGTTATGATGGTTCATTGCCTTATTCGTCTCTTCATAAAGAGCTTTCAAAAGGGATTCGTAGTTCTTAAGAATGAAGGTTATGAAGTAATAGAGGAGAAGGTACTGTGGGAAAAATAAGTCTTGAAGGTGGGTTTATATAGGAGGGTGAGAGTTGAGGGAAATGATTTTCAGGAATCAAATAAAATCAAAATAAGGGAATTAAAATAAAAACTTTCCTAGGCACAATATCAATTCCCAAATTAAAGATCACCTTACCTCAGCAAATATTTTCGGAAATTCTTACCAAATCAGCTTTTCCTTAATGGTAATATTCTTTCCAAAATAATTCTCTCACACCCATCATCCAATCGGTCACTTAACTCCTCTGATCGGACAGTTGTCCAGAAGGTTCAGTCCGATCGGTTACATCTAGGTCTCTGACCGGATGGTCTGGAAAACTCGTCTCTTGTTGCAGAACTCGAGACTGCACTTTCCCAACGTGCAAAAACAGACAAATATATATACAAAAATCAAAGGATTAAGTAAAGAAAGGGAAAAACTTGAGTTACCTCCCAAGAAGTGCAACGTTTAACGTCTTATGCTTGACGGTACCTTGTTCAAGATTCAGGCTTCTCGAGAGGGATCGGTAAGTAATACAACTTCATGATCTCTCTAGGAAATAGGTCCCTCGTGATACAACTTCACCCGATGTCCATTGACTTGGAAAGAAGAATTATTCTTCTCGTCAAGTAAGGTTACAGCTCCAAACTCGTTGATGTCAGTGATCAAATATGGGCCACTCCACTTTGACTTTAGTTTACCTGGAAAAAGTTTGAAAGGTTAATTAAAGAGTAAGGCAAACTTTCCTACCTCCAAGTTCTTATGAAAGAGCTTTTTGTCGTGCATTTCCTTCATTCTTCGTTTGCTCGCCCACGCCATCTCATATGAATCGTTTCTAATTTCTTCCAGCTCATTTAGTTTTAGCTTCATATATTCCCCTAATTCTTTCAAATCTAAATTCAATATGCGAATTGCCCATTCTACTTTATGCTCCAACTCTACGGGGATATGAAAAGCCTTCCCATAAACCAACCCAAATGGGCTCATGCCCAACACTGTTTTGTAGACCGTACGGTACGCCGACAAGGCATCGATCAATTTCATTGCCCAGCCTTTACGGTTTGGTTTCACTATTTTCTTCAAAATGGCCTTAATCTGCCAGTTGCTCATCCCCACTTGCCCCGAGGTCTGTGGGTGGTAAGGAGTTGATACCTTATGACGCACCCCATACTTACTCATTAATAAATCGAAGGCGCGGTTGCAGAAATGGTTACCCCCATCGCTTATGACCGCTCTTGGTACTCCGAATCGGCTGAAAATGTTCTCTTGAATAAACTTGAGAACAATTTCGGATTTAACTTTCCGAGTTGGAATCGCCTCCACCCATCTTGACACGTAATCTACTCCAAAGAGTATATACTCGTAATCACCACTCTTCGGGAATGGGCCTATGAAATCGATGCCCCATATATCGAATATCTCGATAACTTGGTTGGGCACCAAAGGCATCTCGTCTTTCTTCCCTATCGTTCCTGATCTCTGACATCTATCGCATGTCTTACAGTATTGGTGTGCATCGGCAAAAGTGAGGGCCAATAAAAACCGGCTTGGAGGACCTTAAATGCTGTCTTCTGACTTCCGAAGTGTCCTCCTCCATTGTGGCAAAACCTCAACACACTAATATTCTCCTCGTATGGTATACATCTTTGAAAGAGTCCATCCTTGCATTGCTTGTATAAGTAAGGATCGTCCCAAAAGAAACTCCTACATTTAAACAAAAATCTCTTCCTTTCTTGGGCAGAAAGGTGGTTAGGGATAATTTTACAAGCAAGGTAATTAACAAAATCGGCATACCAAGGTTCATTAACTTTTTCAATCGTATTAGCATCCTCGTATGGAAAATCATCGTCCACAAAATCAAATTTGTTAGACTCTCCCTCTATTAACATACGAGACAAATGATCAGCAACCACGTTTTCACATCCTTTTCTATCCTTGATTTCAATATAAGTCTCTATTTTTAAATTAAAAAATGTTGAAGGAAAAAAAAAAGAAAAATTGATGAATTTTCTTTATTTCTATTATTTTAGTTTAATGTTGCACTACAAAAAAAGTGACTTGAAGTAACACCAAATTGTAGCACTTTTTATATTATGTACTTTTTGTAATACATGCTTGTAACACTTTTTATATTATAATATTTATGTAACACTTTACAAATATGCAACACTTCTATGTTACACTTTTAATTAGGTAACACTTTTTTTTGTTAATGTTTTGTAACATAAATTTGTATCACTTTAATTCAACAACAATTTAAGTAACACTTTGATTTGCTAACACTTTTAAAACTCATTTTGGAAATACAATATTATGACACTTTAAGTGAAGATAATTTCATAAACAAATTTAAATTTGTAAAAAAATATTAATTTTAATTTGAGTGTAAATTCCTTATATTTGAATAAGTTTTATTATTGAAAAAATAGGTGAAAATATTCAAATATTTAAGCCCAATAGTCAAAGACCCTATTGAAATAAGAATTAAAAAATAATTAATTACCCAAGCCCAAGAGTGAATGAACAATTAGGGAAGGAAAATTTTACGAAACTTGAAGCTCTAWTTAATACTCATATATTATACAAAACTCTAAGGAAAAYAAATATTGTTWAATGAGATGAAATTRGTGTTTTYTTTTTCAACAAAGCGGGAAAGATTCAAAAATAGGCCGCCTAATTTTTCACTGTTAAGGAAGTGGGAAATAGAATCCCCAAAATCTTCTCAGGTCCGAGAGTTCACATTGCCGTAGAAGAACAAAAGTCATCGTCGGTAGCTCAGTAGTAAATCATGTTATTTTAGGCTTTTCTATCTTTTTTTTTTGGTGGGGAGGTGATGYGATTTCTAGGTTTTTTAGGGTTTGGTTCCCTGCAATGATTTGATCGTGGGGTTTCTTCCCATCTCTTTTCCTTGTTGAGAAATTATTTGGGTTTTGTTTGTATTATCTATTGTTAAAGTGCTTGCTTCTCCATTCTTGACAACCAGCAGCTTATGGCGCCAACTCCTAGCCGGCGGTTCATTACGATGTCGCTCCGTATAATTCTACTTGTTTATCTTGAAATCCAGTAAAAATGATCTTGCATTTTGATTGCCTTGATACGTTGGTAAATTGATTTTTATTTTTTGGGGGTTTTCTTTTATATTTATTAGGTCGCCTGATGGTTATTGCTTCTTAAATTGTCCAGAAGAGAATAACCTTTGAATTCTCAGTTTGTAAGCCTACAACCTTGGACTTTTCAGTTTGTAAGCCTATTCGATTGAGCTATTGTTTATGCTTTTAAGGTTATTGATTTGTTTCATCCTCATAGCTTGATATTTTAAATTTTTTTTTTTTTGTTTAGGCCTTATGATGACGATGGCAGTCTTGTAAATGTTCTCAATTCCGCGCCAGATTCCGGTAACTTACGTTTCTTAAAACTCTAGAGATTCTGGAGATCAACTAACTATTTTTATATATATCTTTACACGTCTTAATTTATTTTCTTAATCCTGATTAGCTTTGATAAGACTGTCATTAGTTAATAAGAGAATGTTGTTGTATATCGTTATAACAAATATACCCGCCAATTATCTAATTTACAATGCTATGGGTTCAAGTTCTTGCTAGAAAAAACATATTTCAAATTTTATAAAATGATTTCATATTGTTGTATGCACGTGTGTGTAGCTCCAAAATCTCTTACATTCATATAATCCTAACTCCACAAGTCTAGTGAACAAATCTTTATTAGGGAACTCCTTTTCCAATTAAACAATTCTTAAAAACATTTTGGCTAATGATTCTTCATAGCCACATGTATTTTTGTTTTTTAATGTCAATGGGGTTTTTATGGGATGCTTTGTTCATCTTCTACTCTTGTTTTCATCTTATGCACATGCCTCTTGTTTTGTTTGGTTGTGGTCCTTAGTTTGTGACTTTAGTCTGCTTTGAATTTTTGTCTTGGTTATTGCAATGATGTTTTCCACTGGTGTAAATATGCACTCTATGCATTTGAAATATTTTTCTCGTTAATATTTCCAAAAATGTTGTGATATCAGAGTGCGGGCTATGTATGATTATGCTGGATTACTCATCCTGTTTGTAAAA
>BMAC01000880.1:517662-542370 GCA_014905375.1 Phtheirospermum japonicum | reverse complement strand
TCTTCTTACATAATGTTCATTGCATGTACACTCTCGATTGCTTTTCGTTGTTCGAGGACGAAACAAACCGATAAGTGTGGGTAGTTGTTTTGCATGTAATTGTGTATTTTTTCTAGTATTTTTAGTTAGAATTTCATGTTGATTTTAGTAGTTTTTAATAGAATTTTATTAAGTATTTATGTGTTTTCTTAATTTACAATTACTCATTCAAATTTTGTCTATTTTAGAATTACTTACTTATTAATGCTTAAAAATGAATCACATAAATAAAATTTGGAGAACGAAAATTTGTTCACACTTTTCTCCAATTCTCTTGTAGAAAGTTGTGCACTATTTTTTGAGATAGTTAGTACAACAACAATTGTTCAATATAATTAATAAATAAATAAAACTTTAAGATAAATACTCAATATTTACATTATTTTAATTTGCCCCCCAAATTATAAGTTTCTTGTACTTTACCACCCAGCTGCAGATCGATGGAATCTAGAAAGAATATTCTGTTAGAATTAAGCTTTAGGGTCAACGTTAAAAAATCTTGTACATCAGGAGTTAAAGTGGAACAAAATATATTTCGGGCCAATGTCTAAAAATCCGCATACATTGGAAGCAAAAAATAATTTTTCCTGTAATGAAAACTTAAAAAAAAAATATTTAATTCAAGTGAAAGCATGGTACTGAAAATAATAAAAATTTCGTCTTGTTCGTTACCTGAAAATGGGATTCAAACGAACGATTTGATCTTCAAAAAATGGTACCCAACCTCTAAAATGAATGAAACCTGCGCCCACAAAAGAATGTCAGACGGGGACCAGAAGGGTTTTTCGGTGAACCTCCTCCGATGCTTAAGTTAGCTTATGGAGAAAATTTGGCAGAGTAAGAACTTGATTAGAGAACGAGTTACCTTTATGTACTTTTGTGATTATCTATTTATAGGTATACTTTTTTAGGGTTTCCTCGAAATCAGGGCCATTTATGCCACGTCATCCTTCTAGACTTTTCTCTTCCTTGCTCTGCCCTGAGCTGGAGCCCCGAGCTCTTTCGGATGACCCCGACCTGGGCCATAAGACCTCGAGCTGTATGCACGGTCCCGAGCTGCGAATTGACCTCGAGCTGGAGGTATAGGACAGATCTGATCTAACTTTTTTTATCCCGAAACAATTACTCCTCCCTACTATGGTCGCGCATTCTTTAGTAAAACGATCATAGTAGTGTTGTCGATTTTTTGACCTAAATCCCGAGCTATAGTTGATAACCTCAAGCTAGAGATGGTAACCTCGCGTTCCTCTAGCTAAATTTTTAGCCTCGAACTAGAGATGATAACTTCGAGATGGAGCTGATAATTGATAATCTCACATTTTTTCTGGCTAAGTTTTTTGGTCCCGAGCTAGAGCTGATAGCCTCGCGCTTTTCTGGCTAAGTTTTTAGCCCCGAGCTAGAGCTGATAGCTGAGAGTCTCGCATTTTTCTGGCTAAGCTTTTAACCCCGAGCTAGAGCTGATAGCCTCGAGCTGGCACTGATAGCCTCGCACTTTTCTGGCTAAGTTTTTAGCCCCGAGTTAGAGCTGATAGCTGATAATCTCGTATTTTTCTGGCTAAATCTTTAGCCCCGAGTTAGAGATGATAGCTGAGAATCTTGCATTTCTCTGGCTAAGTTTTTACCCCCGAGCTAGAGCTGGTAGCCTCGAGTTGGCACTGATAGACTCACGCTTTTCTGGCTAAGCTTTTAGCCCCGAGATAGAGCTGATAACCTCGATCTGGCACTGATGGCCTGGCGCTTTTTTGGCTAAGTTTTTAGCTCCGAGATAGAGCTGATAGCTGATAATCTCGCATTTTCCTAGCTAAGTTTTTAGCCCCAAGCTAGAGCTGATAGCCTCGAGCTGGCACTGATAGCCTCGCGCTTTTCTGGTTAAGTTTTTAGCCTCGAGCTAGAGTTGATAGGTGATAATCTCGCATTTTTCTGGCTAAGTTTTTAGCCCCGAGTTAGAGTTGATAGCCTCGAGCTGGCACTGATAGCCTCACGCTTTTCTGGCTAAGTTTTTAGCCTCAAGCTAGAGCTGATAGCTGAGAATCTCGCATTTTTCTGGCTAAGTTTTTAGCCCCGAGCTAGAGCTGATAGCCTCGAGCTGGCACTGATAGCCTCGCGCTTTTCTGTTTAAGTTTTTAGCCCCGAGCTAGAGCTGATAGCTGGTAATCTCGCATTTTTTTGGCTAAGTATTTAGACCAGAGCTAGAGCTGATAGCCTCGAGCTGGCACTGATAGCCTCGCGCTTTTCTGGTTAAGATTTTAGACTCGATCTCGAGCTGTTCTTCCTGCTTTATTTTAGCTAATTTCTGACTCCGAGCTTGATCTATTAGCTCAGGCTGGTCTCCTTGCAATTTTTTCTGGCCCAATTTAGGCCCTACCCGAGCTGCTGAGGCCCATTAAACAATTTTCATCGCATTTTTCTGGCCCAATTTAGGCCTTACCCGACCTTATGAGGCCCATTAGACAATTTTTTTGTATTTTTTATGGCCCAATTTAGGCCCTACCCGAGCTATTGAGGCCCAATTCAGGCCTTACCCGATATGTTCAAAGACGCGTTTTTAGGGTTTTTGCGTTTTGTTTTATGCTTTCATACTTTGACATTCGTCTGGTTTATTTTGTTCTCAGTGGCGTCCGCCCCTTCTTATTAATTCCGAGCATTCGCTCGACCTACCGCAACATGTAGTATTTGGAGTTGACGTGTGTCAACTTAACCTTGAGCATCCACTCGACCTACCGCTGCGGGTAGGAGTTTTAAGTTGGCATCTGTCAACTTATTAATCTTGAGTCTCTGCTCGGTGATTTTAAGTTTGTGCCGAAACACATGTAAATATTTGTGCAATAAATTAAATTTTATTCTAGAATCGACCTCTTTACCTTACATGATCAGGTAAATTTAGCTATTCTTAGTGTAATCAACGAAAAAACCTACAGAAGTAGATTCACTGAATCGCTCTTTATTCTTCTTTCAACCGAAGTAAGTCTTCAAATTTACCACATTCCATGCTCGAGGGATTTCCCATCCATCCATATCTGCAAGATCATAGCCACCTCCTGCTAACACCCGGGTCACTCTGAAGGGTCCTTCCCAGTTAGCCCCAAGCTTTCCCAGACTCTTGGCCAAACCTGCATTTCTCAAAACTAGGTCCCCGACCTGAAAGCTTCTCTTAGCCGCTCTACTATTGTAAGCAGCTCTCATCATTCTTCTCATTTCCTCCATCCGGAGTAATGCCCTTTCTCTTTTCTCTGCTATCAAACCCAAGGAGTCTCGCACCACCATCTCGTTATGCTCCTCATTGGATGTTAAAATTTTATGAGACGTAGCGCACACCTCTGCTGGTATGACGGCGTCCATGCCATACACTAGGCTAAATGGGCTCTCTCCCGTAGCCTCTTTCGGGTGGAGTTCTTCAACCCATTTTCCTCCAGCTCTCTCCAATCGCGTTTTTATCCCCTGAACCAAGATCTTATTGGTAGCTTCTACCTGTCCGTTAGCCTATGGGTGGTATAATGAAGTGAAGCTTTGCTTGATTTTCATCCTATCACACCATTCCTTCAGGCCATTTCCCGTGAACTGGGTGCCGTTGTCCGACACGAGCACCCGGGGTATTCCAAAATGGCACACAATGTTCTTCCATAGGAACTTCAATATAGCTTCCTCAGTATATTTTGCTAATGGCTCAGCTCCCACCCATTTACTAAGATAATCCACAGCCACCACCAGGAATTTCCTCTGACCCAAGGCCACAGGAAAAGGGCCCACCAAGTCGATTCGCCATTTCGCAAAGGGACATGCTGCACTCATGGTCATAAGTTCTTCAGCTGGCCTGTGCATTAAGGGGACGTGCATCTGACACTTCTCGCACTTTCTTACTATTTTTTCTGCATCTGCTTTCAAAAAGGCCCAGAAGTACCCCGCCTTCAAAATTTTCTGAGCCAGAACTCGAGCACCCATATGGTTACCACAACATCCTTCATGCATCACTACAAGAAAACTGGAAAATACCAACAGAAAAATCTGTTGGTAATTAATTATTTCTGTTGGAAACTAAGTTTACCAACAGATTACCAACAGAAAAAATCTGTTGGTAAACAGCTCGATGGTAAAATTTACCAACAGAATACTTTCTGTTGGTAATTTTAGCAATAGATTACCAACAGAAATTTTCTGTCGCTAGATTTAGCAACAGACTCATCTGTCGCTATTTACCAACGGAATATTTCCGTTGGTAAATACCAACTGAAGCAGTCTGTTGGTAATTATAAATTCACCAACAGAATATATCTGTTGGTAATACCAACTGAAGCAGACTGTTGGTAATTGAAAGCAGACTGTTGGTAATTGAAAATTCACCAACGGAATTAATCTGTTGGTAAAATAGKAACAACAGTTTTCRGTTTGTAATAATAGTTTACCAACAGCCGCAACTAATATTTTTACCATCGGAACAATCCGTTGGTATTATTTTCAATGTATTTTTTATTTTTTCAATTCTTAATTTTTCCTGCAATTACACCAAATAATTCACAATACTAACCAATAATAAATAATAACCGAGAATTAAAAGATAACTGAAACTATATAATAAATTCCAAACGTTAATATTCAAAATAACAAACGTCAATATCTAAATCACATCATACCCGAAATACCAAACAACGATATCTAAATCACACGTGATATCCAAAATATCCAAACATTAATCACCAAATACACACATAATCTCCAAAATATGAAAGCAATATCCATAATTCTCAAAAGGAACACTTGAATCATATCCACTTGGATCATAATCTCCAAAAGGAACACCTGAAAACAATATCCACTTGAATTCTCAAAATAAAATATCAAATGGTATTAGTAAGTTGCATACATGTAGTAAATTTAACAACATTAGTTAGTCTACTAGTAAATAAATAACAAACAAAGAATAAAAAATGCCAATGAGACAGGAAGAGTAGCTTATGCTTAAAAATAAGCTGGAAGTTAATAATTAATATGTAGAGATAGATAAGTTGAATAGAAATGTATGTGCTTCTATATGCTCCAAAGAGAGTTTTGTGAGTTGACGATAAATAAATAAAGAAATGAAGCTTTTCTGCTTAAATTAATTTTTATTTTAGTGTTGTCAACCCTAAACCTATAGATTATAAATAATCTAAATTGCTTAGATAAATTTAAAAAAAGTAAAAAAACAGAATCTATAGAATGAAGAAGCAAGTTTATCAATGAAGCTCAACTAATGTTATTGAGGGATCTGTGTATTTATACACAAGGGAATCAAGGTAGATAATAAGTATGAATGAAACTTAAATGCTCCAGTTGTCCACAACCACAAATTATGTATAACAAATAACCAAATCTCCATTTTCTAAAGGGAAAAGCGTTCTTTAAATTTTATATTTTCATTTTTCAATGTCCCATGCCCATTCAAATCACAAAGTAAATAAGTAGCATAAAGAAAAATATCTTCTATCATGTTAAAATATTGTTCTCTCATCACTTGTTCTTCCTTTTACACGATGAATAGCTCTTTCATTTCTCGAAGTTCATACAACTCTTTTTCCTTAGCGGCAAGTTTTTTTCCAAACTCAGTAAGACGAAGCTCGATGGTCTTGTGTTCCTGTTCAAACGTTCCCTCAAATAAAAARAATATGCGTTTGAGTAATCATAAAAAATTTAAGGCGATATCACCATCATATAGTTGTGAAATCGAGAAAAGACATAACACAACTTTTTACCTTATCAACATTCGTCTTCTGAGTTACCGTTTAGCCTTTTTTAGAAAGATGATCCAAGTCATAACCTGTACAGTGTTTCAAGAATTTTGATATGAACAAGAGAAGGAAAAAGAAAAAGGAACCCACATGTTATAACTTCTGTTCGACTATACAGTACTTTGAAGCAAGTCATATAGTTTTCCCTTATCAACAACAATTTATTTAGAGAAATTTTCATTTTCCGAAAGAAAATTATTGAAATTTACTTTAGGGTTTAATGATGGGGCAAAAATTGACAGAATCCAAGTATAGCAAATCCCAGTTTGAATACAAAATTAATACTATCAAACCACTGGACTAATTACCAGATTACACAAGCAGGAGAAAAGTATTACATTACAAGAATTACTTTGCCATAGCTAATAATACCAGAAATCTTTTAATTAATCCATAAAACCCCACATGAAATTTACACAACGAACCTGAATCTCTCATAAACCCATTTATCTGATCATCATAATCCAATAAACTAAAAAAAAGAAGAAGAAGAAGAAGAAGAAGAGGTAAATCAGACACTAGGGTTAGGAACACTAATCCAAAATGGTCGTGGCGCAATCCTCTGCTCATGACACCCCAAAAGAGTCTCCATGTTCCGATCTCTCATGTTTAAAAATTCCTATGCCAAAACAAAATGCCACAACCAATCTAAGCTCGATGAATAACAAAACCAAAAATGAAGATGAAACAAGAAAAAACAAAGATATCTCATCCAAATCCAAATAATTTAAATAATTTCCACATTTAATTCAAAATCAACAACCCTAATAAATAAACATTAACTCATATTCATTTGATCAGACAGGTGGTGGGCGAGATTAACTAAGGTATTGTTCATATCTTTGGCTAATTCTTCTGGATTTTGAAACTTACAGAAACCAAAAACGAAGCCTAACCCATTTATATAGAATCTAGTAATCTTACAAGGTTCATCTAAGTCTTGACCCAACCCATCTAAGTTTCAGAGGCTCTTCCGCACGACAGCTTGTTCTGAGAGGCTCCCGATCCCCAACGCAGCGGGGTTTTACACGAACCGCCGCCCGACGGCGAGTCAGAAGCTCCTCCACACAGCTCAGATTCTGNAAGTATAGCAAATCACAGTTTGAATACAAAATTAATACTATCAAACCACTGGACTAATTACCAGATTACACAAGCAGGAAAAAAGTATTACATTGCAAGAATTACTTTGCCATAGCTAATAATACCAGAAATATTTTAATTAATCCATAAAACCCCACATGAAATTTACACAACGAACCTGAATCTCTCACAAAACCCTTTTATCTGATCATCATAATCCAATAAACTAAAAAAAAGAAGAAGAAGAGGTAAATCAGACACCAGGGTTAGGAACACTAATCCAAAATGGTCGTGGCGCCATCCTCTGCTCATGACACCCCAAAAGAGTCTCCATGTTCCCATCTCTCATGTTTAAAGATTCATATGCCAAAACAAAATGCCACAACCAATCTAAGATCGATGAATAACAAAACCAAAAATGAAGATGAAACAAGAAAAAACAAAGATATCTCATCCAAATCCAAATCATTTAAACAATTTCCACATTTAATTCAAAATCAAAAACCCTAATAAATAAACATTAACTCATATTCATTTGATCAGACAGGTGGTGGGCGGGATTAACTAAGGTATTGTTCGTATCTTTGGCTAATTCTTCTGGATTTTGAAACTTACAGAAACAAAAACCGAAACCTAACCCATTTATATAGAATCTATTAATCTTACCAGGTTCATCTAAGTCTTGACCCAACCCATCTAAGTTTCAGAGGCTCTTCCGCACGACAGCTTGTTCTGAGAGGCCCCTGATCCCCACCGCAGCGAGGTTTTACGCGAACCGCCGCCCGACGGAGAGTCAGAAGCTCCTCCACACGGCTCAGATTCTGTACACCGCGTCGAGTCTTGAGGCGAACCGACGCACGGCGGTGATTTTTGAGGCGACCCGCCGCACGACGGCTGGTTTTGAGGCGGACCGCCGCATGGCGGCGAGTTCTCAATCGTTGCGGCGACGAAGACTTTTATTTTTGGGTTTAGAAGAGAAAAACTTGTGGACTGGTTGGAGAGAAATAATTGTGAGATTCGGGAAAGAATAAATGAATGTAGGTTTTTCGATTAGGTTTGTTCTTGTGTGATTGAAAACCCAAGTGAGAATGAAAAATAAAAACGAGAGGGAGATGAGGTGAATTTAATTTTATTTTGATTGCCAACGGAGATAATATTGTTGGTAAAATAGTTTTATTACCAACATATTACTTTATCTGTTGGTGATTTTAATAAAAATGAATAAAAAATATTGCCCTAAGTACCAACAGATTTGTATCTGTTGGTACATTTAAAAAGTAAATGAAAAATTAATTTACCAACAGATATATCTGTCGCTAATTACTAACAAAATCTATTTCAGTTGGTAATTACCGACATAATATATTTTCGTTGGTAAAATATTTAAAGCAATAATTAAATAAAATAAAAATATTATTCCGTTGGCAATCAGCTGGTATTCTGTCGAAATTACCAACTGATATTGTCTGTTGGTAAAATTCTGTTGCTATTTTCCAGTTTTCTTGTAGTGCATTTCTTTGAGCACTTGCTCAATCTCCTTTGTCCCCAAGCACTTAAGGAGAGGCATCCCGAACCCATTCTTATACAATTTTCCTCCTATCAGACAAAAACGCGTAGCTCGTATCTTGAGCCTAGCCGCCAGGCTTCGATCTTTAAGCACGGCACCCTTTTCCAAGTATGCCTTTATCTCCACCTGCCAATCCCTTCCTTCTATGAGCTCGGCTATGGTATTCTCCGTCACCCCCTCGGGTGCCATCAAAAGAGTTATTTGCCTTTCTTTGCAACCGACCGCCGAACTAGCTACCTTTGCCAAGTAATCAGCACGCTCGTTCCAGCTACTCTCAAAATTTCTTGAATTTGTCGACATACTTTTTCATTCGTTCCTCTCATACCTCGAATTCGCCGCTGGTTTGCTTGTAAACCAGCTGCGAATCTAAATGTACTGATATCCTTTTGGCTCCTAACTCCGTAGCCATTTGCATCCCTCTTATGCACGCCTCATACTCTGCCTCATTGTTAGATGCTCGAAAATTTAATCTGACCGCGTACTCCGTGTCGTCCCCTTTCGGGCTAATCAACACTATTCCTGCCGATCCATCAACAAATATCATCCACTGACCCTTTATCTCTTGGGGTCGGGTCATTTCCTGCAGAAAATCTGATAGGGCTCGTGCTTTGACAGCCACACGGTTTTGGAATTCAATTTCAAATTCACCCACTTGATGAGTCTCCCCGAGGTCTCCGACTTACTGAGGACTGATTTAAAAGGGAGATTGGTTCTGACTACTATTTTGCGGGCGGAGAAATACGGTCTTAGTCGCCTAGATGTAACTACTAGGGATAGAGCTCCTTTCTCGATCTCAGCATACCGAAGCTCAGCTCCTTTGAGTATTTTACTGACATAATATACCAGATCTTGATTTTTCCCTTCCTCCTTTACCAGCATCGTGCTCACCGCAGATTCTCCTATAGACATATACAGGTATAATGTCTCTCCCGGATTCGGTTTTATAAGAAGTGACACTTTAGATAAATAAGATTTGAGATCCTCAAAGGCTTTCTGACACTCGTCGCTCCAGTAGAAACCCAGAGTCTTTCTCAATAATCTAAATAAAGGGAGGCTACGTTCTGCATCTCGTGAGATGAATCTATTAAGTGCAGCCAAACGTCCCGTTAGGCGTTGAACCTCTTTCATATTCTTAGGAGGGGCCATGTTTATGATAGTTTGAATCTTCTCGGGGTTGGCCTCAATTCCTCTCTTGGTGACCATATATCCTAAGATTTCCCCCGACCCAACCCCAAACGCACATTTCTTCGGGTTCAACTTCATACGATACTTCCTCAACGTCTGAAAGGTCTCCGCTAGACCACTTACATGTGATCCCTCCTTAACACTCTTCACTATCATATCATCTACGTACACCTCCATATTTCTGCCCAACTGCTGGGAGAACATCCTGTCTACCAGCCTCTGGTACGTGGCTCCTGCATTCTTAAGACCAAAAGGCATTATCACGTAACAATAGGTACCGAAAGGTGTGATGAAGCTGACCCTCTTCTGATCTTCAACTGCTAGCTTTATCTAGTGATAGCCTTGGGAGGCATCCATCATGCTAAGGAGCTCACAACCCGAGGTTGAGTCCACTAGATGGTCTATTCGTGGTAAAGGGTAATGGTCTTTAGGGCAAGCCTTGTTCAAGTCCCTGAAGTCCACACACATTCTCCAATTATCCTCTGTTTTAGGGACTAGAACAAAGTTGGACAGCCATTCTGGGAATTGAATTTCCTTGATGTGCTTTGCTTCTAATAGCTTGCTCACCTCTACTTGGATAATAGCCTCCTTCTTAGCCCCGAAGTCTCTTTTCTTTTGCTTGACTGGCGTGAATGAGGGATTGATGTTGAGCCTATGCTCTGATGGGTCAATCCCTACCAGCTCATTCGGCGACCAGGCGAATACATCCGTATTACTGTGCAAGAAACTAACCAGCTCTTTCAATATTTCTGGAGACAAGGTGGTTCCTATCCTCACGGTTCAGTGTGCCTCTCCAGGAATTATCTCCACCATCATTAACATCTCATTCGGCTCTACGTGTTCCTTAGATTCGTCCGACAATGTATGGACCCCCGAGGTGTTTGCTCTAGTTGATTCGTTCTTTCTCCTCCTTTGTTTTACACTCTGCACATACAGCTTCCTCGAAGTGTATTGGTCACTGCCGACCTCTCCCACTTCACCTCTTACTGAGAACTTCATTTTCATGTGGTATATTGACACCACTGCCTGAAAGCTACTAAGTGATATGCTGACTTGGTAAAGGTAGTGGGAAAGACTCTACACATTACTGCGTCTGAAAATCGGTATACCATTACTGAATTCTCAAACCTGCACAAATGATCAAGCGGATCCGCAGTACCATCGTACTCGAATCCCATTGATTGATAACCGATAGGTAAGTCATCTCTTAAGACCTCTTCTGCAAATGGAGTCGCCCGGCGAGCTCTTGCTGGGGGGGCACGGCTCGCCAATTTCCTCTTCAACTCTCTCACCTCCTTGTTCAGACCTCCTATCACTTCTGGCAGGTCGGAAACATTCTTGGCGAAGGTGTCGTCAGTTGATACAGCTGTGCTCTCATCATCTTGCGCTCCCGATCCGTGGACCGGCTTGCCCACAGTTTCTCCTGCTAGATTGTTTCCCTGAGGTGGTGCTGGTGGTGGCGTGCCCATGCTAGCCAATCTTTTGTCCACTGCTTCATCTACAACTCGTGCAATAGCACTGGATAATTGTTCGAAAAACAGCGATCCCAACGGGTTAACTCCTGGACCTGACGAGAATCATGTTCCAAGAGTCGGATTAAGTGTTGGCTCAACGGGATCTGGGGGTGTGTCTCGCGGAGCCCCCTCTCCTTCCACGGTTTTCCCCGTCGTTCGCGTTGTTGGTGTTTTATTCAAGTCCTCAGCGAGATTTCGTCGTAGCTCCTCCATAACTTCAACCAGATACTCACGTCTTAGATATGAGTATTCCCACAGACGGCGCCAATTGTTCGTTACCTGAAAATGGGATTCAAACAAACGATTTCTGATCTTCAAAAAATGGTACCCAACCTCTAAAATGAATGAAACCTACGCCCACAAAAGAATGTCAGACGGGGGCCGGAAGGATTTTCTGGTGAACCCACTCCGATGCTTAAGTTAGCGTATGGAGAAAATTTGGCAGAGTAAGGTCTTGATTAGAGAATGAGTTACATTTCAATACTTTTGTGATTATCTATTTATAGGTGTACTTTTTTAGGGTTTTCGCGAAATCAAGGCCATTTATGCCACGTCATCCTTCTAGACTTTTTCTCTTCTTTGCTTTGCTCTGAGCTGGAGCCCCGAGCTCTTTCGGATGACCCCGACCTGGGCCATAAGACCCCGAGCTGTATGCACAGTCTTGAGCTGAGAATTGACCTCGAACTGGAGGTATAGAACCGATCAGATCTAACATTTTTTATCCCAAAACACGTCTATTCAACTAAAATCACTGTACCAAGTATTAATCTTTACATTTAATAAGAAATCATTACTATCGTATATAAGCAATAACTTTAATATTACTATCATGAATGATATCAATCACTACACTATACTTAGAATCGTATCGTGAAATATGAAATACAACATATTAAGTACACATTTTCATAATAATGATTAACTTTGATGAATATAATGAGTACTAAATATTAAACAATAGTACAACGTAAAATAAGAAGCACTACACAGTTTGAGTAAGCAGTAAGATTAATAAGTACAGTGAGTACTAAATAGGTACAATGACTGAACAATTCAAGAATATGTGATCGTTATATGCAGTTCATAAATAAGTATTGCTTGGAACAACTAAAATTTTTTCTCCATTTTCTTCTGGCGGTATGTAGCTGATTAGTATTGTTTCAAGGTTTAATTTTTCATATTTTGGGTTTAATTTTTTATTTTAGGTTTTTTTTTTTTAATTTTAGGATTTTAAATTTTAAATTTTAATTATTTGTGATTAACCTTGAAACAATACTAATCAACTACATACCGCCAGAAGAAAATGGAGAACAGATTTTGGTTGTTCCAAGCAGTACTTATTTTATGAACCAAGATATCTATATCTATATATATATTAAAAGAGAGGTGTGGAGAGAGAAAATAATAGGAGTAGAATAGGATTAATAATTACTTTACTTAGTAATTTTCTTAATATAATTAGAGAAGTAAATACCTTAATTAGATTGTCAGTCCGGAGAGAGAGAATTTTCTTAATATAATTAAAAAAGTAAATACCTTAATTAGATTGTCAGTCCGGAGAGAGAGAAAAATATGAGTAGGAAAGAGAAAAAATGTCACGTATAATTATTTTCTTTTTTTAGTTATGTAGGGATTTTATTAACATAATTATGATAGATACATTAATTAATATTAATGATGATTTGGTTTCCTTTTTATTTAAAAAACCAACTAGGATTAGTTTCCTCTTTTAATTATGTAGGAATCTTCTTAACATAATTGGGATAGATACTCTAATTAACATTAAAAAATAATAAAAAAATTAATATTATATATACACACACATATATATATATTATATTTATATAATCACTTATATGTTATTTTGATTTTTATTATGATTTTTCTTTTTACGTTTTTTCGTTATTTTTCTCATTCTGAGTCCAACAATATCAAATTTGTCATTTTTTCTCAAAATAATTTGATCAATTTATTTAATTAAATTATACAAAAATGCACAATACAATATAATATGATATTATTTTTTATTGGTCATCAACATGTTGTTTATAAAATATTATTTCAACACCTTTTCATTTAAATTGATTTCATAAATTAATGAATTTTTGTATTATCTCTGAAACCGCGTAAAACAATATAAGTGCAAATCCAATACTAAGTGGAGTGAACATTATGACGTCAATTACAATAGATTTCGAAAAATATCAACTAATTCCAAAATAAAAAGAAAAAAAGGGAAAGACCGCATTTGAAAGCAAATCTTGCTAAACGCGGTAATTGTGAAAGTACTTATGTCACATTTAATTTTGATTGAAGTTCAAATTTGAGTTTATTCTATTAAGTATGCGTTTATATTTTACATACTAATCGTTTCAACTCRATTGTAATATTTATATTTAATTTAATACTATCATTTGGTCATTGTGCGGAGGAAAAAAGTTATCTTCACATGATAGCTGACCTACAATCCATGTTGGATAGTGCAGATAATTAAAAAAAATATGTAAGAGAAAAAACAGTCATGTGGGATTTTTTTTCTTTTTTTAATTATACAGGAATTTACGTAATAGAATTAGGATAAATACTCTAATTAATATTAAAAATAACAAGATCATTTAAAGATCATTTAAATATACCTATCTATCTAATCATTAGAAAAAAAAACATGTAAGATAGAAAAAAAGTCATGTACAATTTTTCTTATTTTTAATTATATAGGAATTTACTTAATAAAATTATGATAAATACCCTAATTAATATTAAAAAATAACAAGATCATTTAGATCTATCTATCTATCTATCTATCTATCTATCTATCTAATCACTTTTATGTTATTTTGGTTTTTATTGTGAGGTTTTTATTATTATATTTTACGCTTTTGTTTTAATTGTGAGTCCAATATTATTAAAGTTGTCACTTTTTCTCAAAAGTAATTTGACCACTTTTTTAATTAGATTATATAAAAATTACAACATAATTTAGTATTTATTTTATTATCTATCAAGGTTTTATCTACCAAATATTATTATGATTCAATGCCTTTTTATTTGAATTGATCTCATAAATAATATTTAATATTAATGATAATTTAGTTTTTTTTTTAATTATGTAGTAATTTTCTTAACATAATTAGAAAGGATACCCTAATTAATATTTAATAAAATTAATAAGATTATTTGAATATATATATATATATATATATATATATATAAGATTAGGTTCATGTGAGAACCAATTCCCTAGGTCTTTTCCTTTTTTTCTTAATTTTGCATCATTTAAATTAGCATCACATATAATGTAAAATAGCGGTTCCTAAAGTTTCCACCTAGGAAATTGATTTTCACATGAACCTAATCATATATATATATATATTAATACGCTCAAGCCAATTATTTTTATTTTAAATAAAATAAAATAAAAAATTATCGTGTAACGCACGGGCACAATACTAGTTATAATTAAAAGAACATTACATTGAGAAATATCATACATCTATATAAATAGCATTAAAACCTACTTATAATAGAAGTATAAGAAAAACCACGATATTATAATTAAAACCTATTTTCTAGTTTTCTTAAATTAGTAATATCAATAAAACCATTAATAAAATAACAAGACTTATATTAAATCTTCCACAATTAGATGTAAGATTGTTACAATGAATACGGTTTCTACAACGTTAAAGCATTAAAGTTGAACAAAAAAAAAAATGACAAACATTTGTGTCGGATCAAATTGACGGTCATGACCCGTAAGCCAGATGACCCGATATTATAATGTACAATTAGATATAAGATTAGTACAATGAATACGGTTTCTACAACGTTAAAGCATTAAAGTTGACCAAAAAAAAATGGCAAACATTTGTCATGCCAAATTGACAGTCATGACCCGTTAGGCCAGATGACCCGATACTATAATGTATTGATTTTTTTATTGTAATATATTGTTTTTGTTCTCGAATGTATTGATTTTTCATGAATCTCTGACTCGTGTTATGATGTATTTATTTTTATATTATGATGTATCGATACTATGATGTATTAGTTTTTCACTAAAATATATTAATTTTTATTTTATAATATATTGATATAAAATTTTAATTTAACGAATAATTCGTTAGTTCGTCCTAACAAAAATTTTGCCAAAAAGACTTGCCTACTAAAATATTGCTAGAAGTCGGGATGGATAACGTTCTAGCCAAGCGTTTGTAAATGACAAAAACATAGCATTAAAATAGTATTGCCATCATATAAAATGACATGTGCAATGTTGACATGAGTGTATAAAAAAAAAATAAAAATTTGCTCAACAGTAATAAAATACTCATAACAGCATTTATTATTTTTTCACAGGTGCAAACCAACATTACACAATCAATTTATCACCCTATGGTTAAGCCAACAACACAATCCACATAATATGCCATTTGAATAAACTTCATCCACGTGTAATCATTACATTTTATACAAATAAATTAGCAATATGACCTACTCAAATTAGTTGTATGATCAATTAAACTAAGCAGAGTACCCACAATAATACACAAGAATCAAATTATTCACTGTTTAAAGCAGTAGCTATTAATTATCACCATTTCTTTCTTCTTTATTAGTAGTTTGTATATGGATAACCAGCACCTTGATCATGTTGACTGTCATGGGCAAAGTTGTAATAAATACATACAAGAATTTGCTCATCCGTTTAAATCTTTATAAATAGTTCTAGAGTCAAATTCAGCAGTATACATCCTTGCAGATAGCACTAAAATCAAATTACCCAATACACTTAAAAACAATTACAATAATTATAATTTGTACACAACAACAGGTATGAAAAATTATTGCAGACAAATAGCAATGTACTTATACAGGAAGAAATATGTGTGTAAAAAGCAATATAAGTCCTTATAAACAACACTTAACGTATTTATTTAATTTTAGCAGTGTGCTTATATATATAATAAAAAAAGTAATGTGGCCTTATAATCTTACATGGGCAAAGCTAAGAGAAAAATAATCTAGTGATGTATAATCCATATAGATAGTCCTCCCCAACATTACTATCTAATAACACCAGCATTACAATCTAATATGCATAAGCAAAGTCCTCCCCACCCCCCAACACACACACACAACCCTCCCAAAAAAAATAACTATCAACCAAGTCCATTTTGTAATGCCAATTATGATTCAAAATTGATTTTCTTGATAATTATACACTGTTAAAGTAAAGGATAGCAACATAACAAACAATAAAAATCATCATAACAAGCTTTAATCAGCACAGGACATAAAAAACTATAAATAACTTCATCAAATAAATAATAACTCGAAAATAATGGTGATTCTAGTTCACAAAATTGGCAACAAGCACATCATTGTACTAATATAAATAACAACAGCACAAAAAAAAAAAAAAAAAAAAAAAAAAAAAAAACATCAACACACATAAATACAAGCATTGTGGGAATTTTAATTGTAATATTTTATATTTCAGTGAGAAAAAGCATCATCTGGTGTCCACCAAAAAGAAAACAAAAAAAAAGAAAAGTGTGCAGCACCTGATTGTGCCACATGCTACTGATTTTATTCATCCCCCATGATTTCTGATGCGAAGCCTTCAAGTATCTTTATATTGTTACAGTGCGGTTGGTATTTTGCTAATGTGAGATCGGCAAAAATCTGCAGATGGGTTATACCTCTTTGTTTCTCTGAAACAAGGTTTTGGAAAGAGATCAACACCACTTCAAATGCAAGATTCACTACTCTTGTGTCTCTCTCTGCTTACAAGACTATAATACCCTTGTAATTTCCTCGTCTATTTAATTTCTTATTATTTTTCATTTAATTTTAAATATTAAATAGAGTCAAAAAATCATTTTTACAAACCTTTCCATTTAATATTTTTTCCCTTTCTTTCCATTTTTTCATTTTTCCAAAAAATTCAGTGGGATTTGGCATACTTGACCCAAACATCTTCGCATATATCATCACTCTTTTTTTAAGGATAATAATTACCTTCGGTTGTCATCACGAATAGAGTTTTCTTTATCCCTTTTAAGATATCTGAGATGCTGTTTTTTTTTTTAATTTCTCTATATCCTCATAAAACAATAATAATACCCAAAGCGCTAAAGAAATGAATGAAAAGAAAATCCTCTTTCTTCTCCAAAATCCCTTTCCCCCCTCTACGGATAAGTACGTAATTAAAAAAATTAAAAACTCTGATAGTACAAACCAACAGGGGCTCAGAGAAACATATAATCCAAAAACATTTAAAAATTATTTAAATGACTTCTCCAATATTGTTATTTGCTTAGATAACCCTTATTTTAAAGAATGGACCATTTTTCCTTTAATGGAAAAATTCTTTAATAAAAGATAGAAATCCCCTTGCTAAGTCTCAATTTACACTTTACCCATTATAATTTTAAATTTATATTATTTAATTATTAATTAATAATTATTATTATTATTTATTTATTTATTTTTTTTTATTTTTTTTAAAGTTGTGTCATCTTCAAAATGGAAATAATCCATTACGACCATATCAGGCCCATCATGCTTTCGTAAATTAAAATGTCCTTATAATCTACATACCTCTTTTTTGACAGAATCAGTCTCGTGTGAAATGGGTCGCGCCACCAGCTGGAAAATCACCGCCCCTAGCTCGTTTTACACACGGTTCCTCACCGCCTAACTTCCTTTCAAGCAAGTTGAGCTACAAGTTATCCAGCTCCTTCAGAAACTGATCAGCACAGCCTTGGTTCGTTTCCTACCCCAGGCGTACGAGTTATTTTGATTATAGAGATAAATTAAATATACAGAACATAAGTGGAAGCAAAAGCCTTTATTTTATTAAGAACTAAAAGAAAATTTTATTACATCAATAATCTTCTTTTGGAAGGAGATAACCGTTGAGCCTCTCATGGAGAAGGCTTGCACTCGTAAACACATAAACTTATTCTTACAGAAAATTACAATATTTATTATCTCTCTCTTTCTTTTTATTTTCCTATGAGAAAATAGAAGAGAATTTTCGATATCCTCCACTTTCTCAAATGCTCTCTATTTGTAGATCAAATTTTCGGATTCCAAATCAAGAATTCAAAGCCTGTTGATAAAAGATGTGTCATTTATTCACATCATTCTTCTATTATTGTCAAGGTTTAAAAAGGCGCGAGGCGTGGCAAGGCGGCAAGGCCAAGCCTCAAGCCTTGAAAGCCTAGGCGCGCTTAGGCGAAGCCTAGGCGTGAAAAGGCGTTGTCAATTTTTTTTATTATTTTATTTATTATATTGTTAAAATTAGTAAAAAAAATATATGTTTAACAAATTTGTCTACATATTTCTCGATATAGTTAGCTAAATACTAATTATTTATACAAAATCAACGTACTATTAACGGTCTCATGTAAGAGAATCATACTTTGCAAATCATAAATTATACTTTTAATGTATAAAATCATATTTTGCAAAACAAAAATTCACACTTTTTTGAAAAATATGAATTTCACAATAAAAATATGATATTTTACTGTAAAAGTTTGATCGTCTTCATAAGACGCTCTTACAATAGTTTTTGAGAAATATTAATTATTTGATCATTTTTTGATGCCATATAGATTTTGTAATGTTTGGCTAAATTTTAAAAAAGAAAAAAAAATCAGGTCACTCATCTAAAAAATATACGCCTTTTCACGCCTAGGCGGTCAACAAAACAGGTTGACCGTCTTTTTACACGCTTAGGCACTAGGCGAGGCGTTTTTCCCGCGCCTCACGCCTAGGCGCCGCCTTTTAGAACACAGATTATTGTAGGTCAGTGGATTTTGTGTCCACCGTCCTCCTTTATTGCTGGTCCCTCATAACTCAGCCATCTTGTGTTGTCGAGAACCCTTTCACATGGTGCGTGGTCCCCGCGTTTTTTTGAACCAGCTGGTCTCTTGTCCTTCTAAGCTGTATTCTCTTGTCGGTCCGGTTTAGGCCGAAAGCCTTTTCTGAACTCGGGCTCTTTCTGCTCCGGGCATGCCTGACAGATTTGGTCAATCCATCGTTCGACATGTGCCATGTTACAAAATTTCCGGTATATTTCTTTACTTACCGAAATCCTATTTTCCCATAGAACTCTCCTCTTTGTTTCGAAAAGAGTTTCTGCAAAGCTCGTAGTAGCTCCTGTCATAGAATTCAGAATGAATGATTCATTTGCTGAATTCTGAAAGAACTTGAATGGGTATTTGACTTTGTCCATTTCCGTTAGACAAATCCATAGTCCCCATGCTCGTCTTGTAGAGGCGTCATCTTCTGAAATTGCTCCTACTATTACTGGTGCATCCTCCGGTGAGGCAACCATATATATCTCAAAGTGTTCCCGTCCGGTCTCCCTAGCTTGATGAAATGAAAAGCTTCATTGAAGCCCTTCTTTGCTGGCTCAGGCGCTGCATTGATAAAGTACAACTTTAAAACGTCTCCTCTGGCCAAATGCGGATTATTGGCCCAAGTCTCGTGAACTCCTTCCCCGATCCACTTTGGAAATTTGGAGATTTCGGGAAAGCCTGGCGCAATGGTATAAACTAAAGCTAAGGCTCCAAAATTATACCACTTTTGTACTTCGTTTGGATGGCTTCCAATTTTCATCCAAACTTGCGGATATTTTCCAGAGATATCAACTATTATTTTGTCAGGGTTGACACCTCTTCTTGTGGCTCACTTCTCCCACTACTTTTGGTAAACCTGCATTTTTATCTCGTCAGTTTGAACCTTAGAGTTTCCTGTATGTGGCCTAAGGTTCAACTCTTCCTATTTAACCCCAGAGGTGGTGGGTTGACTTGAGTCCTCCGATTGTCACACCGAGGCCTCAACATTCGTTGCATCTTGTACATTCTCGGGAATGCATCATCTACAACACTCGTGATTATGGTATTTGAATCCATAACCTCCGGGTTAGAGACCCGTTCTCGAAGTACCCCTTTTTGCACCGTTGGCGATGCGGCCTGTAGGAGAGGCCTTCGCAAAGCTGAGAATAGTTGACACTGTGCTAGTTGGCATGCTCGTATTTGATCAGAAACGGATTCCCGATCAGCCTGTTGAAGTCGTCCTGCGACCTCTGCATTGAGACATAGCGTCCCAAATTCTCATTGAAGGATCTTGAGATTTTACCTGAGATGCCTTAGCCTTTTGAGGGTATCGTCAGCAACGTGTCCCTCCATCTCGAGTTAAAAAAATTGTAAGAACATTTTCATGAGATTGCTTAATGACAATATCAAAATCATAATATTGACATTCAGCTTGCCATCTGAGTAGTCTAGCCTTTTCGGGTTTGGATTCAATTTTATTTTTCAAAAAGGCTTTTACGCTCGAGTTATCAATTTTTAAGGTGAATTTCTTTGAGAGCAGAAATAATGGCCATTTTTTAAACGCCTTTCTGACTGCGAAAAACTCCTTCTCGTTAATATGCCATCGATTTGCCTCACTATTCGAAAATAGCCCGCTGCAATATCTACATGGCACTTCTCCTTTGGGCATTAGTTTCGTAAGAACAACTGCCCACCAATAATCATTGGCATCCGTATAAAAAACCAGTTCATCCTCGTCATTTGAGATTGATAGCTTGGGAAATTATTTGCAAAATTCCTTAAACTGTTTAATTCCCTCATGGTGTTCCTTTTCTCATTTAAAATCGGCATCCTTTTTTAGTAGGGAACTAAACACCTTCCTGTAATGTGTCAGATTATTTATAAACATCTCGGTGAAATTAACAACTCCTAGGAAACTTTGAAGTTGTTTCTTATCCTTGAGTATATCTAGAAATCCTTGTATATTTTCTACAATATGATTCTGTAGAATGATTCCAGACTCGTAGATCTCTATCCCAAGGAACTCGATATTTCTTGTAGCAATTACTGCCTTCTTTTCTGAAAGCAGTAATCCTTCCTTGTGGAAAACATCTGAGAAGATCTCCAAATGTTTTAGATGATCCTTCATGTTCTTTGATGCGATAAGTATATCATCAATGTATACGAACATGAAGTTGAAATAATCTTTAAAGAGATTATCCATCTTCCTTTGGTATATCTGGGGTGCATTTTCTAGACCCATTTGCATAACGTTCCAGATATAATGTCCTTGCGGTGTGGAGAAGGCCGTGAACTTCTTGCTTCCTTCTTCCATCTTAATCTGGTAGAATCCGGATTTGCAATCAAACTTGGAGAACACTTTTTCATTCTTAATGCAATTTACCAAATGTTCTCTGCTTGGGATATAGTATCCATCGAATTCCAAGATGTTATTGATTCCTTTGTAATTAATTATCAATCTTGGTTTTCCTCTTTTTATTTCTCCATGGTTGCGAACCAAGAAACCTAGGCTGCTGTATGGAGAGACGCCTGCTTCAATCAACTTAAGACCCATGTGTTCCTTAAGTATTTGTTGCATATCCTTTCGATCTTCTTGATTTATTAGGATAGGCTTATATCTGACAAACTCATTTTCTTTTCCAGTTTTCACCTTCAAAGATGCTTTGAACTCATTCTTGTCCCACCATGCTAGAGGATCTTCATTGAAATTCTTTTGAATTTCTCTTTTGATATCCTCCAGTGAAGTTTGTTCTTCCTCGGTGGTGTCTGGTTGTGGACTTGTGTCTAGGCTGGCTTTGAGGAGTTCAATCATTTGTGATTTAATATTCTCTTCCTTTTGGCCACCTAGGCTTTCGTTTCGTAGTATGAGAATTGCTTCTCCATACCTTATTCGATCTTTCATTTTTGGGTGTCGAAGTTTTCCTTCA
Source organism: Phtheirospermum japonicum (assembly GCA_014905375.1). Taxonomy (NCBI): domain Eukaryota; kingdom Viridiplantae; phylum Streptophyta; class Magnoliopsida; order Lamiales; family Orobanchaceae; genus Phtheirospermum; species Phtheirospermum japonicum. The sequence continues at coordinate 520,437 of BMAC01000880.1, read as the reverse complement.
TCACCACGCTTGCTACGAAAATTAATTAGGATCTTTCTGTGGAATGCCTCTCTTAATCGCTGGACTATAATTTTATGATCACAAAGGGTTGTGAGAATAAGTCTTTTAGTCTCATTTTCTTGTGTAAATCTTTTGAATGTCTGTAGGAAATTACTTCCTAACAAAATATCCGCTCCCGTGTCATAGAAATAGATTGGTGGAGTTGACATTGTACCACGGGGTACCGTTTGCTCCTCCCATCATCATTTCCGCCTGCTTGATTCCTCTTTTAAGGACTAGGATTTTTTTAGAAAAATCTCTTCCCGCTACTGGAGATAATTCTTCTTCCATCTCTTTGGGGAAGACTTCTGGTTTAGCCGTGCATATTCCTGTGCCTAAATAAATGAAGGCTGCAAGATATTTCGCACGATATCTTGAATATATCATTTCAACGGGAATGTATATGGAGAATGGGCTGGTGCTCATTTAATTCTATATCTTTTTTTACCCATTGTAAACTACATTCCATCTCTTAATCTTTTCCAAGGTTTATGATCCTCGAGAAGCTCTATCCCTAAAGTTAGTTGCTCTGCGATTCTTCCTGCACTTCCTTCAATGATTGTTTCAATTTCTCCAATCTTGAGGACTCCTTGATATCTTCCCGGGGAAGGTTGTTGCAAGTGATACAATGCATCACAAAGGAAGATGTTATCCTTTTGAGTGATATCAAATATTACTTCTACACCTCTCCATCCTTCTGGGCACTTCAACTCCCCATTAGTTTTGAATAGTTCAGGAGCTCGAGTGCTTTGGTTGATTCTTGGACCTTCCCATTGAGGTCCACAGATCATTCTGTCTAGTTGGAAAGACATTCTCATTGGTTCGATCATGAGACTCTTACTTTTATTAAGAACCAGTCGATCCTGAATTCTCATATCAATCTCCCTTATTGTTGGAGATTGCATGATCTCTGGTAGGACTGCCTTTGCTACGTCTTCGAAGATCCTTGGTATTTCTATGAACTTTTTTCTCAGGAATACTTCCGAATGATGAGTATTCGAGAGTGCATACGAAATCTTGTACGTGATTGAGTAGGGCCTGTTTCCATCCGTCATTAGGTCTGGTCTCTTGAAATCTTGATGACAGGTGAGAACTCTACTGAAATCTCGATCTGCCAAATTATACGCGATCCTCGGGTAGACATTAAATGCCAGTTTTCCTGCGTATAAGTTTCTAGTTATTGCTCCAAGACAAGAATCTTTGAGATTTGAGATTCTTTTATCGAAGAGAGCTAGATTTAATGGCGAATCAACTCATTATTTAAAAGTTGATTTTATAATCACTCGAATGGCTCCAATATGGATCCACGAAAGTGTATTTGTCATTTCTCTCTTAAGTGTGCTTTTAATCTCCTATATCTCTCGATAGGGGATTAGTTGCATCTCGATCTGGTTTCCCGTGTATTCTGTTGGTATCGCGAGTTCTCCCGTGGGAACTCTATGAATAATTTGGTGTTTTCGATTTCTTAAACCCAACTTATCCATCACTTTTTCCATTACTCCTATTGTAAATCCTTCATACATTTGGAGCTTTGGATCTTCTTTCATTATCCTCACAAGTGTCTTATGAGAAACCGTTGTATGTGAGAGGAATACTGACATATCCTCCCTAACCACTTGTTGAAGAAATTCTTCTTCACTCTGATTCTGAATATGATTCACTTCCATCTTTAGAGTTGATATCTTCTTCATAGATGCTTTCATCTGAGGGTATATCCTCAAACTGATACACATGTACTAGATTTTGGTAATAGACAGCTTCTTCGAACTCTTGAGTTGTCTTGAACTGTCTAACGCCTCTTCTTTGATGCTCCGGGCAATCAGTAGAAATATGCCCCTTGACTCCGCACGTCCAACAGTTGCAATCCTTAAAACTTTCATTAGCTCTGGTGTGAGCTCGCCTGAAAGTTCTCTTTGTTGGGATCCTGCTGGTGCTTCCTTGGCTTGAGAACGAGCCTCGACTTCAACTTGGCCCCGTCATTTGTCCTGATTTATAGTTTCTGGCCTTTTGTTTTGACCAGAATCTTCTTGGTTTCCATGGAAACCTTTTCTTGTTACTTCGGACATAAGGGTGACTTTTTTCTTTCTTCCGCTTATGTGTCCGTGGTTGAACTCCCACTACTGTTGGAATGTCATTTTCCGCACAACATAGTGGAACCGGTTTATTAATTTCTCTTAGTCTTGTAATTTGTGTGAAGTGCTGCCTAGGGTGACTTTTTTCTTTCTTCCGCTTATGTGTCCGTGGTTGAACTCCCACTACTGTTGGAATGTCATTTTCCGCACAACACAGTGGAACCGGTTTATTAATTTCTCTTAGTCTTGTAATTTGTGTGAAGTGCTGCCTAGCAGATTCAAGACTATTAGAAAGCTGAAAAAAATTTGAAGTGTAAGAATCATAAACCTGTCTCTTCATCATCTTCATGTGATGAGTACTCAGTGTTGTTTGTTGATTGAAGTCCAGTGCCCGCTGAATCAGTCTGAAGTCCAGTGCCTGCTGAATCAGTCTGAAGCCCAGTTGAACCAGTGTGGGTGTTAGTTGATTCAGACCGGGGATAGGAGATTGACTCTGAGGGTCCTCAGGTTGGGTTTGACTGATGGGTGACTGAGTTTGAGGGGCAGGATGGGTTTGAGAGAGAGGTGAATGAGTTTTGGGGATAGGTGATTGATTTTGGGTGCAGGTGGCTGTTTTTTTAGTGGCAGGTGGTTGGGTTGAGTGGCAGGTGGTTGGTTTTTAGTG
>BMAC01000880.1:487328-500677 GCA_014905375.1 Phtheirospermum japonicum | reverse complement strand
TATATATATATATATATATATATATATATATATATATATATATAACACAAAAAAAATAAACATCAATAATATTGAAGGTTTCCCCAGAAAAACCTATAATGCGCAATACACCTTGTTATAAATAATATGAGGTTGTGTTTGGATGAACTATTTGAAACTAGACATGAACTTTAGAATAAAAAACTTATCAAGTTTGTATCGTCATCAAATTTGTTTGTGTATTCACAAAATGCAATAAATCTCAAATCTTAGCCCCTATTATAATAAGAGCTAGTTTTACTATAATGGGTTTCGAATTCATCTAAGTCACTTGGAAACACCATGTCATTGACATAAATCATACAAATCTAAGTAATTTAATGCAAATACAACTTCAAGAATTTGAGCTCATAAACTAATCAATTTAATGAATCATGTATCCTTTAAGGGTTGTATCTTGTGTCACCGTCAAATGGATCATTAGGGGTGTGATGGATTCACTTTTTTTTTAAATAATATTGTTAGCAATAAAAGAGTAGTTTTTTAATAAAAAAAATCACTTTACATATTAATCAAACATTTAAGTAAAAGATAATAGAGTCATATTTTCTTTTAATAATGTAAATTATGGCTCTAAAAGTGTTACTTTACATCTTGAACAAAAAGTTATCACTTTATCATACAAGTTAATTTGTATTTTAAATAAAAATCATCAATTACTTTTTAAAGATTGTTACTCTTAGCCTAAAATATATCACCTTCCAATTTGTCATCTTTTAGTTATGAGAACTACTAGTGTTAATAAAAAAATGAAAATAAATGTAGGAATTTCATGTACTTTTTTCTATAATATTTAAACAACTTAATAAATATGATATTCTCACATGAACTAAATAACTGTTTCAACATGTTTAGGGTCTACTTTGTTGAATTGATTGAAAGAGTTGATAACTGATTGTTATTTCCAAATTATTGTATTGTAAATTAATTGGTTAAATTAGATAAGTGAAGATTAGTTTACACATATAGATATGATTTAAAGATATAAAAATAATAAATAAAGCTTTCCAAAAAATTAGATATATAAAATGATAAAAAAATATTATATATGAAGACAGGCATGATTAATCATATACAAAGTTGATGAGTGTGTCCTAGTGCATTGTGCCAATAACTTAATTACCTTTATTTTGTTATTCTGGTTTTACTAACAACTAGATTTATTGGGATTATGCTTCTTGATTTGATTGTGTATTTCAGGTTGAATGATATTGATACCAATTGAAGTATCAACTCGACAAGATCTCTAAGAAAGAATGAAAGCTAGGAAGGAGTATTTGGTGATTAAAAAATCAATCAAGCAAATTAATGAAGGAGCTCAAGTCAGCCATTCAAGTTAAGGAAATATATTTGTGGATTTTCTCATCATCTTTTCATGCTTTTATATAGTCCACATTCATGTATATTTTTGATACACTTTGAATACAGAAAAAAAAATAGCTTAGTTTTGATAATTACTTGAGTTTGTTAATCAGGCAAGTTGAGTTTTTAATATACATCAAAGTCATTGTACGAATCAATTGGAAGTTGATAACAACAAATTAAAGGGAGTTCAAGGCATTGTTCGAGTGAACTAAAATGAGTCTAGTTCACTCTTTGACCAATGGGAGGTTGTTGGGGGTATTATTAAGCAAGGGGTACAAGTAGATTAAATATGTATTATGTCTATATGTTAATTGATAAAATTTAGGAGAAAAGAGGGAGTATTTCCTTTTTCAATTATTATGTTTCGTTTATTGATGTTTAGATTCATTTTCATACCTATATGTGCACTTTAGAACGTATTCTAATCTTACTAGGGGTGAGCGGAACCAGGTACTCGGTCAATTTTCTTGGAACCGGAACCTGTTGGAACCGGGTCCAAGGAAAGAGAACCGGTCCCGGAACCACTACTATCCGGGTCCAAAGTTTCTGGAACCAGTACCGGACCCGGTGGGTACCGGTTCCAAAACCGGGTACCCGGTCCTTATTTGAATTTTTTCTTTTTTTAATTTTATTATAATAAATTTGCTAAACTATGTATACTCCATACTATTAACTCCTACTATATTGTGGTCTTGTCTAAAATAAAGTGCACAATACATTAGTATTATCTTCCTCCTATTTACCAAAATTAAGTCTACAATATAGAAAATTATTTAGTTTCCTACTACATCAATTATATAACATTACAATACTCAACTTCATGAAAACAAATCCACAAATACATAATATAATAACAAGTTCACAACATTCATCAATACAAATTCTTCAAACTTATTCATAATAAGAGATCACAAATCAACAAAATACATAGAAAATCCTCAAAATACACTTAAATATATTAAATACACTTAAAGATTTGGTACCGGGTACCCGGTTTAAGAATCGGTACCAGTGGGTGCCCAGTCCTCGAACCGGTCCCACCGGGTACTGAGTTTTGAAATTCTAGACCTAGAATTGGAACCGGTTTCAACCGGTTCCAAGAATTTGGAACCAGAATCGGTACTAGTGGGTCCAGTTCCGGGACTGGACCCGGCAGGTCCCAAGCAGTTCCGGGTCCGGGACTGGGTACCCAGTATTTCTGCTCACCCCTAAATCTTACGATTGGCACCAAATTAGGTAATATATTTTTTAGGTTGATCCTTGGTCGAACGATTAGAATGAATCAAAGAGAAGCAGGTTCTATTTCTTGATCGCCATTATTAGATGGTTTGAACTAATCTTGTCATAAAACAATGTTGAGAGTGTTCAATCACTCTCAAGGTGTGGAATTCTGGAAGATCATTGAAATAGGATGGACGTGGGCTCAAGTCAGATTTGAGAAGGGTGACTCCACTGAAAAACCAAAAGCTGTGTGAGATTATACAGACAGAATGGCATATGATGAAAACTGGAAAGCGCTCTATTCTATCTTCAAGGTGGTTGGTAAAGATAAACATAAGATGATATCAACATGCTCTGTGGAAAGAGATACATGGATCATTCTATAAGAATAACTGAAGTATCCGACTCAATAAGATCCTTAAAAGTGCAACCACTGCAAACTCAATTTAATGACCAATGAATGAGTTAGGATGAAAATCTTGAAGCATTTTAAGCACGCTTTTGCGATAACCACTCAGTGCTTCACTCGTTGTGAATCATTTTCAGAGACCATACAAGTCTATGGATGGAAAATCATGTTATCATTTTGTGTTCATGTTGCACTATCGTATTTTCCTATTTTCTATCTTATTTGATCATAAATATAACAATAAGTGTAAATTAAGCCAAATATAGAATTTCATGATTTTTGTGCCGTGTCATGTTGCGTTGTGTCATGCCTTATTGTGTCTTTGTCTTAGTAACTATGTTTCTAATTGTGTCGTGTTCATGTTCATTTATTGAGTCATATCAAATATAGTAGACAAATCTAAAAGATCCTGAAATCCCTATCTGAGAGGTTCAAAATGAAAATCACTGCTCTTGAGACCTCAAATGATACTGCCAAGATGAAAGTCAGTGAACTCGTGGGCGAGCTAAAAACTTATGAGATGAACAGTGGCTATAACTCAATCAAAGAGAAGATAAAAGTTGTTGCCTTCAAAACTGAGTCACTCCAACAAGTGATGGAGAACCAAGAGAAGGAAGGAATAGAGGTTGAAGATCTTTTATATGCTTTTGCTCTTCTCACAAGAATTTTCTCATGAATGATGAAGAAATGGAAATCAATGGAAATATTCACCTATTATAAGGTTTCTCCAAATCATAAGAATTCTAACTCATCGTTTCCAAATTCCATGGGAAACAGAGTTGAGAAAGATCATTGTAGAGAATGCAAGGGTTTTCGGCACTTCCAGTTCAAATGCCCAGCATTTCAAAAGAAATAAAAAAGGCTTCAAGGTAACATGGAGTGAAGATGATGAACAAGAGGATGAATCAAGTGAAATTCAAAATAATCTCGCTCAATCCAATATTATTAATAATAACATGTGTCTTATGGCACAAGTTCACTTGACTAGTTAAAAATCTTCTAACAAAAGTGGTGAATTGTCCTTCCACTCCAATTCTAACATGTACGAGAGTGATGATGATGTTCCAATCAATGAAGAGATTCACTTCTCATACAAACAAATGTCAATCAAATATCATTAGGAAAACTCTCATAAATAAGCAAAAGGCTAGAATGAAGGAGTTGATGAGCAAGAAATAAGAAGATATTGTATATCTCCATGCCAAGGTATCCATATATGAGGAATAAATGCTGGATTAAATGGGAAGTTGATCGAGTATAACTTACTCATCAAATAATAAGATAACAAACTCTTAGTGTCCAATGTTCAATCGATGGCATTCAAAACTATTTAGTGTTCAAAAAACACTAAAATACAGGGACTTAAAACTCATAGATCAATGGATGATCTTGTGCGTACCATGGAGGACACTACGATCATTGCAAAGAGTTGAACGAGGTAAATTAAATCATGAAGAGACTGAGTAATAGAAAGCTAAAGCTTGATAAATTGATCGAGATGGGGAAAAAACTGCAAATCATGATGGTCTAAGTCTTTGATGCAAAAAATTGTGATCCAGAGTACAATAAAACATTTGCTTAAGTCAATCACATGGTTCCATCAAGAAAGGATCATGTACCTCAAAAATAGTTTTTGCCCCTATAAACATGTGAATGAGATCTAAAAATATGGGATTCACTCCCAAGGGACACTATGGTGGGATTGCGGGACACATTAGACCTAAATGCTACAGAATGTATCACGACATATCTGACAGTGCGATTGAGCATTGGGACCACAAGGTAATTCCCTCAAAAACTCCAAAACTATGAGCAGATATGAACAACAAAGGCAATAAAAGAATTTGGGTAAAGAAAAGTGACGTTGTGAGCTACTTAACCTTTTATGCTTTTAAAACTAGAAATTTCAAAAAATAGTACTTCGACAATGGATGCTCTCGTAACATGACTAGGGTGAAGTCATGTTTGTGTAAGATCATCAAGATTCAAGACATATATGTTACTTTTTGAGATAGATCAATAAATAAAGTGATCAGAAAAGAAACTTTATGTGTGAAAGGACTGCCAAAATTTGTTGATGTTCTTCTTGTTGACAACTTAAATGTAAACTTTATCGGCGTTGCCAATTGTATGACCAAGACATGAAGGTTAAACTCTACAAAGAAGCATGTCGAGTATACGATGAAAATCTAGCAAGTTTGTTCTTATAAGACATAGATGGACAAATAATTGGTATGTGTTCAAACAGGAAGATGTGTGTCATCTTTCCTCCACAGATGGAACTAAAGCATGGCATCAAAAGATTTGGTACATAAGCTATGCTCATATCTATAATTTATCTCGTACTACTGTAGTTAGAGGAATGCTGAAATTAAAGAAGAATCCAGGTATTTGTGGTCCATGTCAGCTAGGCAAGTAGGCAAGAGTAAAGTATATATTTGTGCAATAAATAAACACAAAGCAGATCATAAAACTACTACACATGGATTTCATGGGACCCATTCATATAGAGAGTGTTAGGGAGAAAATATTCATCTTTGTCTATATTGATGACTTCTCCAGATTCACTAGGGTTGAACTCTTACGGGCGAAATTGGAGTCATTTGCTCCCTTCAAGAAATGGCGTTTAAAATATAAAAGTGAGAAAGGACGTCCCATTGTTCGAATTGGAAGCGACCATGGAAGTGAGTTTGAAAACTCATCCTTTCATGAATTTTGCATTACTCAAGGAATCGCTTATGAGTTCTTTGCCCAATTACTCCTCAACAAAATAGAATTATTAAAAGAAAGAGTCAAATGCTATAAGAAATGGCATAGTGACGCTTACTTCCGAAAACATATCCCAACGTAGGCAGAAGTTATAAGTACTGGTTGTCACCTTATTAGCAGTTTCCTTTTTAGGCCAGGTGCAAGTGTCACTCCTTATGACATATGGAAGGGGAAGAAATCAAATGTAAGAATTTTCAATATTTTTTTTTAATTGTATTTGCTATTATTAGTGATCATGATTATATTGGTAACTTTAACACAAAAAGTGACATTGGACTCTTTCTAGGATACTCAGCTAAATCACAAGCCAACCTACGTACGAAGGTGGTAATAAGATCAATAATTGTTCTTTTTGATGATTATATTGTTGGTACAGGTGCACGTACGGAGAGGTATTATGACGAAGATGATCTCACTACTGCAGAAACTGGCTTTAACGTCACCTAATTAAAGGCGGTTCACCCGAAACCGCCTTAAAAATATTTTTAATGGCGGTTATGGCTACAACCGCTATTATAAAAGTTATTTTACGGCGGTTCATTAAAAACTTCCATAGAAACCAATATATTTTATGGTGGTTGTTAGTTAACTGATGTAAAAACTGGATATTCACGACGGTTTATTGAAAATCACGATAAAATGTGTTAGTTTTCACGTCGGTTTGATTACCACCACCGTGAAATGTATAAGTAATATTTTTTGTCAAGAACGATACGCTCTGAAGTCGAGCAACCTATAAACAATTACTCAAGAAAGCCAAACCACAGTCTGTTATCAAAAACCACCCCTGCAAATTCAGTACCTCCAAATGCTTCTAATCCCCAATTGATCTAATCAACTCATCAGAAACCCTACTGCAAAACCCTAAATCGAGATTCCTCAAATTCTCGATAACCCTAATAATGTAACTACCCCTAAATCTCCTCAATAAAATTGTATCCAAATTACGACACCCCTTCGCGATATCACAGAGGCCTTCATCGTCAATATCATCTTTTCCAGCATATTCGAAGTGATATCACATGTTCCCTTGTAATTAAGGTTGAGCACTTGAGTTTTAGGGCAGGTATTGGCTACAAAGTGGATAAGGGAATTTCGAATTGGTGTTGATGCTTGGAGTTTGAGTAAATATGGGAATCTTGGTAAGAATTGAGGATTAGATCAGGCTCGAGAATTGTAGAGACGATCTATGAAGCCCTTCGAGCCTTAGACAGTTTTTGCATACTTGAGAAAATGATTTTCGATCATCCAGGTCTTTGATTTCATCAAGAATCAAGGCGAGTAACTCATCAAACAGCCTTTCCATTATATGAAGGATTATTGATTTAATTTTTCAATTGAGGTTATCAGTCTTGAAACTTACGAATTAGTTGTTGAGACTCAAATTTTGTTTCCGATTGATATGGGTATGGTATTTGTTTTCTTCGCATTAAATTGTCCCAGTTTGGGAAACCCTTAAGGTTGAAAATTCGCTATTGCATTGACAATTTTATGAGTATTGTTTTTTTATTTATTTTTTAAAATTATGGTTCACGTATTAGATTTCCATATAATCCTCCAGATCACTAATCGTAGGATTCTTTTATGAATTATTATGTTTTGACTAGGCACAAGTTTGATTCTTGATTCAGTATTACTTTCACTGATACTTGTTAATTCTCATGGTGTCAAGATACTAATCAAACTAAGGTAAAAATCTAGAATGAATAGAACAGGGGCTTGCAAGTCTTATTTCATAGTTGGACATTAAATAAATCTCAAGGGAGTTTTTGTAATTTTCGTAAATTCACACAGAGAAATTATAATATTTTTTTTATAACCCTGATTGATTTCTAGTGTATAAAATCAGTTAGTAATTATGTTATTAGCTAGTAATTAGGTTAATCTAAATTGTGTGGATTCCGCACTTTGCAACCTCAGACTAGTCGATCTGACTAGAATCTACATTGTCTTGATGCGCAGGATTCCAACTCTATAGTCCAAGGTGAAAAGCGACTTCGTGAAGGTGTCATAGGTTGGTTTCGCTCGGCTCCCCCCTCCTTCATCCGACGAAATTGTAAGGTGTCTTCACCTCTGACTACTCTCTTTTTATGCTGCATTCTCTTTTATATGAAATGACCTTTAAAATACAATCACTTCAATATCAATAACCACGATTGTTATAATTAGTATAAAGTACATATTAAAAAAATCATATCCTCCTTTGATTTAGCTCTTCGATTTGGTATAAGAGATGGATCGGAGTTGGATGAATGCAAGTCGCGTAAGCAAGGAAATAAAGTAAATTATGATTAATGATTAATTTTTGCTTATTGTTATTTTGCTCTTCCATTTGGTTTGTTCGTCTGGTTGAACTGTGTTTCTAGTTATTCTTGGCGTTCCAATAATATACCACAAAAATCCATTTTCTTTCAGAAAAGAGCGACCACTTCAAAATGTTCTAGTGTGAAAGTTTTCGTTGCGACAAGAGCTAGCTGCAAATTACTGGTATGCTTTGTTCAAGTAATTGTGTTCTTAGTTGGGATAAGGCTGCTAGTAGCATCATTTTCTAAATTCATTTTTGTTCCTCAAATCAAAACTTCATCTTATCACAGGGTATCCCTCCACCTGTATAGTGCACCTAATGAAACTATTTGTAATGATTTGAGTGTTGATCAACACATCACCTTGTCACAGGGTTGTCGTCTAAAATTACTATAATTGCACACTTAATGAAACTACGTGTGAAGATCTCTCCAACAATCAAACACGTCATATTGTCAGAAGGTAGCATTTCGTCTATTCAGTGGATGTGCACATGATAAAACTCGATGTGAAAATTGGCATGACTAATCCGAAGGTAGCTTTCTGACTTTATAGCAGATATGTAAATAAAGAGAGGTGGTATGCTTGTTTAAACTATCACAGTAAAACTAAATCAGAGGGTTTCCTTCCAACAATGCTTGGTTGGTACTTAAGGAGAGCTGGTATGCTTGTTCGAACTATCACAGTAAAACTAAATCACAAGGTTTCTCTCTAATGATACTTGGTTTGTACATAATGATATGTGTTGAATTTACAAATGAAGCTATAAGGTGTTTCTTTATTTGTTTAACTTCTTCTGATTTTACTTAAGCAACATCTGATTTTAGCTATACTTGGTGGAAACATATGGATTTTATGTCACATGGTGATCCCAATCGAATATTTCAGAATTTCTGGCATATACTTAAGAATTCAGTCATGCAATTTTGTTATTACTATTTATTTTAGTTTTTTAGGCATATTGCATACAAATTTCTCAAGGAGAAATATTTGTTAAAGTGACTTATTTTTGGGAAGAACTAACAATAATTTTAGGTATTTTCATTTTAAGTCTTGTCTGAAATAACTAACTATTATTCTTATTTTCCTCATTAGATGAATATGGATGGGTTTATTTTAGACGCGAGGGTACGTTGGACGGTATTTCTCAAGTATTTTTTGGGTAGTTATTTTTTGAGGTTATTGAGTTGGTTTTTGAAATTCAAAACTTAAAACTACCGTTTTAAAGGTCACACGCCTACCTAGAGTTATAAAGCTGCAATATAGAATTGTTCATACATACACGCTTCTTTGTATATTTTTTTATGGGTTGCTTGTTTGAATTAGTTTAACCTCTGCGTTCTTGAGTCCAATTTGTCTCTTCGTTGCTATGAAGAAGAAAAATGCACCCAAATGCAAAGTTTCTCCCACTTAGACTTCTCAGCCAAAAGGTAAGAAAACACCAAAAGCCAGTTCCACCAAGCCAACACTACCACCAATTGTTGCAACAACAGTAGATATGGGAGAAACTCCAAGCACTCCAAAAGCTCTAGTTACTGCCATTATTCGCTCTCCTCTAACTTCATTTGAAAGGTAAACTGAACTCAGTTTGGGATGATCTACTACTGATCAGTCCCTCAATCCACCACAATCCTTCTCTCTCGCTCCATCTGTTGTGGATTTTTAGGTCTTGGACTGAATCTAGTTGCCCAATACAAGATCTCGAGGTCTCATCGCCGCCCCCACCGATGCCAGTATATTTGGTGACTGAAAAGGCGACTTCCCCACCTCCAGCCAAAGTCCTCGCCACCATCAGGACAAAAAGAGCAAATTGACTCCCTCTACTTCTGGTCGGCCCAAGTCGTTCCAACTCGCTGATGAGGACAACGATGAGATGGAGGCCTTTGATATTGGTATTGCTATCTCTCCTCAATTTTATTGACAAAAAGATGCTGAGTTTTTTGAGATCTTTAAATTTGTGAAGTTGTGTAGTGAGGAGATTTTGGATGTTGATAGTTTTTGCAAACAAAACCTTTTAACTTGATTGAATGAAAAGGTCTTGTTTGTACTGTGACTAATATTTCTCCTTATTTCAAAAACATTGTACTTGAATTGTATGTCAATATTCCCTCTACTATTAATGATGTTGCGTCAGAGTGATATGGCAAGTTGTTTTGTTGAAATCGAATTTGTGCTTTCCACTAAAAAAAGAAATTTGCAGATACCGACGGATATTTTCGTCGGTAACGGCGTTACTGACGGAATTACGTACGGAAATGGTCTATCGGTAAAACCCTCGTCGGTAAATAAAATTACCCACAGATATATTTTTTTCCGTCGATAAAGTACCGACGGACACCTATTTTGTAGGTAAAATTTAATTTACCAACGGATCTTAATAAATTAAAAAAAAATTACCAACGGATATTTTTTTGTCGGTAATTAATTTTATTAAAATAAAATTACCGATGAATTTTAGTCCGTCGGTAAATTAAATTTAAAAAAAAAAAAAAATTAGGGTGTGCGCCAGCCCGCCCACAAGCCCAAGCCAAGTCCCAAATCCAACACCCATTAATCAAAAGTAAATCCTCCCATATGTCATTGGAGGGATTCAAACACGCAGCCTCTCGCGCTCCAAGCCTACCATGCCAAGCTAGGCGCTAACTCAAATTCTTTTATGTATATGATATTATAATATATATATATATATATATATATATATATATATATATATATATATAATAAATAATATAATTATAATATGTCAACATATATAATACATTATATATAATAATTATATTATACATATATATTATAAATATTACATATTAAATTATGATTATATATAAATAAATATTATATATAGTATATTATATTAAAATTATAAATATATATAAACATATAATATACATATATGTTTTTATATATATATATATATATATATATATATATATATATATATATATATATAGGATTAGGTTCAAATAGAACCCACGTCAATATATGCGAACCTAGGGACCAATCCTGACCATTGATCTAATAATATGTGTGGACCAGATTTTTTCTATTTTTTAAATTTATTAAATTATATATATGGAATGAGAAGGACTATTATGTAATTTTACAAAATCTAATCAGGTTAAATTCACCATCCTCCCGTTATTTCCCCCAAACCATCAACCCAAACCTCTCCAATTATGGTCGGTCGTCGCCGGCCGAAAGTCATCTGCCACCAAGCCCATCGCCGGCAATCCCCGTCATCGGCCACCTCCACCTCCTAAAACAACCGCTCCATCGAACCTTCAACCTTTTCTCTTAGATACACGGACCGATTTTCTCTCTCCAGCTCGGCGTCCGCCGCGTCGCGGTGGTCTCGTCGCCGGATCTGGTGGAGGAATGCTTCACCGCCGCGAACGACGTCGTCCTCTCCAACCGCCCGCGCGTGCTCGTCGACGAGTACATAGGGTACGACCACACCACCATGGCCGGCGGCCCCTACGGCCGCCAGTGGCACGAACTCCGCCGCATGGGGGCGCAGGAGGTGCTCTCTGCCGCCCGTCTTTTTCGAAATTAGGAAAACGCTCTCTACCGCCCGTCTGAACCCTGATTCCCCAAAATCGTGAATGGACAAAGGGGCTGAATCCTCTGGAGAAGAAGACAAAGCCTAAGGTTTGTACTGGGCCAATTTTTATTTTTTTAAACGGGCTTGGTTTTGGGCCGCATAATGCTGGGCCCAATACAAAAGTCCGTCAGAACCGGGCGGCGGTGTTTGGTAGGCGGCGCGGATTCGAGCGAGCCGCATCATTTGGAAGACGGTGTTAAAGAATCGATCTTGAGCAGATCGGTGGGCACTTCAAGAACGGTTATTGTGACTTTGCTCTGAAATTGTACAAAGAGATGATGGATTTTGGGATTGGTTTGAATGTTTTCACGATTAGTTGCGTGATTTGATGGGCTGTGTAAGGATGGAAGGATTAACAATGCGATTAATTTTTTCTTGGAGCAGAATGTGGGTCCTAGTAACGTTGCGTATTCGATTCTGATCGGGGCTTTGTGTAGGAATGGTCGGGTTTTTCAGGCAGGCAAGTTTTTTGCGGACATGAGGAAGAGTGGTTTGCGGCCGGACGTGTCTGATTATGCAGAGATTGTAAGACGCTGTTTCTATTTGCTTTGTGTGTGAATACCGGGCCGAATTATATATTCTGGGTTACGATGCTGATTTATACGGAGTTTTACGATGCTGATTTTTCGCCGGCGCTGTGTTGTTGATGGTATCCTTGGTGCTTTGGGGAGAAATCGGCAGGGGCACGGTGGCGACCAAGTGCTTTTTTGAATTGGGGCCCCCGTGCTTTTGAAGGAATGCCCCGGTGCTTTTGGGAGAAATTGGCAGGGGACTGGGTGGCGACGGTGATGCGACTGTGGTTGTTGGCCGATTTTGGTTGAGTTTGGTTCGTCGGACGGCGACTTTGATTTGGACGGCGGTGATGTTGAAAATAAAAAGCAGTGTTAGTGTAGTAAAAAAAGCACACGCACCAATATTAAGAAAGCACTCCAAAAAACTAGCACTGCCAACATAAAAAAAAAAAAAAAAGCACTGCTGAAGACTTGTGTAGTGCTATAAATAGTGATATACAATGCTTTTAATATTCAGATTTTTAAATTTAATTATATTTATTTATTTTTACATTTTTAAATATGCAATATGTATCTTAAATCGTAGATCTTGAGAATGTGATTAATTTGATATATATTTCATTAAAAATGAATAAAAATTAAAAAAGTTATGGTTCGTTGAAGATTTGAGTTTTATTATAAATTTTTGAATTTGCAGTTATATATCCGTTGTGCTTTTTAAAAAGCAATTTAGTGCTCTTCTTAAACGTCGTTATATGTCCAAAATACCCTTTTTAATTATTTAATGGATTTTTTTAAATTATTACCATTTTGACGTGTCATAATCTCAACCATTAAGATTATCTAATCTAATGGTCAAGATTAGTCCCTAGGTTCGCATATAATGACATGGTTGACAATTTACAATCAGCGTCATCAAAACCGAACATTTAGTGACCGTGCTTGAAAAAATTGTCACTTTCACCAATGGTGACAACAATACTATGACAACCGCTTGTGACGCTCAATTTTCGTCACTGTTTCTCTTCAGTGACGAAAAATGGACTTTTTAGTGGATGAAACGTATCGTCATCCGAACGTCAAATTTCCTTGTAGTGATATATATATATATAGGGTTGGGTTCAAATGG
>BMAC01000880.1:463078-487303 GCA_014905375.1 Phtheirospermum japonicum | reverse complement strand
GTTACGATGCTGATTTATACGGAGTTTTACGATGCTGATTTTTCGCCGGCGCTGTGTTGTTGATGGTATCCTTGGTGCTTTGGGGAGAAATCGGCAGGGGCACGGTGGCGACCAAGTGCTTTTTTGAATTGGGGCCCCGGTGCTTTTGAAGGAATGCCCCGGTGCTTTTGGGAGAAATTGGCAGGGGACTGGGTGGCGACGGTGATGCGACTGTGGTTGTTGGCCGATTTTGGTTGAGTTTGGTTCGTCGGACGGCGACTTTGATTTGGACGGCGGTGATGTTGAAAATAAAAAGCAGTGTTAGTGTAGTAAAAAAAGCACCGCACCAATATTAAGAAAGCACTCCAAAAAACTAGCACTGCCAACATAAAAAAAAAAAAAAAGCACTGCTGAAGACTTGTGTAGTGCTATAAATAGTGATATACAATGCTTTTAATATTCAGATTTTTAAATTTAATTATATTTATTTATTTTTACATTTTTAAATATGCAATATGTATCTTAAATCGTAGATCTTGAGAATGTGATTAATTTGATATATATTTCATTAAAAATGAATAAAAATTAAAAAAGTTATGGTTCGTTGAAGATTTGAGTTTTATTATAAATTTTTGAATTTGCAGTTATATATCCGTTGTGCTTTTTAAAAAGCAATTTAGTGCTCTTCTTAAACGTCGTTATATGTCCAAAATACCCTTTTTAATTATTTAATGGATTTTTTTAAATTATTACCATTTTGACGTGTCATAATCTCAACCATTAAGAATTATCTAATCTAATGGTCAAGATTAGTCCCTAGGTTCGCATATAATGACATGGTTCCATTTGAACCCAACCCTATATATATATATATAATATATATATAGGATTAGGTTTCAAATGAGAACCATGTCCTTATATGTGAACCTAGGGTCAATTATGGGCCTTAAATCTAATTAAATGGATGGATTAGATTTTTTTTGTATTTTCTTATTTGATTAAAAGCATTAGGATTGTATAATAGAAGCACTACTGGTGTATAAAACTGAAAATATTAATAAAGCACTGTGATTGTATAATAAAAGCATTGTTGGTATATAAATAAAAGCATTAGTTCGGCAGGTTCGCATATAATGACATGGTTTAGTATATAACACAACACACACACACCACACACACACACACACACTACACACACACACACACACACACACACACAACACATATATATATATATATATATATATATATATATATATATATATATATATATATATATAATAATTATATTTATGTGTGTGTGTATATATATATATATATTAAGTAATAATTAATATTTAATAATATATAGATTACTAAATAATAAATATATATTAATAAAAAAATTGTAAATAATAAATAATATAAATACAAATTAAAATTTTAATTTACCGACGGAGTAATTTTCGTCGGTAATAAATAAAATTAAAAAAACTATAATAAATAAATAAATTAAATAAATATTAAAAAAAGTTACTGACGGACTTTTCTGTCGGTAAATAAAAAAAAAATTAAAAAATAAAAAGTTATCGACGAACATATTACCGACGGGCTACGTCCGTCGGTAATGTCGGACTTTTTCGACGGATGCTACCCATCGGTAAATTCCGTCGGTATTCTCTAATTATTTTGTAGTGTTCACTCCAACTGTGATAAACAAGTTTTTGGGTTAGATAATGTTGAGGGATACTTGTTTGATAAAAACTATGACAATTTGGCTTCTGTTCTAACTTTTTGGAATGTGACTGTTCCCCAGGCCCCACCCAACTTACTCCATCCATGTTGTCTCTGGATTTCAATCTTCTACACAAAATTGGATGACCAACTGGACAGCTACATCCATAAGTCATACATTTCAATACAACAAGCGCTTTCTTTCGATTATTGGACAAACCAATTAATTAAGGTGTTATGTGTTCCACTCTGTCACATATTTTGCATGGAATCCAGATGCAACTCTATTGCTTCATTTCCATCCTTGAAATGTCTAATTATTTAGAGTGAAAGTGTAAAGCCTAATCCCAGATTGAATGATTCTTTGAGCCCAAAACCACTTGTCCATTGTGTTTTTGTTGTTACATTTTGAACAATAAACATGATTATTGTTTTAGTTGTTCCACCATTAGAAAAGTCCTTGGTGCTTACTATTGCAATTTCTAATAACTTGCTATCTTTTTTTATTTTTATTTTTTTTGCAGGAAGATAAACAAGTTGTTGCTGGTCCTTTGGCTCCTCGATCACAAAAGGGGGACAACATAAGCAAGGATGGTAGAGGTACACGTGCAGGTGTCAAAGGCAAGAGCAAAGAAGATATGAGGGCAAGAGTAAAGGCGACGGGAATGTTGGAATTCGTAGAGACGAACACCATGCTCGTGCAGCGGAAGTTTAGAATTTTCGTAGATCCAACAGATCCATCCTGTGAACAAATATATTTATACGATAAATAAACGAGATAAAAGCATGAAACCCTTACAGTAAATCCAGGTCCGAGTTCAACACTAAGGTATCCACGCGATTAATTCTCCGAATGCAAGATCCAACTCCAGTGTATTGCTATCGTGAGGAAAGCTAGGAAGTCTCACGAAAGCTCAAGAACTCCCAATCTCAAAATTAGGATTTATGTTTTTTAAAAACTCTTCTGTTTCTCATTTTTCATTGTTTAAAACTTATGACTTTATGTTATATTTATACTAGGTACATAAGAGAACCCTAATCCTAAAAAGGGTTGGGCTGTCCAAGACATGGGCCCAAGATAATTTTAGCCCAAGTACCTTTATTAATATAACATAGATAATTAAATCCCAATCTAATTTAACTCAATTTAATAATTTTTATCAAATAGAAATTAATATCATAATTATTAACAATTAAATATTACAATTCTAAATTGAATATTTAATACTTTCTTGATACACTCTTAAATTGGAAAACTAATCGCATATAGTGTGACCCTATAGGCCTTTATATATGACATCAATCCAATGATGATCCAAACAAAACTCTTAGACGGTTTAGCTGGACGAACTCAATATATGAAGAACATTCACTTGAACCCAGCGAATTATAACCTTTATACAAAGCTTTGGTGCAATTCCTTTCATTCCGAATCACTCGATTAAGCTTGAGATTTATCTAAGTGTCTATCTCAATGGCTTAATCAATTTATCTCATCTTTATTAGTCGACAACTAGACCATACTCAATCACTATATTGAATATATCTTTTGCATTGGCCAATGACTTTAGTCGACCTAATATGGAGATTATGAGTGATCTCTCTCGAAACTCCAATCGAGAAATAAATTCTTTCTTGGCTCAACTACCACCTTCATTTACATCATGTTGCACCCAACACAAGCCGTATCTACCCCAAAAGGAGTGCAAGTGTTGGTCATGGTCAAAGTACACCACTCAGCAAAGAAGGTGCGTATTGACCTCAAGTCGAAGGATTATCACACGCTTTATATACTGATAAGTTTATATACATACAATAAATAACTTATCAGTAGGGTTTACCAATACTCTCCAAAGTATCCATGTGTCCATCACGAATAACTATTATTCGCAGTCGTGAGACTTACTGCATTCTCTAAAATGTGATGCAGACCACATGCCGACATATATTATATTATCAATATCCCAATCTTGATAATCGTTAGTCGTGGCTATTTTAAGAGTAATATTTTATCAATGACATCTCACCATATCAAAGACAACATTAACTCTACGGGAATATTTATATGAATAATCATAAACAATCAAAATAATAATTCAATAAATGCAATGCCATATATATTACGATATATATAATAATTGTGATCAAGTATAATGTCTTTAAATCTGATTGTCTCTAGGACATTCGTACTTTCAGGGAAATGGGTGGCTGAACTTGAGGAGGATGTGGAAGATGAGGAGATTAAGGAAGAGCTTGAAGATAGAGAAGATGATAAAGAACGAAAAATATGACGAGGCTTGTGAGGAGTAGTTGTATTGTTGGGAGTGTTACGCCTTATGAACTATGTTATGGACCTTATATTTAAGGGGATGCAAGAAAATTCTTATGTTGGGCCTGTATTAAAATTATTCTGGTTATTGTTTACTTTTGGTTTTATATGGCCGTTGTGAATATCTTGTCTACAAGTATTGATTGAACAATTAACTATTAGTCTTCCAGGTTTGTGATAGCCCAAGGGAGAGATTTTAAGTATATGAAGATTGCCATGATTGATCATAAGTAAAGTCATTCATGTGTCCTGGTGTATTTGTACCAACAACTTACTTTCCTTGTTTATCTTGACTCTACTAGCAACCTTATTTATTGGGATTATGCTTCTTGATTTGATTTTATATTTCAAATTGAAGGATATAATTTGATACTAATTGAAGTATCAAGTGGACAAGATCTCTAATAAAGAACCAAAGTTGAGAATGAGGACCTTGGTGATTAAGGAAGAAAATCAATCAAGCAAATTAAGAAATAAGGTTAAGTCAACCATTCAAGTTAATGAAGATATTTTTGAATTCTTTTCTTAAAAATGTATCAACTCTCAACACTTTTAAATAGTCTTCATTCATGTATTGTTCAGGTACACTTGGAATAGAAAGAAAGATAATTTAAGATTTTTATTAGGTTTGATGATTGCTTGAGTTGTTAGTCAAGCAAGTTGAGTTTCTAATATACATCGATTTCATTGCACGATCGATAACATCAAATTGAATGGAATCCAAGGCGTTTTTTGAGTGAACTAAAAGGAGTTCAGTTTATTGTTTGGCCTATAGGAGGTTCCTAGAGGTATTAATTAGGCAAAAAGCAGAAGTATGTAACATAAGAATGATTTTGTTATGTGTACCTATCTGATATTTATGTGTAAATTAATAAACCCGGTAGAAAAGAGAGTTTCTCCCTACTTAATTATTGTACATGTTTAATTTATTGATATTTAGATCAATTGATCTACATATACGTGTACTTTAATACGCATTCTAATCTTACAACTTTTTATGCATAGAAACTAATAATAATACTAATAATAATAATAATAATAATAATAATAATAATCCGATGCATAATTTGCCTATGTATAGTTAGGAATACATTAGTTCACAAAAGAAAATGGTTCGCCTGATTCCTCCTCTTAAGATTGCTGAATAATAGAAAGATAAAAAAAAGAAAAAATATGATTTGTTCCCAATATCACTTGTTAGATGAGAGCTATATGTGGTTTTTATTCCAACATGAATGAAACTTTGAACAGCTAAGTCTACCACTCATTAACGGTGAATAAGCTAGCTATCTACTTCTCAATTATTTTGTTCAACCAAGCAAGACTTCGATTTATTAACACTTTTATATATGAGAAAAAATGCTGGATAGTTTCACAGCCAAGAATACGCCAAATAAAACCGCCCAAAATTAAATTTTGGCAGATCTGCCACACCTGATCTGAGAGTCTTTCTACTGCCAAAACATTTTTTGCACAAGTCAACTGAAAATGAGTGAGTCACCTTTTCACGAATTCCATGGTTAAAAGAGTAAACTTTAGTTTAAAAAAGTTGAATTCATATTTATACACCAATAAGTTTTGGGGTGTTATGTTAGTGTTTGTTTGAGTTGAGATGTGTAAAAGTATGGGTCGCGTAGTATTGTTTTCAAATTTTATTTTTAAATGCTTGGTTTTGCTTTCATTTTTTATTATTAAATGCTTTTGAGTGTTTCCAACGAGTTTTTGAGATTGTATTGTGTGATTTTATGTTATAAATATTACTATATTATAAAAATTTAAAGAGAGTGCCTTTTTTAACCATTTAAATTTAAGAAAAATATTCTTTACAAATTTAAAAAATATATATTCTATCTTTTTTTATTTATTAAAAGACAAATAATCTTACGCATCTCAATTCAAATAAGTAACGCTACTTAGTCCAAACAATATTTTTCGATCTAAACTTTTTACACTACTTTGTTTAAACATTAACAAACAATATACTCAAATCAAATATTAACAAGTTTCGGACCAAACAACACATTTCGGTCCAAATTCTTTAAGCAGATCGATCCAAATAATTAACACTATTCGATTCAAAAATTAACACACGATACAATCAGACCAAACATCTAAAAATCTCAGACCAAAAAATACATCTCGATCCAAATTTTTTAAACAGCTCGGTCCATATAAGCTACACTATTTTGTCCAAACATTAACACACAATACACATAAATATCAACAATTCTCTAACCAAACATCACATCTCGGTCGAACTTTTTACACAACTTAGTCAAACTTTTAGGTGATTTCAATCTTTCACAAATAAAACATTTTTTAAAAACAAAATTCACTTTAAAATGGACAGAAAATATGTTTTGTTCATTTAAGCATATAAAAGAGTTTTCTTTATCACAATGAGCATTTTCGATTATTTGAGCTTAGAACTTATTAGTAGTGTGCGCTCATTTCATGTTTGAACAGTTAAATAATTAAAATGATTTAAAGCCCACGTTTTTAGAATTAGGTTTATGGATATATCCTGTTGTTTTCAAAAACGAATCTGAAAACTATACTTGCCAAAAAATATAATGAAAAATCGGCTGAACCAAATATGGTTTCAGCTTTTGGAATAATATACTTGCCCTTACTATCGTTACTATATATGATGCGGCGTAAATCTCATAAAAAAATTCGAAAGTTGAGTTTTATCCATTTCCTGAAGATACAAATGTTAAGTTCAAGAAAATCAAGTCGTGTGCGATGTAATAAGGGCAAAATTCTTATTATACCGGACCAACGTATCATCCGTTAAACCAAGTACAAATACAATACAAAAATCAATACATCACATCACGGGCAGAGTTTATGAAAAACTAATTAATACATCAAAGTACAAAAAACTAAAACATTATATTAGTGGGCCACTAATACATTATAATAAAAAACCAGCACAATTACATCATAGTACAAAAATCAATATATCACAGCAGGGCGGAGTTTATGAAAAACTAATACGTTACAGTACAAAAATCAATATATCACAATACAAAAATTAAAACATTATATTAGCGAGTCAGATGGCTAATGGGTCATGACCCGTTAACCTGGCCTAACACAAGTGTTTGCCATGTAATAAAAGTTGCAGCATGATTGATGAGTGGTGGTGATTAATTTCTCAATGGAACGATTAGGAAAGATATATTTTTAATTATTTGGATTGTATAACTCAAAAACATTAATAATATTATTATATACTTTAACAATCTTGAAATTTTAATGAATTAAGAGATATTAATGAAACTATACATTTTCAACGACCGAATTTTATGGTTTTAAAAGATTAACAACATAAAAAAAAAAAAAAAAAAAAAAAAAAAAAAAAAAGGCCTTGCAATTAATGGTTGTCTATTAAACTATCTTGGATAGTTTGATTGTTCTCCAAACCAGACTTGAGTCCTTTGACCCACATCTTAAATTGTTTTAGTTTCTAATTCATACTATCATTTTGTAAAAAAAAAGTTAAAAATAAAAATAAAATAGGAGACTTGTCCTACCACCCCTTAGACGTGTGCACGTGATGGTAATTCTGCAAACGAACTGTATCTGAGATTAGTTTAGAAGAGTGTGAGATTGATTTGTATTTTATCAAATCGAATTCGAGCAAAATTTATCAAATATATTGATAACTTATAAATTTTTGTGCTTAAACGAACACAACAATTAATTGAGTAATTATTTAATTTATTATAAAAGTAAAATAAAACACTTCAACTGTACAATACATCTACTAAATCTTCAAACAAATAAGCTTATTTATATATTTCTATATTCATCGTAAGTAAGAGTATAAAAACTAAATTTAAACTAAAATAATTAGTTCAAATTATATAAGCTTATTATAGAGTATTCTTACGCGTCCTAATAAGTATGCGCACGAGCTATTGAGCCAAATATTATTAAATAAGAATTTGAATTACTATTCAAGTGGTGCTTGATAATCACCACACTATGGGTTTAATTGTCTAATTTTTAGTATTGAGCCATTTCCCCCACAAACATGGGTTATCAAACCCATTAACTTACACAATCAAACTCATTCTCATTCCCATTCCCATTCCCATGAAATTCACCAAGCATCCCCCAAGTGTTAATAGGCTCAAATGAGTTTATCAAGTGGAAATCCAATTAACTCGAGAATGGTTTGGTTCAATTGCAACCTTAATTGAGTGTACAAAGTACACAAACTACGAATGCTTAAACCCAAAGCCTAAAATACTGTTCAGTTTTGTAGGGCTGTTAGGTAGGAAATCAGTTAGGCCCAAGTTCCCCAACCCTACAAGGTTGTACCAGACGAAATCTACGATCTACATGGCATTGCTTTTATTCAACTTTCCAAAAAAATCAAGTTGAGTTAATCACAAAAGAAATCTATCATGGTTTGATTATGTGATAAATTTAAAGGGATATTTATACTACTTTTATAAGTCTAAAGCGGTGGTTTGAAAGTTTTGGTTTATGAAGGGAATCAAGCCTCAAATTTTGTTTTCTTTAATTTCCTTTTGCAGTTAATCTAAGCCATGTAATTAATTTCCATATGTTGATTTGATTGAATTTCAAGAATGTAAGATTCCAAGCACTATCGCTTCACTTAAGAGGTGTATTGCATGAATTTTAAAACTCCATATAATTTCAATTTCAAGTATCATCAATTTAAAATTTAAAATTATATGTATTTCAAAAAATAAAGTATTTTTCAATTTATTATTTTATGAATTTTATAAAATTTTAATATCCCCAATTTCACAAATATTCTCATGTATTTTATTAAATGGTTGGTTTATATGAAATTTTATGTGTTTAAGAATTAAAATATACTTACATGATCTTCCCAACTTATTGCCTACTACGCTAGGATTCTTATAGAACTCGATTATTTTTTTTTTCAAGATTCAAGTAATTTGCTCATTTCATGAATGTGTTGTGTTACGTATCTAAACCATACACATTCTCTACATTTCTCGTGAAGCTCAGCATGACATGCAACTGTCGTTTACTTTTTAGAACACAAAATATTGTAGTACCACCTATCGTAAAACATAACCAGTTTGTGATCTCGCTTTATGTGGATCAGATAGATAACCTACATCTGCAAAATCGATCATCTCAAATTTTAAATTTTTAGAATAAAATAACCCAAATCAATTGTTCCTTGTAGATAACAAAGAAATTGGTTGATTCCCAATGTCTCTACGTGAGAGATGAACTATATCTTGCCAATAGATTAGTAGCAAATGTTATATTTGGTCTGGTGAAATTAATAGGATACATAAGAGCACCAATTGCACTCAAATATGGTACTTCAAGAACAAGTATTTCTTAGTCATCTTCACAAGGACGGAATGGATCCTTTTCAACATCCAATGTTCTACTAAACATTGGAGTACTGAGGGGAGTTGTCTTATCCATGTTAAATCATTTCGAGACCCTTTTTGTGTAATTGGGTTGATGTGCAAAATATCCCAATTTTCAAGTGTTTTATTTGTAAACCAAGACAATATTTGGTTTGTCCAAGGTCTGTCATTTCAGATTCTCCTTTAAGTTATTCAACTGCTTCTCGAATTTCATTGGGAGTCTCAGTGATATTTAAATCATTGACATAGATGACAATAATTATAAGCCCATCCGCCGCGGACATAAGTGATCATTCACATACCCGTTTTTCAATAAAAACTCACTTAGGTAATTATACTACATACCTTCAAATTGATTTTTTCCATACAATGATCGTTGTAGTTTAATTACACATAATTCTCGGGGCTTTGACTTTAGTGCTTCAAAATCTTTGAATCCTTCAAGGATTATCATGTAGATATTAGTATCTAATGATTCATGTAAATGAGCCGTCACAACATCCATCAGACGCATCTCGAGATATTTTGAAATTGACAGGCTTATTAGGTATCTGAATATATGGCATCCATGATGGGATAATATGTTTCTTCATAATAAATTCTTGGTATTTGGGAAAAGCTTTTTCCACAAGGCGTGCTTTATATCTTACAATCTTACTTTTCTCACTTCGCTTTCGAACAAAAACCCATTTGTACCCAATGGGTTTCACATCTTCATGATAACAAATGGTCCAAATACCTTTCGTTTATTCAGCGAATTTCGTTCTATATTGCATCTTCCCATTTCGTCCAATCTTGCCTCTTTTGACACTCAAATATAGATTCTGGCTCCGCATCATCTTTTCCATTTTAATTTTCTCATGATATGGAATAAGAGAATATGTCATTAACCTTTTTCATTTTTTCCGATCCCATGTCTTTCCACTATCAATCTAATCGATGGAGATATCATAGTTTTCTTTGCCATTGGGGCTTCCTTCGTTAATATGAGCATTTAAATTTTCTTACTCTTGTGTTTCTTCTGCAACACATTCATTTTTAAGATCATAATTTTTAATAGCATCCTTTTTCTTTTGAGAATTTTTATCTTTGGAATCGACTGGTCTTCCACGCTTTAGACGTGTTTTGGACTCATTTGTTATTTTATTCATTTTTTGTCATTTTTGAACTTCAATTTGAGCCAAAGCATTTACATCAAGTTAATGTGACTCTCTCTCTCTCTCTCTCTCTCTCTCTCTCTCTCTCTCTCTGTGTGTGTGTGTGTGTGTGTGTGTGTATTAATAAATACATCTGGTAATTGATTCGCAATATTTTGCGAGTGCACAATCTTTTGAACTTCTAGTTCGCGATGCTTTGTGCAGAATCAAGGTGCGCCGACGATGATGTAAACAACTTGATATCACTCCCCTCCTAAAGATGGGAATTCCATTTTATTAAAATGACAATCGGTAAAGTGAGCTGTAAAACTATCGCCCGATTCTGGTTCAAGATATTTGATTATATTAGCGATTCATATCTGATATAAATTTCCAATCTTCTTTGTGAACCCATTTTTGTGTGTTGTGGTGATAGATTGGTATATATACACCACAACTAAATATCCTAAGATGGGAAAGATCTGTCTCTCTACCGGATGCCAGTTGAAATGGGAAGTATTTATGATATGCACTCGGTCTAATAAGAATAAGTGTTGTGGCATCCGAAATGGCATGACCCCATATTAAGATAGAGAGTTTTGTTCTCATGATCAATAGTCTAGCGATAAGTTGTAGTCGCTTAATGAATGATTCATCCATACCAAGCTACTAGGTGCTCAACGTCAATACCAACTGCCATACAATAATTATTAAATGCCTGAGATGTAAATTCACCAGCATTATCATGTCTAACTTTCTTGATCGTATAATCTGGGAATTGTTCCCTTAATTTGATTAGCTGGGTAATAACTTTGGCAAATGTCATATTTAGAGTTGATAATAGACATACATGTGACCATATCCTACAAGTATCAATTAAGACCATAAACTATCTAAATGGTCCACTCTGTGGGTGAATAGACCCACATATATAATCATGAACTATTTGTAAAAACATTGGCGATTCATTTTCATCCTTAGTTGGTGATGGTGTTATTATCAACTTACCTTGAGAGCAAGAAACTTAAGATAATTCTTGAGATTGAAAGATCATCTGATTTCTAATGGATAACCATTAGAATTTTCAAAAATCTTTTGCATTATTATTGAGCCAGGATGTCCTAATCGTTCATGCTAAATTCTAAGTGGTACAGTAAACTCTAGGTTTATTATATCATATGATTCAAACATCCTTATACCGGTGTAATACAACCCAAATGATAAGGCTGGTAATTTTTCCAGTACAAATTTATTTTTGGGAGTGCATGAGATAATACAAAGATATTCAATATTTCCTCATTCATAGATTCAACATGATATCTATTCATACGAATATCTTTCAAAATCAATAGGTTTCTTTTGGACTTTAGAGAAAATAATGCATCACTTATCATGAGTGTTGTGCCTCCGGTCATTACAAAACCTGCTTTTCCATATCCCTCGATTATTTTTGCACTACCAAATATTGTATTGACTTTTATTTCCACAATTCTCAAATGAGCAAAATAATATTTTTGTTTAAGTATGGTATGCGGTGTAATACTGTCCGGAGACAAAAGTCATCATCTTAAGTTTTGGATTGGAACATATTTGTGATCTATTTTATAAGAGAGAAATAATATGAACAACATGTTATTATTTCAACAAACCATAACTAGGAAAGTACACATTTAAAAGATAGATTATCACTCACAGAGGTAAAACGTTCGTACACATGGAACACATCACACAAACATGCATACATGTAAGGAACACTCATACAGAAGATAACAACATAAAACATTCATGCAGTTCGAGAATTATTCATATATAAATCACTTATCTTAACGATCATTTCCATCTTCATGATTCACCACCACATAATCCTCATCTATGGGAGTCACTTCATCAAGGCCATAAGGGAGATCATCAGAATCACTTATGATAAAGTTTGTTCTATAATTTTTTCTTTTCTCTTTTTAGTTTCTTCATAAAGATCATCAAAGTATATTAGTGTACGACATGTGCAGGCCTAATAACCCTTTATACCACACCAAAAACATGCATCACCCTTTTGGTCTTTATTCACATCAATATTATATTTTTCTTGTGTTCCCTCTTTGTTTATCTTCTTATAATAAGGATGAGATGACTTCCTCGTCCATAACCATAAATATGACCACGACCATGACTCGTACCACATCCACGACCATAGCTCAAACCATACCCACAGCTCGGACCATGTCCACGACCATGGTTTGGACCATGGCCTGGACTATGTCCCAGATTATGATTAGATAGTGTTTCATTTACACCAGAGAACAAAGTTGAGCAAGTGGGGAAAGATCCGTAGTTCTTCATTAATAGCTTGTTATTTTTTTCCAGAAGAAGACATGAGATTAGATCAGAATATTTCTTAAAGCCCCTTTAGATATATTATTGTTGCAAGATCTTGTTCGAGGCATAAAACATGGAGAACAATGTTTCGAGCTTATCAATATCCATGATCTTATCTCCACATAATCTCAATTTTGAGTTGATCCAGAACATAGCCAAATTGTACTTGCTAATAGATTTAAAATTCTTAAAGAGAAGTGTGTTCCATTCATTACAAGACATTGGTAAGATTATAGTTTTTCTGATGATCATATCATTCGTTTAACGATTTTCAAAGATCTGAAGGATCTTTGATCATAAGATATCCAATTATTAATCCTTCATGGAAATGGTGGTGAAGGAAAATCATGGACTTTGCCTTATCTTCGATTAATGCCTCATTCGATTCATTTATCATTTGGTATTCAAATAGATTTTAGCATCAAGGACCCATGATAAGTAATTCAGTCCAGTGATGTCAAGTGCTTCAAATTCGAGCTTCACAAGATTCCACATTTTGAGAAACTATAAAAATGAACGCACATTTTATTAATATTTTGATACTAAAAATAAAACATAAGAATTTTTATTCGAGTCATAAAAGATGTAAGAATACAAAGTTACATGTCGAGACCTATCAGAAATAATAACATAAAAAATATAAAACAAAGGCTAATAATACATAACAAAAACTCATCGGTGTTGTAATGTACAGTAAATGTTGATATGGTGAGTGGAGTAACTACTAAAATAGTAAACATTAACATTACACTAAATATCATGAAAATATATGAATATGTAATTTATGGGTAAATGAGAAAAATGTGAGTGGATTTGAGAGTAAAATGAGAGTGTATTTATAGAATGAATATCACTATTACTAGTCATTAACTAGCCATTGGAAGAGGAATGGAGTGTAAAATTATTATTTTCTTGAATGTTTTAGAATTTAAGATTAAAGATAAGAAAAATTCTTATGAATTTATTGATCACAAAGAAAGTCTCATTTCTGATGCATGGTATATTACTATTTAATTGTTATAAAAATTATTATATCCACACCGCACTTACTCAGTAAACCTTTCGGGTGGGTGTTTAAGTGCAAGATATAAAAATTAACATCAAAAGAAAATAGTCAGAATAGCCATCCATATAATACAAATCGTGTATAGATTGGGTTTATATTCACTCAAGCATTATCATTCATAATATGTAAAGTCTCAGATCGTCATCTCACCAAAAATTATAAATGTGGCAGAGCCGTCTTATCTATAATTATGGAGATATACGAATATAAATTGGTATATCAATATATAAGATACACACACACACACACACACACACACACACACACACACACACACATATATATATATATATATATATATATATATATATATATATATATATATATATATATATATTGCAAAAGTTCATACCGTTAGGTGTACTTGAGAAAATTTAGTGTTTGTGCTGATAACGTGTTATGAATAATGAGTAAATTATGTAAGAACTATTAACTGAGCAGATATAAGAGTATGGAGATTAAATATGAGACTTCTTGAATCAAAGTGAAAATTAAGTATCCTCCATTCACAAAATATTAGCCTATTTATAGGCAAATTTACAAGAGCTTATGACTTCTACCATTCTAACCACCAGAAAATCACATGTCATCCCGAAGCTTCCTAGTCAGACACGTAGGATATAAATCTTTTCGTTTATTATATAGGTTGGACGGGATATATTGATAGAAAAATATTAAATTAGGTAAAAAAATATATTAATGAAAATATTAAATTAGGTAGATATTAGGTGTGGGGACACCAAAGCACCAAAAATTTTCACAAAGCTAAGAAAGCACCGAAAGCAGACACATAGGATAGGAGGATTCTACATTAATATATATTAGTTCAACACCCGCATATTATGCGGGATTTGAAAAAGAGTAACACTCATTAAAAATACTAAATGAATAATATTGAAAATGGTACACACAAATTATAACATTATTTTTCTATTTACACAAAGATTATTTTTCAGAATAAATAAGAGCATTATTTGTTCTAATTACACTGGGACTGGTTTTCATAATAAATAATATTTAAGTATTTTTACCTGGGAGTCATGAAATTAGTTTTAAAATATACTCCCTCCATCCCGTTC
The DNA here is from genome assembly GCA_014905375.1 of Phtheirospermum japonicum. Taxonomy (NCBI): domain Eukaryota; kingdom Viridiplantae; phylum Streptophyta; class Magnoliopsida; order Lamiales; family Orobanchaceae; genus Phtheirospermum; species Phtheirospermum japonicum. Next base: position 472,229 of record BMAC01000880.1, on the reverse strand, counting down.
TATCTGTCACAATTTGAAAAAAAAATTATCCCGTTCTATTTGTCGCATTTACATTTTTAAGAGATAATCATTATTACTTTTTTACTTTCTCACTAAAAAATAATAGTTACTTTACTACTTTTACCCCTACCTTTATTACTTTACACTTTTAATTATTTTAAATAAAAAGATATTACGGTCATTTGATACCTATAATTATAACACCAATTATCTTTCTTAATCTCCGTGAAATTGTCAACTGCTACAGATAGAATTGGATGGATGGAGTAGCAAAATACTATAAACTTGAAAGGAAACCCATAAAACATTGAGATTGTGAAAATTTAAAACATATAATACTCGCGTGTCGCATGTGAATATGTGATTAAAAATTAAAATTTATATGGCACTGATAATTTTATTAAAAATAGTCGTATATCTAACTTGTAATATTATTTTATTATTATTATTTTATACTTTTTTTTTTGCGTAAGACATTGATTTGTTCATGTAGTTAATAATATATTTAAATGCATTATATAGGAATTAGATAAGAAGATTTAGAATATATTTAATATTTATTTTTTTAGGTGTAATTTTTTTTTTCTTGTTGTTGTTTCTCTCCCTCTCCTTTTTTTTTCTTGGCGTAATAGTTTTAATATATATATATTTAATATTATATTCAACAAATTAGATTAGGATTAAATATCCAAATTTAAGTTTATATATTTTATATTTATTTTCCTTTTGTAATAATTTCATATAACTTGTATTTTTTTTAAAATATAATATTTAAAATTCTAAAAATAAAATTATTTCAACTTTTATTATAAATAAAAAATTAATTCAACATCTATAGATTTTTTAATAAAATATGATTTTTTTTATTATTAAATTAAAAGTAAGATATTAAATCAGAAAAAATATGATAAATAAAATATTGAATTAGGTAACATATAATAAAACAAAACTACTAAATTAGAAAATATATAATAATAGAAAAATATTAAAATAGTTAAAAATATATATAAAAAAAATATTAAATTAGGTAGATATTAGGTTCGGTGACACCAAAGCACCAAAACTTTTTCCAAACCTAACAAAGCGTGGGAAATAGACACATAGGATAGGAGGATTCTGCATTAATATATAGGGGAGATGGGATATTGTTACAAATAACTTGTAATTTAATTATATTACATATTTTAAATCCTAAGAATAAAAATATTTTAACTTTATCTTAAATACAACTTATTTAGATTATTAATAAATAATTAATTTTGGTTTTTTTTGTAAATAATATTATCTTATAAGTAATTTATCATTTATTTATTATAAGTAATTTGGATCTTTTTTCTAATTATATGTGACTTCTTATATATTTTATATTCAAAAAATCAAAGAAAATATTGAATTAGACAATATATAAACAAAGGAAAATATTAAATTAGGCAAATATAAAAAAAATAAAAAATTAAGTTAGGCAAAATATAATAAAAAAAATATAATAAATTAGGTAGATATTAGAATTCTTATATTTAGTAAGTTTTCAAACCTCCAAAATTCGCCCAGTAAGCATCCGAACCGTCAGAAAATTACACATCAGCCCGAGGTTTCCTAAGCAGACACGTAGGATAGGAATATTGTTGTTTATTATAAAGGTGGTATATATATATATATATATATATATATATATATATATATATATATATATATATATATAATATTAAGAAATAAAAGTAATTTTATGCCTAAGCCCTTTTGATAACTGATGATGAATATGAGAAATGTTGGAAGCTAGAGATTAAAGCCATGCCATGACCGTTTATGCTTCGCTGACAATTGGCACAATTTTGTCAAGGATAAGAAGTTAAGCGATATGGATTTTCTTGTTTTCAAGTTAGTCGGCAAATCAACTTTCCAAGTTGTAATTATGGAAAATATGAGATTTTGAGAGAGTCCTTTATGCTAGATTTACAGCTACAAAAGTGAGAGTGAAGATGAAGAAATGGAGAATAAAAGCTTTACAGCTGCTATCGAAAGAATGCAAATGCCGCATGGTGACTACAATCTTATTTATTATTTTTTTAACCAACAATATGTTAATATTAAAATAATATTAATACTTTCAGGGTCACGTGCCTAAAATGATAAGATATGGTTTATATTTGCGATATTATATATATATATATATATATATATATATCACTTCTATATATTAATGCAAAATCCTCCTAACCGATGTGTCTGCTTCGTATGCTTCAATTGACAAAAAAAAAATTCTCGTGCTTCGTTTGCTTATATGTCACCCGAACCTAATATTTACCTAATTTAATATTTTTCTATTTATTGTATCTTACTTAATTTAATTCTTTTATTATATTTTTCCTTATTCAATACTTTCCTTTGATTCTCCTAATATAAAAATATAAATAAGTCATATATAATTAGTAGATAATATCTAATTAGTTATTTTGATTAGAATTAAAACTACATATGAAATAATTTTAATTAAAAAATCTTTACTATGAAAATAATTGATAAGTTTTATTGATAATTTAATTTAAAATAATTTTATTTTTGGAGTTTTAAATATTATATATAAGTAAAATATGAGTTATTTACAATAATTTAAGTATGTAACTAAACATTAGATATGTATTCAATCTAAACATAAAAATATTAAATTATATGCTAATAATTAACAAACATTGATTAGACACCAGTACAATGCTACACGGGTTGGAAGTATGATATTTTTTGAATATCTCAAAGTATGTAACTAATAATTATTAATGAATTTATTGTAAACATTAATATATGAAATTATTTAATAATAATAATTAATAAAATAGATATTAGACACGAGTTTAGATAGTGACGCATTTTAAAATTTTGTAAGTATGTAACTAAGATTATTAATGAATATAATTTAAACACCAAATATAAAATTATTTAATATTTATAATAATTAATAAATAAATTAGACATGTACAAGACACGGGTTGAAAACACATTGTTTTAATTTTTTATTTTAAATTRTAAATTAKATAATTATCATAAATYTTTTTTATATTTATCTTTTGATAAGTCCCGTATAATACACGGGTGTTAAACAAGTATATGTTTATGCGAAATCCTCCTAATGTATATGTCTACTTCGTATGCTTCGCTTGGATAATAAAAAAGATTTGGTGTTTCGATTGCTTATGTGTCATCCGAGCCTAATTTATACCTAATTTAATATTTTTCTTTTATTGTATCTTGCCTAATTTAATATCTTCTTTTTATTATACTTAGCCTAACTTAAAGTTTTTTTTTTTTTAATATTTTGTCTAATTCAATAATTTTCTTTTATACTCCTAATATAATAACATAAATAAGTCATATATAATAACTAGCAAGAAAAACTAAATTAGTTATTTTAATTAAAAGACAAATTACATATGAAATAATTTTAATTACAAAAAAAATTTATTTATGAAAATAATTAAATAAGTTTATTTATAATAAAAGTTGAAATAATTTAATTTGAAATCTTAAATATTCTATATATGTAAATTATGATATATTTGCAATAATTGGAGTATGTAACTAAATATTAGTAATGAACTCAATCTAAATATTAAAAAAATAAAACTATTTAATAATAATTAATTAATATTTATTAGACAATGACACAATGCGAGAAGGCTTGAAAGTATGTCACCTTTTAAATTTTTCAAAGTATGTAACTGTAATTACTAACAAAACTAATCAAAATGTAATAATATAAAATAATTTAATAATAATTAATTAATATAGATTAGACGGGTTGAAAATGTGACATCTTTTGAATTTTTATAAGTATTTAAATATAGTTATTAATGAACTTAATCTAAATATAATATTAATCAATAATTATAATAATTAATAAACTGAACAGGGCACGGGTTGAGAACACATCATTTAAATTTTTTATTTTAAATTTAAAACTTTATAATCTTCATAAATATTTTTTATATTTAGTTTTTTTATAAATCCCGTGTAATACATGGGTGTTAAACTAGTATATATATATATATATATATTAAAATTTCAAAAAACCGAGGGGAAAGGTTCCCTTCAGAAATTACCGAAGGGGGATTATTCCCTTCGGGAATTTCCGAGGGAAAATGTTTTCCTTCGATAATTTATGTGGGTATATATGTCCCTTCGGTATTTTTCGAGGGGAAAATTCATTCGGTAATGATACCCTCGAAAATCCTTCGATATACCTTCGGTAATTATAGCGGCAAACATTAGTGCCGTGTTTCTAAAGAATTTACTGAAGGGAGTTACAAAGGTAAAATCCCTCGGTAAAAGATAACTTCGGTAATGCCCTCGAAATTTTTGAGGGCAATATATCTCTAGGTATTCCACTCGATAAAATACTATTTTTCTTGTAGTGTATCAAGTAAGATACATTTTTCTCGAAATTTATTATTCATTGTACAATAAATAATATTCTCAGCATTAGGGGGAGGACAGACGTATGTCATGGTAACCAAAAATAAAAAAAATAAAATGAAATGCATACGTCATGGTAACAAAAAATATGGAATGCATAAATATAATCCTCGCAAAGTTTAAGGCAAACTTGAAATTTGTAGTGAAAATTTACATTTTAGATTAGTGACAATGGTTTTCAAGTTTAAAGGCACAAACTTGAAAGGTATATAAAATCCTATAAGAGGATTAAGATGGCATGCCTGAAGCATGGTAACGATTGATTCAAACATTTATCCTTTATATGAAGCAATTATTTGTGATGGTCATCTTACTAAACGTTATACTCTAGTATAGTAAACAAATATAACAAATAAACCCTTGGAGAAGTTCAGGTACCTGATAATAATTTTAGAACAAATAAATCTCGATAAGTTATGTCTATACAATTGAACCAAATAGAGTTAAGAAGAAAGTTAGTTGACTATATTTATACTCATGAGATCAATGATAACGAGTATGGTATTTAGAATTTAATTAAAAGTTATTGACACAATTGTTTGGGTTAGACTTAATATGCAATCTTATAGATTGTTATATGTTGGACCAGAAGTTCATTCATATGAAATATGTTGTCAATAATATATAAATAAAGATTTATGCTACAAGACATTCTTGTACGTGGTGGATGATATTGAAACTTGAAGTTTCATTCAACCTAAAATATAGAACAATATCATGAATGAAATGAAATCCTAGAAGGATTTTGATATGCTTGAAACATATTTGTAACATTGTTAGTTAATATGATGAGATATGCATTGCACTCTTATCCCCTTAACTGAAATTTTGTCCCATTGGGTTTTCCAATAAGATTTTTTTTAATGAGGCGACTTTTTTGAGCATATTTAATGTACTCTTTTTTCTTCACTCGAATTTTTCCTATCGCGATTTTTCCTTGAAAGGTTTTGACGAGGCACATTGTTTGCATAATAATGATGTATAAACATCAACATATGGTATATAACTCATGATGAGTTTATAGATCATATTATATTTCAATGTTTGAAGACAAACAGATGATAAACTCGAGAATTATTACCAATTAAAGTCACGGGGAGCAGCTGTACTCTTTTTCCTTCGATTAGTTTTTTGTCCCACATGATTTTTCTGGCAAGATTTTAATGAGATAGCATTTGAATACTATAAGTGTTGAAAAGAAATAATTCGTGTATGACACAACTCATATGTGATTACATAAAAGGTGGCAAGATAAAATATATTTCTCCCAAACATCTACACATAAGATCTCCAAAAGAATAGCAATATCGATATTCAGCAAATTCGCACATATGATAATTTACGAACTTATTCACAAAAGCATTGCCAACATCATCGTTTAGAAGATTAGTAAACAAGATTGACTTGCGTCGATCGAAAGATCTATAGTGATAATTTTCAGGGGGAGTAGGGTTGTATTCTTTTTCCTTCGACCAGGTTTTGTCCTATTGAATTTTCATGAAATTTTTTTAATGAGACTGCATTTTTAAAATCATTAAAAGGGGAGTGTTGTATTTAATTAATTATAATAATAATATGTTATGTGCATAACCTTCCTATCCCAAAATCCTAATTTTTTACCTATAAAAAGGATTTTGGTCTTAATAATAAATCACACGTCAATCTCCGAATCGCTTCCCTTTTGATCACTTTCTTCTCTCATTTCTCTATCTCTTCTCTATTTTACCTAATTTCACAACAATATTATGTATTTTTTCCAATAAATTTTAATTACTTTATTAGACAATAAATTTTATTACAACTTGTACATCCTCCTTTATTGTCATAAATATTCATATAGAAAAGATCTTTAAAATTCTATGACATTTGACGTTAGTTATCACCCCTTAAAGTCAATTGTTTGCACATACCCTTAAACCTCATAGCGGTCATATACACGTGCCCACGATATTGTCGATTTAATGTCACAAGACAATTGGTGCCACGTAATACGACCAGCAAATAACATTTTTCAGGGTTGTTTGATTGTTTTACATTCTCATTCATGGGCCAAAAAATATTTCAAAACCTCTCGTTATAAAAATACAACCACCACCAATTTATGGCTCAAGGTTTTTTTTTTTTTCCTTCTCTGGTTTTCAAAAATATCTGGGCTTGCTTTCTAATTTCTAATTACCCCACAACTCATGGGTTTTTGTAATTATTCGTATTCTTTTATAGTTAATCCTTAATGTTCAGTACACACTCATCCTGAAATTATCTCAACACAGTAAATTAAGCGTGTGAGTTGTGCCAAACCATCAACATCTCAACTGCAATCAGAAATCTGTAATCCACCACCAAATTATAAAAAACAAAACAAAATAATATTAAAAAAATAAAAAGGCAGCCAACTATATCCCCGTTGGGCTTCATTTTATTCCTAACTCTCATTAAATTTCTTTGATTTCGGACGGCACCACCCCAGCTGCCACCTACAATTTTCATCAAAATTATGTTAAGATCCTGCTACATAGTTTTAGTGATTATCAAACTTTAGTAGGTGATAATTAATTTTGTATGGGAATACAAGAAAATAAATAAATAAATAAATAACTAAAATAAAGAAGAATTTATTACCAGGAATTGCATACTACATTCCACCCATAATGGTCCCTTCAGATAAAATCCTTTTAGGCATTTTCTTTTATATAAGGCCCTCAAATGTTGAGAATGGTGCCAAATACAATAAGATAAGTCCATTAAAGAAGTTTCCATTTCTAGTCCAGTAACTTCATTTATTGAATAAATGCCTTTCATTTTCTTTCTCTTTTTGCAATATACTCTAGTTTTTCTTCAACCTGCATAGTTAAAACTTAACATCTCACTTCCTCATAGACTAAGCATATTCTTTCTATATAAGCAGACACAAACTGAAGCAGAGAGAGAGAGAGAGAGATGGAAAATAAGAAAAATAACAATATTATTCCAAATAAAAAGGAAGCTCCTTTGTTTTCTTGGCCATGGGAGAATTTGGGTAGTTTCAAGGCATGCACTTTATTTCCAAGATCATTTATTTTTAATCAAGTTATTTATTACCCTTTAATTTAAAGAATCTGATCATCTAAATTCTTGTTTTTGGCTTTTTATCATTGGAGCAGTATTTGTTGTATGGTCCATTAGTAGCAAAAGTGGTATATGCTCTTCACAAGGGAGAAATCAAGAATGATGACACTTGGTGTTTGCATATTCTCATCTTGTTTGGCCTCAGAGCACTTGTCCATCAGATTTGGAGTGTATATTCATCTATGCTTTTCCTTAACCGTAATCGACGAATCAATCAAAATGGCGTCGAATTCGATCAAATCGACGCGGAATGGCATTGGTATATATAATTTCCAGGATTCCCTTTTTAAAAAAAAAGAGGAAAAAAGAAAACGACAAGAACAAGACTCACCTTATTTAAGGCAGCAAGGCTAATAACCTTAACACCAAGCCTGTCTGCTTTAAGGATAGCATCTTCTATTTGATTATTTATGCCTTCTTTTAGCAAAAGGCAAGAAATACTGCAATATGCGAAGAACAACGGAAGCTTGAGCTAGAGAAAATAGTATAACTAAATACTCTGTCAAATATCAAGGTGAAACATTCAAGTGTTATTTTTATCTTGGTGAAATTAAATTTAAAGAACAGAGTATATTTTCCATCTTTTTTTTTTTAATCATATTAGCATTGGTCGAGTTTAATGTCCGACTTCTCACAACACTTTCTATTTAAGAAAGTGTTTGCAAAAACTTGTGCTTTTAGGAGAATGTGATTTATTATAACAGTTGATAATCAGAAGTTGGTTTGAAGTGTTTTGCATATTGAAACTAACCGTTGAATAAGTTAAAAGAGAGTTGTAAAAGTATTTTATTCGATTTTAATTCATACCAAAAATGATGAATTAAAAATCTAAAGCACTTATTCCCTGCTTTTAGATCAAATTTTGACTAAATTATGCAAAATAAGAAAACAGAAGCTGGCATTTAAAAATACAAGAATTAAAAAAATAAAATTATTAACTGCTATAATTGCTATGACATGTAAAGCAAAAATATGATCTAAAACAGCTAACCTGAAAGCCAAATCTTGGGACAACCCAAGTCTGGTGCAATCTTCCTCTGAGATTATAAAAGTTGAATAAAAAGGTTTTCGACTTTGCCCACATAACAAGCATCACCACATACGTGCCGGGCCACATCGGAAACAAGAAGGGCTTTATACCGAAAGGGGTCGAGTTGAACGATCGGAATACAAATGGGGCGTGCAATGCTGACATAACATCGACAACGTGTGCAAGAAACCACGAAATCGGGTACTCTGCTAGCTGCAAATTTGATATTAATCGAAATCCAGTTGTTAAAAGTGATTTGCTATAGTAAATACCAAACAAAAAACTTGATAATCTAAAGTTGGATAGTGCTTGCAAATAAAATCTCAAAGCCGAATAAATTGAAAGAGAGTACCGGCGAGTAAGATGTAAAAATTGCTTATTTAGAATTAGAAATCTCAATTAATTTACCCTCATTGTTTACTAAATTATACCGAAACAAGAGTAGAAGGTTGACATTTGCAAAAAATAGTAAAATTTATTAATTTTTGCGCAATCAAAAGTTAACAAATCACTCGTTTTAGTGTGTGATAGTGCACTCGAGGCGCCCAT
>BMAC01000880.1:441490-462613 GCA_014905375.1 Phtheirospermum japonicum | reverse complement strand
AATGAAGAAAATCAAAGGCCAAAAGGTAACTGTACATCAGGCCTACTGAACCATATCCAATCAAAGCAGTTCCCATGTTGGGATTCCTACAATTACACCAAACTACTATGTGTTCCAAGAATGTTGCATGCCCACCTGCACCACAAATTATTACCCAAATTTAAAATAAAAAAAAAAAAATCATGAAAAAAGTTGTTTCCAACTCTGTTTTTTTGGTTTTAACCTGTGAAAGGATGAATGACTTTAGAGCTATGATGGAGCCAGTGGTACTGATGAAATAGATTAGAGGAATGTAATAATCTATGCAGCCAGTAATAAAGTGGCTCCGAGATTGTAATGTGGAGTATGATGCAGCATATAAAACCCCTTACATCCCATGTGGGGAAATTGCCTAAGGATGGAAAACTCAAGTACAAAAATGAAGCAGCCATAGGCTTGAAGTATCAGAAAATTATCCCTGCTCAAAAACAACAAACCAAAAGTTTAAAATTCTCAGGTTTGCCAAAAAAAAAAAAAAAATTTTTCATGCATATAATGTAAAACAATGTAAGAAAGATATATGGCAACATCAATAATGAAAAATAAATTGTGAGAATCTAGCATGTCGATTGGAAAAACAAATAGTGGTACTTAAGCAAGTGATCATGATTATTGGAATTTGATTGTAGAACGAAGGTTTGAATGGAGGTGGAATACTATTTACAAACAAGCATCCTAACCTTAGAGTTAGAGTGGTTCATGGAAACACGCTTACGGCCGCTGTGATCTTACACGAGATTCCTCAAGATGTCGATGAAGTTTTCTTGACAGGAGCAACTTCTAAGCTTGGCAGGGCCATTGCCCTTTATCTTGCTCGTCGCAAGGTTAAAGTTTTGGTAAGTAATATCATCATGTAATATACAGAAATTATCTAATTCAAAATCTTATGGTATATCGCCACTTCTATTTATTATTTTTTAATTATTGCAACTTAATTATTTCTTGAATGTAATCAATAGGAAGGTATTTTTTACTTTTCTAAGAGGACGAAAATTATAGAATTTAGTAATTATATGTATAAGCTTTAGATTTTTTCTTTTTAAGTAACTTGTTTGTATATATTTGTTATATCTGAATTACAAAATAATTTCTAAAATGAAATATTGTGTGAATATATGTATATGCAGATGCTAACTCTCTCCTCAGAAAGATTTAGCAAGATTCAGAAAGAAGCACCAGTGGACTGCCAACAATATTTAGTTCAAGTTACCAAGTATCAAGCAGCTCAACATTGCAAGGTAATTCTTGTTTTTACTACTTCATAGGAAAGAGTAAGATTTAAGAAATAAAGTAATTTTTGAAAATTACAAATAAACCCCCTATCGAGATTTTTTTCTTCGTCTGAAACGGTAGCTTTAGATTAATAATCTCAAACTAAACAAAAGTACAAAGCTTGAGGCCTACTTGGGAAATCATCATGCCATTCATGGCTACAACCCAAAGAAACTTCCGTATTGGCCAACCACGAACACACCGATAAACAATCAGGAAAATTAAATACAAGAGAACAGTCCTCTAATAGACTCATCAGTAGAAATATATCATCGGCTATTGTTGATTGGTAGACTCATAAATAAAGTTTTATACAACATCACAATTGGCTGTTTCAGTTTGAATCTCGAGGGTGCTATTTGTAAACCGGAAACAAAAAATCGTGCGAATATTTGCAATTTCGCAAGATTGCCGCATTTTTTGTTTTGATTGTAATTTGTACTAACTCTCAAGTTTGCAGACATGGATTATCGGCAAGTGGACGACGCCGCGAGAGCAGTATTGGGCCCCATCAGGAACACATTTCCACCAGTTTGTGGTCCCACCAATCATCTCTTTTAGAAGGGACTGCACTTATGGGAAGTTAGCAGCAATGAGACTCCCCGATGACGTGGAGGGGCTTGGATCGTGTGAGGTGTGTAAATATATAAAATTATTATTCACATTTTTGCAACATTAACAAAACTTATTTTGCTTTCATTCAAGTCCTAACATAGGTTTGTTAGATTGAAAGATATGCGGCATGTTAGGGTAGTTAATTTCAATGATTGTGCCTTAACTTTTTTAACTCAGGACTTTTTTTTTTTTTTCTTCTTAAAAATTTGGGGCCTGTAACTAATTTATTTAATTTGTTTCCTTGCTTTTTTTTCTTCTTAAAAATAAAAAAAATAATAATAATCAGTACACAATGGGAAGAGGAGTGGTTCATGCTTGCCATGCAGGAGGTGTAGTTCATGCTCTAGAAGGTTGGAAACATCATGAAGTTGGAGCTATCAATGTTGATCAGATTGATGTTGTTTGGGAGGCTGCACTAAGACATGGCCTTAAGCCCTTATAGATAATATATTCTATTTTCTACTCACAATTTTTCATTTTGTACGCTATTATTGATTTTCCCCAATCTTTTTTTACCGTGAATTTTACCACTTGTTTGTTCTTTCAAATAACTATGGAAGTACAAAGATTGGAAGTCAGTTACATGCTCTGAATCGGAAAAGGTTCAACGCTTTGTGTTGTAATTCTTTAAAGAAATGAAAATGCTCTGAAGTGTGTGGTGTGAATGGCATGTGTTTGCAAAAATAACTTCATTATACATATGTGGTGCATATTAACACTCTTAAAATAGAAGATGAAACACTGAACAGAACAGAAGATGGAATATGGTTTCCACAACACATCATATTCCGTATTTAGATTTTAACCTTCTTTTCTTTCTTTCTTTTTCTTTTGTTCTTTAGTTATTTATCTATTCTTAGATAAACATCCTATTTTTTAGAAACCACCGATTTCAATCAGCACCAAAAAAAGTCTCTCATTTCTAACCAACCAAGTCCTCCAAACAAGGGGAAAATGTCTTCTTTCCTACAAAACATGTACATTTACTAGCTCACTAATTAATGTACACACATATAAATCACCTGCTCCACCATCTTGTTTGCAAAGAACACACCAGACATTTGCAAAAAACACAACACAACACCCTTTTTGACACAAAGATGAAAATCAAAGCCAATCTTTCTCTATTCCTCTCTTTCTTTCTTCTATTCCACGTTGCCAATGCCTTCAACATCACCCAAATCCTTACCCAATACCCAGATTTTAGCTCATTCAACACCTACCTCACACAAGCCAACGTGGCAGGCAAGATAAACTCGCGCGAGACCATCACGGTCCTCGTGGTCGAAAACAGCAACCTGTCCCCAATCTCCGGGAAATCGCCACAAGTCCTTGCCAACATCATGAGCGTGCACGTGATCTTGGACTACTTTGATGTCCAGAAACTCCAAAAACTTCCGAACGGGCCCACCCAACTCACGACGCTCTTCCAAACCACCAGCTTAGCCAGAGGCCAACAAGGCTTCCTAAACGTGACCCACCTAAGCACTAGCAGTGTCGCGTTCGGCTCGGCCGTGGCGGGGTCCGCGGCCGGGTCCAATTTGGTCAAGCCCGTTTTCACGGAGCCTTACAATATCTCGGTGCTACAAGTCAGTAACATCATCGTCCCTCCAGGAGTCGATGGCCCGGTGACTACCCCAGCACCAACAGGGGCCCCCTCAGCTAGCCCCCGCGGGTCCCAATCACCGGCTGCTAGCCCGGCTGGGTCCCACACGCCAACTACAGCCCCCTCTGCGAGCCCGGGTGGGTCCCACACGCCGTCGATGTCCCCGCATATGTCTCCACACGTTTCTCCGCAGGCTTCCCCCATTGCGACCCCACCGACATCGAGTGGAGCCCCAGCATCCTCGGAGACCATTGGCGCAACCCCAGCTTCAGCTCCTAGCCCTAGCGCAGATGGTCCGGCTGCTGATGCACCGGCTGCTGCCATGGGTCCAGCCGCTGACAGTCCTGCAGCCACAGAGACGCCGGCGGGTGATTCGCCTAGCGCAGGCACAACTCTCAGCGTTGGCCTTGCTGTTGTGTACACACTGGTGGTGTCCACCCTTTGCCTTGCATCAAGGATCTGAAAAGGCAATGAGTATCACATTGCTGTTGAGATTTTCTTCTCCCCTTCTAGATCATTTAATGTTTGTAGATTTTTGTTAGTGTGGATTGTCCTTGATTGGAATTGTTCATTGGAGAAATCTGTATGCAATTTTTTGTTTGTTTTCCCTGAGAATCTTTAATAAACTCTCTCAATTACAATCACTTTCTTTGTGTTTTAACTGTTAGTTTTCATTTCTCTGGACAATTTATGTGTACTCATTCTCATATTACCTCTTCAAAAACCATGTATCTAAACAATGTTGGTAAAGTGGACGTTTGCAAGAAACATCAAAGCATGATTTCAAACTTGTCCCTTTTTATTGGTTTATAAATTTTTAATTGAATATCACTGGTTGGATCCAAGACTAAATTAATATACTGTTTTTTATGCATATAATCCTCTGGGTTTATTTTCTTTTGGTCAACCAATAATTCTTGTAATGGCAATAGCGTGATCTAAATGGTTTTGCATTTTAGACAATATAATTTGACATGTTGGTCTCAAATTCTCCATTGATAGTGTTTCAGAAAATGTGAATATACATTGAGATCTAGCTAAATTTGTAAGTACATAGGTACTTAAACAATGCCCCTAATTAAAGTCGGTATATCGTGGACCATGGTAGACCTCGTCGATAGCTATATCACTTCACAACTAAATATACATTAGTATTTTTACATTCAATAACTAAATATATACATCAGTATATAAATAAATTAATTAAAATTATTAGGCACTGATACGTCACAAAAAATTCATATGTAATATATGAGGGTATTTATGAAAAGCGATCTATCGCTTGGAAGGAGCGTATCCTGAGCGTATCCTCTGGGAGGTGAGCGAGCTTGTTTATAGGTGGTGAATGAGCTGGTTTATAAAGTAGCGACCTGAAATATGCGGATGAGTTCTCATATAGGGTCACGACCTCTTATGATTTTGTGTGTCGGGCGCTAGCTGTTAAGCTCGATCATGGGTTTTATAAATATTAAACCCCAATGGGCTCATGGATGGTCTTATGGGGTCCCGGCGAATTGTATGAAAAGAATTACAGGCCTAGGCCTATTCTGGTAATTTAATGGGAGATTTATTGTTTATGGGAACTTAGCATATAGGAGGAATTCTAATTTTAAGTCAGTTATGATATTTATGAAATTGTGGTGGGAGAAGGAAACCCTGATTTAGGAACACTTCTCTTGTCTCTCTATTTATTTTACGCGTTATTAATTATTGCGATTGGGGCTCTCGAAATTATTTCTTACTTTTGACTTAAATATCGGAGGACCTTTGCGGTCTGACATCCGACCCGTCAGAAGGTGCTGTTTTGCAGGATTGTCTAGGTCGTCAGGAGGTTCGTTGAAGGCTTAGCAGGTCGCTGTGACGTATTTGGAGGTAGGTCGCTGACTTCGTATTTCAGGTCAATACCCCATATTCTTGGTAACAAATCTTTTTGATTTTATCAAGTGGCGCCGTGTGTGGGAAAGAGGGACATCGAGTCCTCGAGTAAAAGACGTGAGAATACACAATTTTCGTAGGTCTAAAATCTGACTGTGCTATAAGTTTGAAAATTTGTTTTCTAACGTTTCAACCGTTGGATCGCATTGAAATTTTTACAAAACCTCAAGGACCTTTTGATTTACGTTTTAAATGGTGGAGATCGGATTTTGTGATGCGTGGAAATATATATAAATCTTCGAGTAAAGCAGATTTTATTTTCAGAAAATTATGCGCAGCGTTTTTCAAAATGTGATATTTTATAATAAAACCGTTGGATCAAACCAAAATTTTGATATATTACTCCAAACATATTGAAGTTCAATCTGAATGGTGGAGATTTGAATATGTGGTCAGAACAATCCTATAAAGAAGTTTAAACAGAGCTGATTCTTTTTCCCAAAACTGTTTGTCTCGTTTCTTTTAAAAATTAAGTTATGCACAATTTAACTGTTGGATGGAGTTGAGTTTTTGATATAATATATACGAGATATAGTGGTTAAATCTGAATGGTGGTGAAGATCGGGTTTGAAGGTCTGTGGGTGCAAGTAAGGGTTGCGATGCTCGCATATTCATCGATTATTTTTATGATCATATACTAACGGACTGAGTGCAGGTTTACCTATTTAGTTTGTATTAATATTGGTTTTTAAGGGTTACTCTATATGTGGCCGGGAATGGTCAATGCAACAAACGCGATGAGGTCGTGTGTCCAAATATTTAAGGTCGATTTATTTTATTGCTCGGAGTCTAAGGCGATGAGGTCGCGTATCAACCAAACACAACAAAAATTAAGATAAGTATTTATTTTCTTAAAAAACGAATCGTATGCAAATTGGGGTCATATATGCCGATCTTGAGTAACGATTGTGATTGTTGGTTTGGTGGCTAAATGGGTTCATGTGCTTTAGGTTTATTGAGATATGAGGGCATGATTATTTGGTCTAATTAATTTGAGTGGGATAATTTTGGTAACCTTGATTTTCTATATGGGTTCTTATGGGTTTATGAGTATACCTTATTTTAATTTATTTTATTGAGATATTAAGGATACTTTCTATTACTTCCCTAACAGGGAAGTTGATTCTAAAATTTTAACGGTCTATTATTTCTACGGTATTATTGATGAGGATATTATCTATATTGAAGGAATATCTCTATCGATCCAGTGTGGTGATTTTTTGCGAGGTGCAAGGCTGATAGCTGCGAAATTTAATTGAAAGACCTCCATGTTGATTTGAGGAGTTAAGTCAAAATCCCTCATAAATATTACTGTGGGTCGGTTAATGAGGTGAATGTGCCTGGAGGCATTCAAAGGAAAAGATAAGTTTTTTATTATTTGGTTTGGTGGACGTGTCTTTTATATATGTTAGACTGTTTGCTTGATTGTATGGGTCCGATCGTATGCGTGTGACATTCAGGTTCTTTTGGTGTCACGCAATTAATTATGAGTTTGGATGAGGCTTAAAATTTATAATTAGTAGGATAATTATGAGTGGAGCTTTAAATGGGTTTGTAATGGATTTTAGTGCTTGTATATATTTGGTTTAATGTGCTATTAATATTTTTGTTGAAGGTGGAAGATGGTGAATTTATGTGTTTGCTCAAAATTTAATTGAAGGAACTTATTTGATTTCTTATATGGTCTTAATATTCTAAATATTATTTGGTTTAAATGATTCATATGGATTAATGGATTTATATGGGTATTGCTATTATGGTATATGGTTTTGTGTTGATATTGGAGGGCTGATTCATTTTGCTGCCTGAAATCTAAGGCGATATGGTTTGCGTGTCTTGATTAATAATTGGGTATGGTTTTTAAATGGGATAATGGGTGTTTCTTATTTGGTGGAGGATGAGGACTATTTTTTAGGTTAACCTTAAACTTTTAAATTTATGTGTGACCATACATGTGGTGGGGATTTATGTGCCTAAAAGAGCGACTATGAATGTTATGATTGTTTAATTCACGTTTTTGTCAAAGGAGAAATTCAAATTTTAATTCATCTATAGCACTTTGGAACTTCATGTTGTGTTAATTGTGAACTATATGTGGCAATTCCTAAAGGTCGATGGGGTGATAATCATACATGAAATTGGATAGTTTGGTCTTGGAATTCTTTCACGGGTTTGATAGAATGGATGGTGGGTATTAATCATATGTGGAGAATGCTAATTGGATTTATATGGTTTGAGATTATGGGGATATGCGTATGGTTTACTTGATTCTATATGATTTGAAATTATGGAGATATGGGTATGGTTTATTTAATTCTTTATGATTTAAAAGTATGGGGCTACGAATATGGTATAAGATGAGACTTGACTAAAGATTAAGTGTTTATCAATTGCCAAGGTGTTTGAATGAGTATGTTCATGAAAACACACTAAGAGTTGCTCATTTTTCCAAATTCCCGTATGAAATCACTGCACTGCCATACTTCAGTAAAACGGTAATAACTCACTCTTGGATTATCGTTTTTTAGATCCGATTTTTGTGTTGGAAACTAGACTTGTAGGGCTTTTGCAGTGGTATATAGTTTGTTCTCTAATTCATTACAAATCAAAACAGTTAAATCTTCAAAGTTGGTATATGTGCTGAAAACTCTTGTGTCAGTTTATATGATCCTATATGGCTTGATGGCGATATGGTATTTATGGTTATGGGAAAGAGCAATGCTTGGTTTTAAATGAATATGTTTGATAAATATATTATTTATTGTTTGGTTATGTGCTTGCGATTATGTTTGATTAATATATTCTTTTACTTGGTTGATCATGAATCAATGTGGATATGTCTAATTGACATATTATTGGCTTATTTGATTTCTTAAGCTCTATGGAAAATATGGATATATTCTAATGTGTTTTATTTGGATTAATATGGTATATGGTTTTGTATTGATGTGAGGGGGACAAATTATACTATTTATAATAATGGTTTTGAAAATTGACCTGCCTCCAGCTCGCCTCACAGACTAGAGCAATTGTATGAGTTTTAATGTACAGGTTCATGGAGGATTAATTGGACCTGCAAGATTAATTAATATTTATGGGTGGTTAATTTATGAGTTGCCCAACATGTAACTCGGGGATGGGTAACCCAATGCGAAGAGGTCGCCAATATTTAAGGCCATGTATCAGGTCGCGCGTCCAAACATTCACAAAAAGGTGATTGGGGAATTATGCTACCTAAAAATAAAAAGGTCGCGCAGTTGGATATTCGAGGAGAAGTGAATTTTCCTATGGCGTCAATATGAATACGTATCGGGTACGCTTTTTAAAATTTCATGAAAGGGATGGTTTCCAATTTTCTGTCTTATTTATTATTTGTGTGGTTGAACATGGGGGAATAATTGATTTATGTGATTTAATATGAGTGACTAAATTTATTTGGGACGAGTTAAATGGTTATGGTGTGTGATTTAATTTAAATGGTTAAGGTCTGGTCACATGTTGGGTTTATGTCGTATTAATTAATGGTTTATGGAATGATGATTTTATGATCTGAGTTATGGAGAATATGTATAATTAACATATTATGGTCTTCGCGATCTCATTAGGTCTCTGTGACCCAGTACAGGTCTTCGCGATCTAGGTAAGGTCTCTATGACCTCATTACGGTCTTGAAAATCTTATGCGATCCAGACTTTATGATCCAATATGGGTTTTATGGTTAAATTCCGACGCTTCTATTAGGTCGGCGATGGTTTTTATGGTTATGGGCTAGCGCTTCTATTAGGTCGGCGATGGTTTTTATGGTTATGGGCTGACGCTTCTATTAGGTCGGCGATGGTTTTTATGGTTATGGGCTGACGCTTCTATTAGGTCGGTGATAATTTTTATGATTATGGGCTGACGCTTCTATTAGGTCAGCGATGATTTTTATAGTTATGGGCTGATGCTTTTATTAGGTCGGCGATGGTTTATGGATGGTTCATGGTTTATGGATTGGTGGTTTTGTGATCTAGGTTGCGAAGAATATGTTTGGCTAACATGTTCTCTGCAATCTTAGATTATGTGTTTGTGAAGAGTATGTTTGATTAACATACTTTTTACTTAGTTAGTTATGTGTCTAGGAGATTTTGTTTGATTAACATATATGCTCTATTGTTCTGAATGTGTTTGACTAAACACCCTCTACTAGGCTTGGTAAAAGCTTTAATTAATTAACTGGCCCAAATGACAACCGGCCCAGTAGCTTGCCCAACATTACTTACGGCCCGGTTCCCATTCCTTGAGCGGCTTGATGCTCCGTTTTGAACCCGGTCCGATTACCATCAGGACATCCAGCCTCAACACCACGTGGCGACACCCCTTCCAACTCCCCATCAAACCCTTGACTCACAACATCAGCCCCCCGAAGTTGAAATCCTTGTCCGCAAGGATTAATCCCCAAAAATTTCTTCCTAATGAACTTTGCATCCTCCCAGGTGAAATTATTTTGAAAATCAGCACCCCAATCGATCAAAATATGTTCTACCTCGGCTTTCCCTCTCGTTACCAAATGATTCCCTAAAACCCTTCTTGGCGCTAGGTCACAATCTCCCTCCACCGCCACAGATGATAGGCCAGGGGACGGCGCCACGTTAGGTTCCAACCGCCTCTTCAGCAAAGAAACATGAAACACGGGGTGGATCCGTGAGTCAGTCGGTAGATCCAGGCGATATGCGACTTCGCCGATCCTCTCCAAGATCCGATAGGGGCCGTAGTAGCGTGGTGATAACTTCAGATTCTTCCTCAGTTGTACGAAGTTCTGCCTGTAGGGCTGCAATTTCAGGTATACCTCTTCACCTACTGCATATGTCTTCTCAGTCCTTGATCTATCCGCATAGACCTTCATTCTGTTTTGAGCAAGAATTAGGTTTTCTCTTAGCTGTTTGAGCATTTCCTGTCTGTCCCTTACTAATTCCTTTGCTTCAGTGTCTGCATGTTTCACATAGGGTAGTGTAGAGAGTAGGGGAGGGGAATACCCGTATAGATCTTGAAAAGGGGTGGACTTTAAGCCTGTGTGATAGTTAGTATTATACCAATATTCTACGAGGTTAAGCCACTTTAACCATGATCTAGGATTGTTGTGTACCATACACCTTAGGTATCCCTCCAAACATTGGTTTAGTCTTTCTATTTGTCCATCAGTTTGGGGGTGATAGGCTGAAGATAAATTAAGCTTCACCCCTATCAATTTGAAAATTTCACCCCAGAAAATACTGGTGAACACCTTATCCCTGTCTGTCACCATACTTAGGGGTAACCCATGTAGCTTATATATATGGTCCATGAATAACTGAGCCACTGACTGAGCTGAGTAGGGGTGTGATAGGGGTAGGAAGTGTCCATACTTGGTAAACCTGTCCACCACCACTAAGATCACACTTTTCCCATTTACCTTAGGCAACCCCTCAATGAAATCCATACTTACGTGGGTCCATGCTTGTTCTGGGATGGGTAAAGGTTGTAGCAAACCAGGGTAGGGTTGTTTTTTGCACATACTTCACATTTCTGAACCAGCTGAATAATGTCAAGTCTCATCTTAGGCCAGTAAAATACTCTCTTAATCCTCATGTAAGTTCCCCCTACACCAGAATGTCCCCCATAAGCTGAGCTATGCATAACCTCAAGAATCATCTTCCTTAGTTCTATATCATTTCCTACTACCAACCTGCCTTTATATCTGATCAACCCCTCATTAGTCTCAAATTCTGGATAAGCCTCTGTGTCTAAAGCCTTAGCAGTTATTATCTTGCTAGTGAATGAGTCTCCTTGATAACTCTGGATCACTTTTTGCATCCATACAGGGGTTATAGTGGTGATTTCATAATTCTCCCCATCATCCTCTCTTACTCTGGACAGGGCATTAGCTGCCCTGTTCTCCTTACCCTTCCTGTATTGGATCTCATAGTTCAACCCTAAGAGTTTAGTGATCCACTTCTGTTGAGTAGGATTCATAACCTTTTGATCTAGCAAGTGTTTAAGGGCCTTTTGGTCTGTCCTAATGATGAATTTGTGCCCCTGTAAATAGTGTCTCCATCTTTGTATAACCATAAGAACAYCCAGAAATTCTTTCTCATATATGGATAGTMCTTGGTTCTTTGGGCATAARAGTTTACTCATAAATGCTATTGGTCTCCCTTGTTGCATAAGAACAMCACCAATCCCATATCCACTAGCATCAGTCTCCAAAATAAAGGGTTGAGAAAAATCTGGTAGGGCTAGAATGGGGGTGGTGGTCATAGCTGTCTTCAACTCTTGGAAAGCTGCCTCAGCTTCCTCTCCCCACATAAACTTGTCTTTCCTGAGTAAGTTGGTTAGGGGCCTACTCAGTAATCCATACCCTTTAACAAACTTCCTATAGTATCCAGTCAGCCCTAGGAAGCCTCTCAAKTYTTTGACTGTCTTGGGGGTGGGCCAATTGACCATGCATTCAATTTTCTGGGGATCAGTGCTCACCCCTTCTTGATTGATGATGTGTCCCAAGTACTCTATCTGTTTCTGSCCAAATTYGCATTTGCTTCTCTTGGKAAATAGCTGGTTGKTTCTGAGTTTCTCTAGTACATTCCTCAAATGCTGAAGGTGTTCATTCTCTTCCTTGCTGTAGATTAAAATGTCATCAAAGAACACTAGGGTACTCTTTCTTAGTCTGTCACTGAAAACTTGGTTCATTAGGCACTGAAATGTGGCAGGAGCATTACACAACTCAAATGGCATTACTAGGAACTCAAACTGGCCATGATGAGTATTAAAAGCCGTTAGGTATCTGTGTTCTGGTTTCATTAGAATCTGGAAGTATCCTGACCTTAGATCAATCTTGGAAAAAAATTCTGCACCATGTAGCTCATCCAGTAGCTCATCTATGACTGGAATAGGGAACTCATGCTTAATAGTTAAGTCATTTAAATACCTGTAATCAACACATAGTCTCCAGGATGCATCTTTCTTCTTTACTAGTAACACTGGGGATGCAAAAGGGCTCTGGCTAGGTTGGATAACTCCACTCAAAAGTAACTCCTTGGCTATCTTCTCTATTTCATCCTTTTGGTCATGGGATGCTCTGTAAGGAAACTGGTGCTTGGGAGTACTCCCAGGTTTTAAAATGATCTGGTGTTCTGTCCCTCTCACAGGTGGCAACCCCTTTGGCTCATCAAAAACATCACTGTACTCCTCTAATAGTTCTGTCACCTGTGTCAACTGTAGGTCCTCTCCCTGTTCATGTTTTTGTGTGATCAGGAGAAAAATTTCCTCAATTTGGGTAGGATAGTCTTGGTGTATCATTTTGAATAGTGATGGGGGAGATATAAACTGGCAGCCTGCAGTAGTTGTCATTGCTTGTATTTCTACCCTCTCTCCCTTTAGTGTTACAGTGAATGTCATATGTTCATAGTCCAACTCTATTGGAGTACAGGATGAGGTCACAGCCCTCATTCTTTAGTAGCCTCAAATTATAAGAGAAAGTGTGGCCCTGCACTGTCCAGCTGAACCCCTTTGCCACTTTGGTGCTAATTAGCCTTTGTCCATTAGCCACTCTCACAAGTATAGGCTTTGCATCCACCACTAGACATCCTAGCCTCTTGGCAGTAGATTCTTGAATGAAACTCAGGGTGCTGCCTGAGTCTATTAGGATCTGCAGTTGGTGTTCCTTGGTCTGCCCCAATACCCTCATAGTAGTAATGCTATCCCCTCCTGATAATGCACTCAATATCATCTGTATTTCCTCCATAGTCTCAGTAGTTGGAGAATCCCCTAGTGGATCTGAACCACTGACCAATGAGCATTCAATCTCCTCCTCCTCTGTCATTATCATATAGTTAATCCTCTGTTTGCATCTGTGACCATATGTGAACTTTTCATCGCAATTATAGCATAGGCCCTTTTCCCTTCTTGCAGCCATCTCTGAGGCTGTGAGCATTTTGGTCTGTGGTTTATAATTGTTGCTTGGGAAGGGTTTCTGAATGTTCTGGTGTGAGTTTTCTGGTTTCTTGTTCTAGAATAGTGGGTAATTGGTTTTGGGGTTGGGTTTGAACTTTCTTGCAATTGCATCAATAGTAAATATCTGTTTCCTGCCCATCTCAATAGTTTGGTGTAAAGTGGTAGGTTCAAACATGTTAATAAAAGCCTGTAGTTCTTCACTTAGGCCACTGCTGAAACTAGCAATAAAGTACTCTTCTGTGTAGTTGTTTAAAATTTTCATGCATGCCTTAAGCTCCTCAAACCTATCCACATAATCTGTATATGAACCTGTCTGCTTCAGTTTATTGAACTCAGCTATGATTCTAGCTTCCTTTAGCTCCTCAAATCTGGTTGAGATGATATCAATTAATTGTTGCCAAGTTAAGTCAGTTTGTGAGGCATTGAGGTTTTGGAACCACAAAGCAGCCTTTCCCTCAAAATGCATGGAGGCAAGTATGACCTTCTGCTGGTCTGGAACATTAGGCATGAGCTTGAAATAGTTGTTGCATTTGAGTACCCAAGATCTGGGAGATGATCCATCAAACCTTGGAAATTCTAATCTAGGTACTGGCTCATAAAATTTAGGCTCTGTGTTTCAGTAATTAGCCTGGACTTGTTGGAATTACTGGACCTACCATTTGTGCTTTCACTGCCAAAACCTGGATATGGCTCCCCTAGGATAGATTCTTCTTCTGCTGCACTCTTTCCCTTGTTCATATTGAGTAATTGTAACTGTATAGCTGCTAGAGTTTGTGTGAGATGATCATACTTCATGTTCAGTCCCTTTAGCTCCTGCAGATTTGAGTTAATACCTGTTATTTGCTCCTGCAATTTAATCTCACTGGCTTCCCTCTTCATTGCTTCTGTTTGCAGGTTCTGATCCATTTTTTTCTGGGCTTCTTGAAGATCCTTGATGCGAGTTCCTTCAGCCATTTCCAAGGATTCAAGGCTCTGGATATCACTTGTAATGGATTTGATATTTTTTGTAAATTGTTGTATTTCTCTTTATTGATTTTCTGGGAATTCTGGCAATTGTATGGAGATTTGAAGAAAATGAGATAGAGGGATGAGGGAGATAGATTTCAGTAGAGAGAGAGGCAGAAAAATTATGTAATTTCATTCATAATCTCATTCACGTCCATATCCCATAAATATAGGAATTGTTGAACGGATTTGTTACATCCAGATGCCACAACATAAAATATCTCACTACATGACAAAAAAATAAAATTAGACTTAAACACCCTCTAGGCTTGGTAAAACCTTTAATTAATTAACTGGCCCAAATGACAACCGGCCCAGTAGCTTGCCCAACATTACTTACGGCCAGTTCCCATTCCTTGAGCGGCCTGCTGCTCCATTTTGAACCCGGTCCGATTACCATCAGGACATCTAGCCTCAACACCACGTGGCGACACCCCTTCCAACTCCCCATCAAACCCTTGACTCACAACATATGTGTTTGTGAAGAGTATGTTTGATTAACATACTCTTTACTTGGTTAGTTATGTGTCTAGGAGATTTTGTTTGATTAACATATATGATCTATTGTTCTGAATGTGTTAGACTAATATATTCCTTAGGTTATTTGTTGGGTGTCTACATAGTATGTTCTATGATTATGTGGTGATGGTGTTTACCTTTAGGGGCGGTTATGGTGTTTTACCCTTCGGGGCGGTTATGGTGTTTTACCCTTCGAGGCGGTTGTTCCATTACCCCTCGGGACGGGCTGGTTGTGATGTAACCTTAAGGGCGGATGGCTTTTTTTTAATATGTAATAAAACTTGGCGAGCTATTTTCATGGTTTTTATATGGTTAAAGGATGTGATCATCTTATTTTATATGTTTGGGAAGGATATGTTTGACTTACATGTCTTTGTCGAGCTGTTATGTTATGTTATGGATGTTTATGTCTTTGCGAGGTAATATGTTTACTTTTTATATGCAGGCTTGTTTTAGCTCCATGGGATTATTAGTGATTCGTGGTTTGATTATTTTTTGGATCTCCTGATCTTATTAGGTGCAGTATGATTGTGATTGGTTATGAGTTCGTGCGACCTATGTGTAAAACAGGTTTGTTTGGCATTTACTTTGACATATTTGAAATACTTGGTTGCATTAACTTGAGGGACTACGTAGCTTTTATAAATGTCTATGGTCGGGCTTTATTTAACTGATGTGGCCTGGTTGTTTTGATTTGCTTGCATTATTTTGACATGGGGGACTGAGTGGTTTTCTCAGTCCCATGGTATTGTTGTACCTGGATTGTGTATGGTCTAAATGCTTTATTTGGTTCAAATTATTTAAACTTGGGAGACTGAATGGTTTTTTCGGGTCATATGTGATTTAATATGGTTTTTGCTTGATTCGGCATGAGTGTGTTATGGGCTAACACTTTTGATAGGTTGGTGATGGTTTATATGGAATGGGCTGATGATTTTATTAGGTTAGTGATGATTTGTGGGTGCAATGGTTTATTGGCCGACCTATTTTAGGTCGATAATGTCTTTATGGTTTATGGTTTTATGGGTTTCTGTGCTTTTATGGTTAGCAAAGGCTTGTTGGTATTAATGGTTATGGAACGATGCTTAATTAATTTCACATGGCTATGGTTTCTGGTATGGGATGACTTTTTGGCTAACCTATTTTTAGGTCGGGTAAAGGGTTTATGGTGTTTTGACTTACTAAAAATGCATGATTATATGTGTTGGGTTATTGTGCCTGCATACGACTGTAGGTCGGGGGTGGATGATTTTTGTGATTATAAGTTGATGGATATTTCAGGTCGTTCAACATGAAATAGGGGGACTTTTAAGTGATCTCTTCTTCTGGGAGGAGCATTCTTCCTGGGGGTTGAGCGAGCTGATTTTTCAGAGGTCGTGATTTTAGGTGGTGAGTTCTTGTTAGATAAGTGGTATTATAGCAGCTCGGTATTGAGAGCTGGGCTACTGTGGATTATAGTGTGGGGTCTTGGCGAGCTAACGAAATGGTTATGGTTATAAAGCGATACTTAAGTAATGATTATGGTTTGTGGTATGGAATGATTTTTTGATCGACCTGTTTTGGGTCAAGTAAATGGCTTATGGTGTTTTGACTTTTCAAAAGCATATGATTGTATTTTCTTGTATTATTGTGCCCGGTTATGACTTCAGGCTGCGGAGGGAAGGTTTTATGGTCTCAGGTCGTCAGGAATGGAGTCTGGGGACTCGGCCTGGGGACTCACTGGTCTCTTCTTTCAAGAGGAGCATTCTTCTTGGAAGATGAGCGGGCTCAGCGAGCTGACCTTTTGGAGGTCGCGGTATTATGTGGTAAACTCTTATAAGATGATTGATGTTATAACTCGGCATGCCGAGCTAGGTTATTCTAAAATATGGTTTGGTGAGATGGCAGGGTGATTTATGTATGTTTATGCTTTATTGTTATTATTGGTGGTTGTGCTCTCTTAACTTTCTGTTTACATGTCCTATCTGATTACGTACCTCAATTAGATAGAACATGGGGGACTAGCTGATACATCACAAAAGACCCATATGTAATATATGAGAGTATTTATGGAAATTGACCTCATCTCTTGGAAGGAGCGTATCCTCTGGGAGGTGAGTGAGCTGGTTTATAGGTGGTGAGCGAGCTGGTTTATAGAGTAGCGACCTGGAATATGCGGATGAGTTCTCATATAGGGTCGCGACCTCTTATGCTTTTGTGTGTTGGGCGCTAGCTGTTAAGCTCGGTCATGGGCTTTATAAATATTAAGCCCGAATGGGCTCATGGATGGTCTTATGGGGTCCCGGCGAACTGTATGGAAAGAATTACAGGCCCAGGCCTATTCTGGTAATTTAATGGGAGATTTATTGTTTATGGGGATTTAGCATATAGGAGGAATCCTAATTCTAAGTCAGTTGTGGTATTTATGGAATTGTGGTGGGAGAAGGAAACCCTGGCTTGGGGAACACTTCTCTTGTCTCTATAAAAGGGGTGCATCCCTCTCTTTATTTTACACGTTATTAATTATTGCGATTGGGGATCTCAAAATTATTTCTTGCTTTTGACTTAAGCATCGGAGGACCTTCGCGGGTCTGACATCCGTCCCGTCTGAAGGTGCTGTTTTGCAGGATTGGCTAGGTCGTCAGGAGGTTTGTTGAAGGCTTAGCACGCGCTGTGACGTATTTGGAGGTAGGTCGCTGACTTTGTATTTCAGGTCAGTACCCCATATTCTTGGTAACCAATCTTTTTGGTTTTATCAGACACATTACATAAGAAAAATAAACATCGATGTATACACACATACACATAAAAAATAAATATGCATCTGAACGAAAATAGCGAGCTCATGGTGAGCTTATACAATCAAAGGCGAGCTACTAAAAGCTTTATATAAGTAAAGGAGAGTTCAGGAGAATGAACTATATATTTTCAGTAATCTTTTTCATACATTACATCAATTAAATACATAACTATTTATAGAAACATAACAAACTAAGATTGCCCTAGATCTTGTGGTCAGAAAAACCACAGTACATCTGATAACGGCTAACTATGATCGTGCAGCTAATAATGCTATAGTACAATTTGACATCCGTAGCAGAAAGAACTGTACTGATTTAGGGCTGACATCACTTTTCGTGGCGTAGGCTCCATGCAGACCTCTCGTGTTGAGACCTGCCAGGTCGGCACTCACTCGACCTGAACCTATCAGGTCGCCACTCATGCGACCTGAGATTATCAGGTCGCCAAATAGGCCTGTGGTCATGCGACCTGAATCCATCCGATCGCAGTGGTTTATTTTGTCGTTTAACATGGCCCCTCAATTCGAACGAGCTCTTGGGCATGATTCTCAATTTGTCTCTAAGATTGGTGAAGAATTGCTCGCTTAAAGGTTTTGTTAGAATATCAGTTATCTGTTCTGAAGAAGGAACATGTTGCAGTGCCAACTATTATGAAAGAATCTTGTCTCTAACAAAATGAAGATCAAGTTCAATGTGATTAGTTGATCGCCCCGTCGTCAAGCGTCAAATTAAATATTTATATTCCTCAGTTTCTCTCCACTAACTAGTAGTAGCGATAAGTAAGGGTCGAACCCACGAGGAGTATGGTTAGATTGTGATGATAAGTATTTTATTTAAATAAATAATTGTGGTAAGGAGTTATGAATTGATTTAACTAATAAAATAAACAAGCAATTAAACTAGCAAGAAAACAATTAATGAAGAGTTAATAATAATAAAGGCATAGTTCTAGTTCAGTTTCCACCCTCGATTCACTTATTTAACCAACCACAATATCATAATCCATTCATCACATGCAACTAAAAACCCTAAGTAACAACAAGCTCTGCTACTCGAATTTACCCTTATGTGTATTTAATTAAAACAAGCTCTTTAATTAAACCTAATCAATGAACAACCTAAAATAAGCTCTCTAGATTTAATCCATCAACAGCAATAAGAATCAGGTAAATAGGCTAATCTAAGCAATAAACTCACAAGCTCGGTTTATTTAACTTATGATGTGTTGTCCCTAACAATTTACAATCATTAGTTGCTTCAGAAAAATAGTAATTACGACAATTACACGGGAAGTAATCCTATTTCTAGCAATAGATAACCAATCCCTAATTTAGGTGATCAAGCCAAATTAAGAATTAAGCAATCATAAATTGAAATTAGAACAACACAAACAATAGCATATGACGAACGAACAACAATATTGCTTAAATCAATTAAACATAGTTTCACGAGGGTTTCAACATCCCTAGAACTAGATAATAAATTTACTCGCTCATGGAGTTAAGAAAATAAAAGAAAAGGTTCAGATGAACAAACATAATTCTTGATAAAATAGGAGAGATGATGTGTTGAACTCGAACTTGCGTCATGGAACGTCAATCTTCAAGTTCTCTTGCGTGTGGATGACTTGGGACGAGTTGGAACCTCTCTGGACCTACTTAGAACCCTATGATAAGTTGTATTATGCCCCTGGGATAAAATAGGGTCGGGGTTTATATAGAACTCCTTTTTCTTGCCGCCCAAGATTCTTCCTAAAATAATTCTGCCGAGTCGGCGTCGACGGAGCGTCGACTGATGCGAACCAGCCCTCGACGTCGACGCGAATCACCTACCTGTGTCGTCCTGCATGGGCGTCGACATCAACGCTTCAGAACATGAGCCTCGACTGACGCCCTTCCCATCGACACTTCAGAACATGAGCGTCGACATAGCGTCGACTGACACCTTTCCCATCGACGCTTCAGAACATGAGCTTCGACTGATGCCCTTCCCATCGATGCTTCAGATCATGAGCGTCGACATAGTGTCGTCCTGGCGTCGACTGACGCGAGCCAGCCTTCGGTGCTATACCACACATCGCGTCGACTGACGCGGTCCATCCTCGGCATCGTCGCGTCATCGACGCACCATCCTGATTCTTGATTTTTCTCTCCTCGATTCGTCAATCCTTGTTTCTCTACTTCCTTGTGAGACATCCTTCGATAAATATAGCACCAAATACTGCAAAATAGAGAAGAAATATATGATTGGTTCTTGATTGCTCATAATAACAATTATACGAGAAATAAGCATATATGATAATATTAAGCACATAAAATCACCGGAATTAAACCGTCAATTAGTGTGTAATTTCTCGTTTGTCAAATCCCCCAGACTTAAACCTTGCTTATCCTCAAGCAATATGAAGAATTTAAAGCATAGGACAAACATAATATAAGTAACTCACTCAAATTACCCAAGTGAATTTATTCGAACTCTAGACACCACTATATTTTTAGAAATCTTGGACGTTTCATGTATTGGCCTAGGTGATCCCAGTAGCTTGGCAACCCCTTTTTATACACGTCACGTCAATGCACTATGGTGCCCCCTTGCTACTCAATGGTTTGGGCTCTATCCATCGTTGGAATTGATCAAATATCTCGTCCTCTCCCATTTATTTATTTTTTATTTTTTTTTCAATTGAGGCCCGCAGCTCCGCACTACCGTCCTTGACTTCATAATGATGATAAGGCGCTGGATAGGAGGATTGTCTTGATTGGGTGTTTGATTGTTGAGTTCACCTCCGCCATATTTTGAGAATTTGATAGTGTGATGCGCCTTTTGAGCACGTGCATGAATTGTTGATCTACTAGCATCTTCGTTGGACTTCGCTCTTTGGAATTTGTAAGCGAATGCACTTGATAAATACGGATAGGCAGCTGTTTTGGCACCTCAATTCTTTTTGATTTTTCAATTTTCTACTTTCACCATGCCGGTATACCCCAACCGGACTTTATTTGACTTCTGTTTCTACTAACGAGATATCATCACGCAACCGCCAACTTCAAGGCCCCACACAAACTCATATAAAGTACGGCAACCACAAGTACACTTCAACAACGCAATAATCTAGAATTGACGCCCCATATATGAATAAAAAAAAGCACTAACATGCGTACCTTTGACCTCTAAATCAAATGACGACTAAAGACTTTAACCGAAACATAGTTCATCAAGGCAATTCAAGCAAGTACTCTTAATCATTGTCTTTTAATCCCCGGTGTTTATCACAAAAAATTGTCAAAATTTATCAAAATCTTTAGTATAACCACAATAACTCACTCCCCTAAACTTAAACATTGCTTGTCCTCAAGCGAATGCAAAACAAGAACAAGCACATTC
>BMAC01000880.1:411416-434157 GCA_014905375.1 Phtheirospermum japonicum | reverse complement strand
CTCTCCTCGATTCGTCAATCCTTGTTTCTCTACTTCCTTGTGAGACATCCTTCGATAAATATAGCACCAAATACTGCAAAATAGAGAAGAAATATATGGTTGGTGCTTGATTGCTCATAATAACAATTATACGAGAAATAAGCATATATGATAATATTAAGCACATAAAATCACCGGAATTAAACCGTCAATTAGTGTGTAATTTCTCGTTTGTCATTAGTTCTTGCATGTAAGACTAGATTTGAGTCCAGGGCAATGGTGATCAAATTATCTACCCAAATGGTAGGCGTGCAAACTGATCCAACTTTCAATTCCTTGAGCAGATATTATATCCATGTCATTTGTGCTGCAGTGTTAGTTAAACTCCTGTAATCTGCCTTAGTACTCGATCTAGACACAAAACCTTACTTCTTCGAACTCCATGATACAAGATTATTTCCAAGATAGACACATAAACCACTTATATACTTCCTATTATCAAGGTCGACAGCCCAACCAGAGTCAGAATCTAGTTAAATTGAAATTTAGAGCTCTCGTTATTCTCAATCCATGATCAATGGTACCTGCTAAATATCTTAGAATTTGTTTTAGTTATCTACAACTCGTGCTTAAAGGATTAGCCATGTACTGTCTAACTTTGTTAACACTGAAGGAAATCTCAGGTCTCGTAATGGTGACATATTGTAGACCTCCGACCAGACTTCTATAAAGAGTGGGATTTATGCCTGTGCTGCTCCCCTTGAATCTGGACAAGTTGTTGAAAGTAATCATTGGAGTAGGAACCAGCTTAGATGACAACATATTAGCTCGCTTGAGAAGCTCTTTTATGTATTGTCCTTGACTCAGATGCATTACATCTGCGGATGTGGTCAAATGAATTCCCAAAAACTGTTTAACACTGTCCAGCTCTTTAAGCGATAAAATCTTTTTCAAATTGGTAAAAACTAAAGCGACCTCATTCTCATTACTCCTTGTAATCAATATATCGTCTACATAGATGAGGAGATAAACTCTTGGCCCATTATTCAACCTGTAAAAAAGAGAAGCATCAGCTTTTAAATTTGTGTGTCCAAAACCTTGAAGTATTCCTTGAATCTTGCCAAACCATGCTCTAGAGGCCTGTTTAAGCCCATAAATAGCCTTGGTGAGTCTGTATACAAGATGTTTGTCTTTCTGTTGTTCGAAGCCAGGAGGTTATTTCATATAAATCACTTCCTGTAAATCTATATGCAGGAATATATTATTAATATCAAGATGTTTAACATCCCATCCACAAGAAACAACAATGCTTAAGATTATCCTTATTGTTTTTGGCTTGACAACTGGACTGAAGGTTTCAGAGAAATCAAAACCAGCTCGCTGAGAGAAACCTTGAGCAACCAATCTTGCTTTGTGTCTAGCAACTTAACCGTCAGTGTATCTTGGTCTTAAACACCCATCTGCAACCAATTACATTTCTCCCCTCAGGTGCTGGAACCAAAGTCCAAGTGTGATTTTTAATCAGTGTAGTGTATTCATTCTGCATAGCCTGTTTCCAATTTCCAATCTTAAGAGCTTGGTGAGCAGTCAATGGTTCATCATCCTCATTTATGACTTCTGCAGAGAGTATTTTAGGCTTGTGTATACTAGCTTTAGACCTGGTCAGCATAGGATGTAAATTCTGAGGTTGGCATGGAGGAGGAGGACTAGAGTGATCTTAGAAAGGATTGGCAGTTGAACAATAAGGGGAACCGTAGTTTTAGAGCTTTGAGGTTGGATTGAGCATGCCGAGGTGATTGATGTGAAGGAGGAGTTTGATCAGGCAATGTGACTGGAGATGTGGGAGCATTATTCAGAGGTGTTGATGGTGTGGCTGTTTGAGAAAGCGAGATGGGAACGGTATGATATTTAGGTGGTGATAGGATAGATGGTAAAGGGACAAAGTGAAGTGTGGAGAGTTGGAAACCTATTTATACTTGTATGGAAACTCATGCTGATTGAACACAACATTTCTGGAGATTATTACCTTCCCATAAGGTAATAGAACTTTGTATCCGTTGTATTGAATGCTATAACGAAGAAAAGTACTTGGAATCGATATGTATTGGAGTTTGTGGGAATTATAGGGTCTGATATAAGGATAGTAGAGCCAACCAAAAGCTTTAAAAAAGTTTTAATCAGGTCGCTGATTGAAGAGACACTTAAGAGGGATTTTATAAAGATTTGTCTTGCAGGGAATTCTATTGATAATGTAAGAAGAAGTGGTGAAAGCATCATCCCAAAACTTGAGATGTAGGTTTGAGTGTGCAAGCAAAGGCAGACCCATCTCAACAAGATGATTGTGTTTTCTTTCAGACACACCATTCTATTTTGGTGTATAGACATGATTTATACCATGATCTTGAGAATTTTTTGAAATAGGTTTGTACTCAGTGACACCATCTAATTGAAAGACTTTGATTTTTCAATTTAGTTGGTTTTCAATAAGGTTTTTAAAATGGAAAAAGGCATTCAAAACCTCTGATTTGGATTTCAAGAGATAAATCCATGTAAACCTACTGAAATGATCAATGAAGTTAACATAGTAAAGGAAACCATTTGATGATTTGATGGGTGTTGGTCCTCATAGGTCGAAGTGAATGAGTTCAAGAGGTTGAGAGCTAGTAAATTGGGAGTTTGGAAAGGGAAGTTTATGACTTTTTGCTAACATATAAGAGGAACATAAAGATAAACTTTTGTTATTGTTGTTATACAGAATGTTACAGATTTTCAATGCTTTATATATTACTTTTTGACCAGAGTGACCTAATCTAGAATGCCATAGATCATAAATAAGCTCTTTATTCTGAAGACTGGAAAGAAGACAAATTTGAGCAGGTCACATGATGAAGGGTGGTGCAGGTGGAGGTTGATAAGTGGTTGGCTTGGTGTTATGGAGGTTGGAATGGTAGAGTCCATCTATAACTATCCCTATGAGCAAGATGGCCTTGGTGGTTTGATCCTTAATGAGACAATAAGAAGGATGAAATTCAAAAAAAAATTATTATCAGAGGCAATATTGGAGAAACTTAACAAGTTTTTAGTGATTGAGGGAACATAAAGTAGATCTTTGAGTAAAAAAGTTTTATAACTAAGAGGAGCTTTGAGAAAAGAGTTACCAATGTGATTAATGTTTACTCCAGCTCCATTTCCCATTTGGAACTTGTTCTCTCCAGCATATTCTGAAGCCATATTTGAATTTATGAGGTCATTTGTCACATGCACAGTTGCTCCAGAGTCAGGAAATCAAAGAGTATCCGACTCATAGACTCAATGCGAGCTCATGCTACCACCATTTAAAAAGTGTGTCATATAGGGTGAAGGATTTATGACTGACTGCGGGTTGGATTGAGTGCTGCTGTAAGAGTTATCATTCCTGTACCAACACTTGTCTACTGTGTGTCCAGTGATATAACAGATCTGACAAACAACCCTATCTCCTCCATTTGTTCTTTCTCCGCGACCTCTTTGGTATCTGCCTCGTCTACCACCTCTGAAGTTGTTCCTTCCTCCGCGACCTTTTGATCTTCCTCTGCCTTGTTGATAGTTGTTGTTTTTGTTGACCCTTGCAGTGTTGACCTGTGTAGCAGTATTGACTGAGGGCTGGGACCCTTCTGTATTAATGTATGAAACGTTGTTGTTGTTGGTTTCCAATTTGGCCTCATAGCTGAGCAAAAGGGCATGCAGTTCAGCTATTGTGTATGACTAAGGTCTGAATGTAACATTAACCATCACTGAGTCATACTCATTTTGCAATCCAGCCAAAATGTGCAAGATCAGATCTTTTTCATAAATCCCCTACAGAAGCCAAAACATCACAGCAAGACTTCATCTTTCCCAAATACTCTTTCATGGACAAGGCATTCTTCCGTAAGGACTGCAACATTATCATATACTGCATTATCTTGGCTTGAGACTGGGTGGAAAAGTTGTTCTCAAGAGAATACCATATTTCTTCAGATGTATTGAAACCAATAGTTAAAACAAGAATGCTTTCACTTAAAGGGGACAGGATCCATGAGGCTAAGATCTGATCTTGCCTTTCCCACGTAGAAAAGAGGAGGTTTGTCCGATTTTATCCATCATCAGTTATAAACTGTGGTGGAGCTGTAGATCCTTTCTTAATAAATGCTTCAAGACCATAACCGTTGATGGTCGTCAAGGCTTTTTGTCTCCAGATCAAGTAACTGTTTTCATCTATTTTGGTTGAAATGAGCTGACTTTGAGGATAAACGATTGGAGGTAGAGGTGAAAAGGATTGGGTTGAGGAGGAAGAGCTGTTGTGAGACATCTTTTGTTACAGAAAAATAGAGTCAGGACCTCAAACCTGCTCTGATACCATGAAAAGAAAAGTAGCAAACTCATGGTGAGCTTATACAATCAAAGGCAAGCTACTAAAAGCTTTATATAAGTAAGGGGGAGCTAAGGAGAATGAACTATATATTTTTAGTAATATTCTTCACACATTACATCAATGAAATACACAGCTGTTTATAGCAACATAACAGACTAAGGTTGCCTAGATCCTATGGTCAGAAAAGCCATAGTACATCTGATAACAGCTAGCTATGATCGTGCGGACAATAATGCTACGGTACAATTTGACAGCTGTAATAGATAGGACTGTACTGATCTGGGGCTGACATCACTTGTCGTGGCGTAGGATCCATGCAGACCTCTCATATTGAGACCTGTCAGGTCGGCACCCACTCAACCTGAACCTATCAGGTCATCAAATAGGTTTGTGGTCATGCAACCCGAATCCATCAGGTCACTGTGGTTTATTTTGTCGTTTAACAACATCGCTATATAAGTACATCATATAAATTACTAGTTACATTACGTGAAAGATAATAATATATCTATACGTATATGTACATCATATAACAACTAGAAACAAATCATGGTGCACCTTGCAATGGAACCCAATTTACCTACAAAAAAATTACGAATATTTAGAAAATTGTAAAGATAAAGTGGGTTAGCTCTTGTAAGAGTGCCCGCTACTTAATGCTTAAGTCTTAGGTTCCATTCACCAGAGGGACAAGTTGGGGTGGTTTTTTTTTCTACTGTAAGATCAATCAAGGACATACTTCTAAAAAACAGTGAAGTGTAGACTTGCCAACAAATATTGAAGTGTTGGTGAATTCATGCATGTTTATATCAGTAAATGAAAGAATTCCAAAATACTCGTAAGAACCCTAGAAATACTGAATTGAAATGTTGTAATTCTTCTTCTTCTTCTTCTTCTTCTTTTCTCCACGGATTAATTACAATGAGAGATGCACTCTCTAATTATACAGATATTAGAAGGATATAGAATTATTACATCATGCATTTATACGTATATGTAACCCTAATATGGCTATGGATGAATAGATGCGCATGTACTATGCCAGATCGCTCTAACGGGTCTGTAGACTATCCTTGATTCAAAATGCTGCGGGTGAGTATTCTATTTTGGTGCGGTGCATGATCCGTTCTGCTGCAGCTGAGTGTGGTGAGTGTTTGCCTGTGGTGTGGTACTTCTTGGTGATTTTATACTTGATCTGATCTGTTCTCAGTAAATTTCCAAACTGTTGGTTATTTTATTAATAGTTTGTTGGTATAATTTTGGGTGGGATTTTTCTTTTGTGAGTATGGAGTTGGGTATACGTGGAATCATGTGCATAATCCACCATTCACACCTAAATTAATATACAAGAGAAGAGTGAAAAATATACTCGTGATGGATGTTGAATATGAAATTATTATTCATATTCATCATATGTTTTTTGGATATAGTAGGCGTGAAGAATATGCAAAAACTATATAATTAATATATAAGTGATGAGTAATAAATATAAAACTTGTTGTATGATATAAGTTACCAAAATTTGGAAGGACTATAAGTTTAACGATATAATATAAATTGAGTGAATAAACTGAAAGATTTTTATAGTATATATATATATATGATCTAATAAAGAAGATAAAATTGATAGTTGAGGTTAGTCGCTTAGTTGGCATGTACGTACATATGTACATTTTATGAAGACAAGAATCTATATATTCTAGCTCTAGGCTAATATATCTATATGTTACGTCCTAAGGATATATGCTAAGGTTATTTCATGAATGAGACAAACTGCAAGTAAATCGAAAAGTACAAGTTCACAAAGTCTTTGTTTGGGTCAGGTAGTGAAAGCAAACAAACCAGACAACATCAGCATGACATCAGACCTAAATTGCATTAGCATGACACTGTCTTTGCGTGTGCATGACAGTTGCACCATGGTCATCATTGTACCTTGTGTAGTTGTATCAGGGCTTGTGACATCACTGCATTATGTCACCATCTGTACTTTGAGGTTTTACTTATATGGGATTGACAGCTGGATGATGTATTAGGGTTAACTAGATGTGAAAAAATGTATTAGGGTTAGCCACACATGTAGTCTGTTTCCATTGCTATGTACATGTATGCAGCAGTCTGTTGATTAGAAAATAATTAATGCAATGAGTTCTTTTTTCATAATGATCTTGTTTATGCTTTCTGGCTCCTTTGATCATCTTTACATATTTATCTAAAATCTTATCATGGTATCAGAGCATGCCTGATCCTGCCTCTGATATCTGCAGTTTTATTTTCCTTTTTGCCTTTGAAATCTGCAGCTTTACTTTCCTGTTTCATCTGAAAGCAACATGTCAAAGGAATACACTACAAATGCCGCAAATACACTAGTAGCACACACTACTGTTGTTTTTTCAAACCAACCTCAACTAATACAGCTTCAAAATCAAATTGTCACTATCAAGCTTGATGAGTAAAACTACCTGATTTGGAAACAACAAGTTCATCCAGCTATTAGGGGTTATGGTCTCGAACCATAGATATCTGGTGATATTAAAACACCAGAAAAATTCAAAGATGATGGTCTTTTAAATCCTGAGTACATTAGTTGGCTGAGATAAGACCAACTCTTAGACTCATGGCTTCTATCTTTACTATCTGAAAGCATACTGATCTTGATGGTCGGATTGAGATCCTCTTTGAGATCTGGAGAGCTATTGAAACCAACTCTGCAAGTCAAACCTTAGCCAAACAACTGCAGTACAAGTTACAACTGTAGACACAAAGAAAAGGAAATCTCACCATTAGAGAGTACCTCAACAAGATGAAATCCTGTTTTGATATTCTGGCCTCTACAGGAAATGTAATTTCTTAGCAAGATCAAATTTTGCACATCCTATCTGGATTGGGAGCTGATTATAATGAAGTTACGGTGAATGTCACGTTAAGGCCTGAAGCTTTTACAAAAGCTGGTGTAGAGGCTCTTCTCTTAAGCTATGAGTCCAGATTAGAGACATCTCATTCCATATCCATCAACAATGAAGGGTCACAACCATCTATCCATGTAACCACTCAGATCTCTCAAAATAAGTCTGGAAAAGGAGGAAACAACTCAAATAATGAAATAGTACTAATAAACAATGGAGAGTTTATTATTTCGAACAAGGAAATACACGAATTGAGACTAAGCTACGTCCAACACCCAAGCAATGCTCAAGAGTTCCTTATTCTACTACAACTAAAAAGCTGAAAATTGAATGAAGAAAGTAAAGAGAAATGAAAATAAAATAAGAACAATATTGGGCACTCAAACTCTAAGGGGTTCAAGAGCTCGGATTTCTAAGAAGAAAGGTTATATTTATAAGGGTGAAAGTTTTGGAAAAATAGTCATTTTGCCCAAAATCGCTAAATATGGCCTGACCACTGATGCTAGAAAATGGCCCCGTCGATGGCACGTCGACTGGGCATCGATGGCGCATCGATCGATGGCTGTGCTTCGTGGGATCGAGTCGTATTTTTGTCAAATCGAGCCAATTGTGATCCTCGGGAATACTCTTAGTCTTTCTCGACTACCCTAAAACAAAGAAAAGCAAAATAATCTAAAAATCTACAAAAAGTAAGAGAGAAATACGAAAAGTACTAAAAAGACAACAAAAGGTTCGAAAATACATATTAAGGAAAAATGGGACATAATACGTCTAAAATCCGAATAAAGCACACAAGACAAGACACAAAAACATACGAATATCACATATAATTATGTACAAATCAACTCCAACACACTTAGTTTTTTGCATGTCCTCAAGCAAAATCGAGCCTAGACATAAACAAGAAAAATCTAACCACCAAATGAAGTGAAAACTAATGCATTCAAATGATTAGAGGAATTATGCATTAAATCAATTGATAATTCAACTAAAAGGACGACACGTTATGTTGAGATAAGAGGTTTAGAATCTCTTTCGAATGCCTGAAAGTATTGTGTTGCCCTTCATGCACGTCCCCCATCCATGCCTCGGCCAAGATCTATTCACGCTCAAACCACTAAGTCGGCACCCTACTAGCCCAATCATCTATGCACTTCTTTAACAATAAAATCTAAAAAGCAAAATAAATATGCGTACAAGGGTTGCACGACTTATTATATACACATCATTTGTACAAGTATTTCTCTTCTCGTACCATTTTCCCCCTTTTTTCTCTTTCTTTTTCTTTTTCTTTTTTTCCTTTTCCTTTTTCTTTCTTTTTTGATAAGTACCCACAAAGGTGAGGTACTAGATGAACGAGTTATTTACAACTCAAAAATGAGAGTTCATTGACTCCAATCTCTTATTGCTAAATGCGACTTACAATATTTTTCGATAAGCACATGGAGTTTTTAACGTCACCAAAGATAAAATGAAAATTAAAAAAAAATTCCTATAGAGGGCATTTCAAAATGGGGATAATAGAGAGTATTCGACTCTCAAAATGAATTGCACAAATATAACAAGGTCAAAACACTCATAGGTTTCCTATACTTCATGCGCCACAATTACACTAATGTCAAACGAAAATCTAAACAACCTAACCAAAGCATCTAACCACGTCACTTGGTCAAGGTTCCAATCAATATCAGTGCACACGACTCAAATCATATACACAAGTAAGCATACAAAAGAAATTACTAAATAAGGACAAATCCCTCCACACCTAAACCATTGAATGCCCACATTGCACATAAAATAAGATAAGTACGGCAAAAGAGAAGAGAGAGGGAGAGAGAGAGAGATACGTCCCTATAATCACGCTTGTGATGATGAGTCGAGCGTGAAGTGACATCCAACGGGCGGTGGATTTGAGAGGAACCTATAAAAAGAGTAAGTGGGGAAAAACAAACACACAAGACTCGAACATAAAAATAAAAACATAAAAATGTACAAAAAAATTGGATTTTTTTTAACACAAGATACTAAAATGCACAAACAAGAATAAAAACATAAAATGTAAAAATGAAAAAAAAATAGATTTGAATTTTTTTAATTATTATTTATTTATTATTATTATTTTATTTTTTAAATCTCAAGTTTTTTTTTGCTAATTTTATTTGAAAAAAAATGATAAAATGAAGTAAGAAAAGTTTTGGAAAAATCTTGACATGTAAGTTTTTTTTTTATTTTTTGTACTCTTTTTTTATCTTTTTTGAAGGGCCAGGTTGAGGTAACCGGGTAGGGGCAGGCGGTCCAGAAAGGGCTTGTCAATCAGGTGTCGATTGACGGTCCATCGACAAGAAGGACATAGAGTTTGCATCGATCAGGCATTGATCAACGAGCTATTGATGGAGACAACAGATAGCTTTGCATCGATCAACGCATTATTGATGGGCCACCGATGTAGGCAAAAACACTTTGTCGATCGAGCGTCGATGCATGCGTCGATCGACGAGAATTTTGCAGGGCCTCGTCTTCGCTCCTTTGAATTTTTTTTCTTGAGCAAACCCTTAGATCCTTGAAAGAATGCCTCTGGGTATGTATTAGCTAGCCCCAAACTTCGGCCGATCCTCCCAAAATATCAAAAACGAAGAGAAAAGAAAAGCAAGAACTTGGGTTGCCTCCAGGGAAGCGCTTATTTAATGTCTAAAGCTTGACGACTTATACAAGCGACGCTATCCGGGATCATTTTTTCGAATTGAACTTCTTGCACTTAGTTTTTGTTAAAGAAAAGTTCGTCCGTAAGATAACGGAGCAATTGTAAGTGGAAAGCTTGACTCGAGTCGAGTCTCTCGAGGAAGACTAATCGGAAGCAATTATCGTGCTTGATTCACGAACGAGAAAACTAGGAAAACGCTACGCTAAACACGTGATTAAATTTTGATTTGTAAAGTTCAAATATATAAGACATTGATTTAAATGACGAGAAAC
The DNA here is from genome assembly GCA_014905375.1 of Phtheirospermum japonicum. Classification (NCBI taxonomy): domain Eukaryota; kingdom Viridiplantae; phylum Streptophyta; class Magnoliopsida; order Lamiales; family Orobanchaceae; genus Phtheirospermum; species Phtheirospermum japonicum. Next base: position 423,906 of record BMAC01000880.1, on the reverse strand, counting down.
GAAATCAAGAACATTGAAAAGATTAATAAAACGGGGCATTTGATCGAACATTGAATCTACGAGTTGGAGTTGTGAATCTCAACTTGTAAATTAAACACCCCAGACAATTGATGGTTCTAAAATCATCTAAGCACTAGACCCATGAGTTCTAACTAACAATCATCAAAAAATCCAACAACATAAACTTAAAACAAGCATGGACATGATTAAAGATAAAAAGCTTGAAAGAAAAAAACAATGGAAAATAAGTAACCTTCATTAAAAAATCAAACATAGCTTTCAACAATTTAACTAAAACCCATACTCAAGAGAATTGATAGCTCCGAACATTCATTGATAATAACAAGAAAAATACAATTAATCAAGAATGAAAGATTACCAAATTAGAAAAGTTTTAAGAATCTTCAAAGCCAAAAGAGAGAGAGAGAGAGAGAGAGAGAGAGAGAGAGAGCTTCCCCAAGAACATTGAGCTTCTTCAAAAGTATAAATATGGCTAACTAGATGCTAAGTTAAAATTCAACAAACTAAGCTAATTTATCAAGGATTCTATGCTTGAAAGTGAAAGAAAAATGAAGAAAACAAGAGAAGGTTTGGGATGTCAAACCCTAAGGGGTCCAAGAGCTCTAATTTCTAAGAAGAAAGGTTATATTTATAGGAGTGAAAGTGTGGGCAAAATAGTCATTTTGTCCAAAATGGCAAAAAATGGCCTAACCACCAATACTGAAAAATGATCCCGTCGATGGCACGCCAATTGATGGCTGTGCTTCACGGGTTCGAGTCGTGTGTTCATCAAATCGAACCAGTTGTGATCCTCGGGAACGCTCTTAGGCTTGATTGACTACCCTAAAACAAAGAAAATCAAAATAACATAAAAATCTACAAAAAGTAGGAGAGAAATCCGAAAAGTACTAAAAAGACAACAAAAGCTACGAAAACGCAAAATAAAGAAAGAATGGGGCAAAATAAGACTAAAACTCAACTAAAGCACACAAGACAAGACACAAAAATATACCAAAATCACTAACAAATGTGTACAAATCATGTGGGATGCCGGATGTAGTAGGAACAACTATGCGTTTGAGAGCTGCTGTCGATGGTGTTAGATTGACGGTGGAGATGAGGTGGGAATAGAGAATTGGAAACGCAGTGTTGGTGGTGGCGGAAGTGGCGGGGACAGAGATATAGAAGAGGGCTGGTGGTGATGGAGTGAGAATTGAGAGCGGAGTTGGTTAGGAAAAGGGTTGATGTTCGAGGTGATGGTGGCGGGCGGCTTTCGACGGTGGTGGTGTGAAGGAGATGCAACAAATTTGTACCGGAGGTGAGGAGAGACTGGTGGTGGATAACGCGAATGAATATTACCAATAATTTATTCAGAAATTTGATAGTTATTATAACTTATTAGTATAATTATTTTTAACTGGAAGGTATTTTACAATATACCTTCAAAATAAGTTAATGTACCGGAAGGTATTTAAAATATACCATTTAAATAATTTAATGTACCAGAACGTATTTAAAATATACCTTCTAAATATGATAATGTACCAGAAGGTATTTCAAATATACCTTCTGAAAGTAGATATTCTAGAACAGGTGTTAAATATACCTTCTGGAAACGTAACATACCAAAAAAGGTTTACAATATACCTTTTAGATATGATCTTTTAGAAGGTATATTGTAAACCCGTTCTAGATCTATGCCTTTTAATTACGTAAATACCACGGAACTAGAAGGTAGATGATACAATCGTCTAGAATGTCTGTTCTAGAAAGTTGTTTTTGTACTATTGATTCTTAAGAGTATTTTCAAACTCGTAGTCACAAACTAGGAAAGCAGACACGTATAGTAACAAACTTTATGAAAGCGTCATTCCACATGTCGTGTCATTGTTCTAGTAACAAATTTCATTAAATAATCAGTTCGCGTGACGAGTCTTCTCAATACGAATCTTTGCTAAATAGTTATGCTTCTACTCTTTCTTGCACTATCTATTTTCTTATTAATAATAGCTATTTTCAGTCATGTAAGATATTTGATAAAAAAACAAACCATTTTATGCTATTATTTTGATAGTATTAAAAGGACAATCAAAATAAGTGTACAACAAATATAGAATTTTGAATGATTAAAACTTAAGCTTCATTTTTCCTAATAGTCTGTTCGTAAGTTTTCGACTAGGTTTGGTCTCCGACATGTTAACAAACTAATGTTTAGAATTTTAATGTACCATATAGCAATTCCCTTGATCTAAGCTGAAGCTTGTTTAGCAAACAACTATTTTATGCCAATGCTTTGTACTTATTGCCATTGATAAGAAAGGAACAAAGTACTCCATTTAGAATGGTGAGAAAATTATCATAACATAGAACCTTGAGTCATTATAAACTTGTGAGCGATAGTGAAAAATGTAAGAACAAGAACATTAAAGCTCTCAATGATGGGCGAATAGTTTTAGTTTTTAAGACATCATTGTAACATTAAACTTTGCTGAAATATTAGACTTCGAGATTGTAACTTATGTAGTTAAACACATTAGTTTTTGTCCAGCTTATACCAACTTATCAAAATAAGAATTGCCATAGCACATCAAAATCCAAGAAGGTATTTTATGTTGACCGCAACGAATTTTGTTCTTCCCTCAACATTTATGTGAAGAATCTTATTTCTTACCAAAATCAATAAAGAAATTGAAAATAAAATAGAAAAAACTTAAATGTTATTATTATTCCCACTCGCAGTGTACGAGAATAACGTTTTGGTTCAATCAGATGCCACCACATCACTTCAGCTAACGACTAAGGTCGCAAGTAATAAGCACCTTACAAATATCGCGTGAAACACATAATCCTTGAATAATCAGTGATTGTTAATGCCAATCTGTTTTTCCTCCTGCCAAATCCACATACAACATTTTGAACACAATGTACAACTTTCGATAGTTGTACACCATGCTACGACGGCTGTACTTTCCAACGGAATTACCCAAAAAACATTTGCTTCTAATCAGACAGAAAAACGAAAAAAGAGAGAGAAAGAAGAGAGAGAAAGGGAGTATCGAAGACGAGAGCGATCAGAGAGAGAAAAACAAAGAAAAGGGGTCTTCAATTTTCTGAATCAGATTTTTTTTTTCTTTTATTTTCAATTCGGGAAAGAATAAAAGTGAGTAAAAATCTAGAATGCGAAGCAAAATTGTGAAGATATGAGGAGCAATGGTGGAAAAGCTAAATGGGTTTCAGAGAAGTAGTTAAAAGAAAATAAAGCTGCGACTGTTTTTTGTGATTATTTATTGTCCTAAATCTGTATTCTTGGAGCTTCAATAAGGTAACCCCATTTATTTTCCCGTCAATTTGAACTCATAATTTTGCTCAAATTTGAATATTTTTGTTATGTTCATTCATATTTCATCAAGTTTGAATTTTGAGCATAAAATCTGAGCTTGAAGTTCAGAATTCAAGCTTGAACCTTTCATTAATAGAGTGGCATTTCGGTTTGTTTATTCAATTTTGATAATTCATGTAAAAAATTAGTGGGCGGGGTTTACTTGGAGTTGTAATCGAGTATTTAATTTTCGATGTTTAGTACAGTAAATGGTTAATTCATACTGTAATTAAAGTAGTTCGAGTTTCAGTAATTAAGAATTTGATAATTTTCTGTAAATTGGGTTTTTGGAGGGAGAGCATTTTAATTGAAAATCCTGAGATCTCTGTGCTTGACTCAACCCCCAAATTTCTAGAGTTCTAAAATTTACGTTTCTGGAGATAGGGTTTTGATTTTGACATCGTTAGGGTTTCTGTTAGATTGATTTGTTTTTTTTTTCTCTTGGGGAATTACTAGCAAAAACCCTAATTAATTGAAGATTTTCTCTTTATTGCTTTTTATGGCAGTGTGTATTGCTGTTATATGGATTTATAGTGTGGATAACTGTAGTAAACAAAGATGCAGCCGCCACGTCAGCATTCACGGATCAACCTTGCCGAGCTGAAAGCTCAGATAGTGAAGAAACTTGGGCCGGACGGGTCCAAGCAATATTTCTATTACCTTAATAGGTTCTTGAGCTTAAAACTGAATAAAGTTGAATTCAACAAGCTCTGTCTTCGAATAGTCGGACGGGATACTATTCCTCTTCACAATCAGCTCATTCACTCGATTCTCAAAAATGCTTGCACCGCAAAATCCCCACCTTCAAAGCATCAGAATAATAAAGATATTCCTGCTGATAATAATAATAATTACCAGCAAAACGGGTCCCACTCCACAACAACTCAGCCTTCTTCTGACCCACCGGGCTTACCAAATGGAGGCGACATATTACCCCTCTCGCCCAAAAAGGCCCGGACGGGCCTACGCGAACGGCGAGGCGGGGACCGCCGGAGCGCACTCGGACTGGTCAACGGGAAAACGGGGCTCGCTCCTCACCCGAGCGATAACGGTGATTTGAAACCGGAGAACGAAAATTTGACGATTTTACGAAGGTTTTCGGATTTTTCGGCTCCTTCTTGTAGTGCGGACGAGACCAAGGAGTCTTCTTTACCCAGGAGCCCGATCCGGGCCCCACTCGGGGTTCCGTTCTGTCCGTCTAGCGGAAGGGCCCGTAGGGTCCCGTCATTTATCAGTTCGGTTTTTAACGATGGGTTTTTATTGGATAGTGTGAGTTTAAGGGAACGGATGGAGCAGATCGCTTTGAATCAGGGGATCGAAGGGGTGTCGTTGGATTCGGCCAATTTACTTAACCATGGTTTGGATTCTTACATGAAACGGTTAATTAGGTCTTGCGTTGAGCTCGTGGGGTCGAGACAAGGGAATAGTAATAATAATATGAACAAGCACCATGTGAAGCTTGTTAATGGTGTTAAACCAGGTTATCAGAACTTTGGGGGGCAAGAACAAAGTAATAATTGCTCGATTTCGTTAGAGGATTTTAGGGTGGCTATGGAGATGAACCCACGAAAGCTCGGAGAGGATTGGCCATTGTTGCTTGAGAAAATATGTACGAATGCGTTTGAAGAATAGGGTATGAGTGGGGTTTCAATTGTCTATATTCATGACCTATGAACCCGTTTTTGGTGCTTTTAAAGTGAAATTCAGTTTCGAGATAACGGTGGGGGTCGAAGCAGGGAATCTTTATTCCATTCTGCTGTTTGGGCTTTTTCTTTAATTGGAAGAGCCCGTTTATCGGGGACCGGTGGGATGAGCTGAATGGCGGAATGTGGTTTAACAATGTTGTATGATTAGCATTATCTTATTATCACCAGTTTTTTTTCTCTTTTTTTGTCTTTTCCGTTTGTGTAATTTATAGTCGATTAGAGTTTTTTAGAACAGTTTTGTTTGAATAATTTGTTGGTGAAGAAAAAAAGGTGGGGATTGCATGATGCAAATTGTCATGTGTATGTACCATCACTCTAGAAATTAGTTGGGATCTTAATATTAACAACACAGTTTAACGATTTTCCTTTCATCGTTTCCCCCCTTTTCCATCAACGATATGTATAATACTGTTTTTATTATTAGTTGAATTCTCAACTAATAAAGGTCATTCAATACTACTGCTGATGAATATACTTTAAAAAAAAAGAGGTTTCAGTGCTAAGCCCGATCTAACGATCGAGACATGGACCCACCAGAAAGCCCTCTAAATGCTCGAGCTGGAGTCGGCTTAGCCCGTTGAGTCCGATTGAAAAGTTTTATCTTTTTATTTTTCCCGGTTATGGTATCGTTACATTTGGGTGGTTGAGGTGGCGAAAGGGTAATATTCTTGAATTATCAGTACTTTTTCCAGTAAAGACTGTTTGATGATTATGAAATAAATGTTATTTATTTTTCTCACTTTGGAAATTAGACTTTTGTTGTTTAGAAAGATATCGATATACTGGGGTTTTCATGATGTTACAATTAGTATGGGTTAAAGTAAAAAAAAAGGTTTTCTCAATAATAATAACATTATTATTATTTCCTAATTTTCCTTTTCAATTAACATTTAGCTTCATGCAAAAGATGGACTTTGAACGATAGTGCCGTTACTGCAGGGCAGGTGTACGTTGATGTGGGCAGTCCTTCAGTTTTCCACCTCAGGTATGGTTGGTGCTCCAATCTTCTCGAAGCTCATGCAGTTTTGGAGACCCCGAGACATTAGGAGGAAAAACTAGATGAAGCTTGTGAAACCATTGAAAATCAATCCAATGTGAATGAAACTTTGAATCTGGATGTGAGTCAGCAGAAGAGTTTGGATGTGCCTACTGGTGTTGTGGTTGATGAAGCAACTGATGTTGTCCGGTTACACTCATCTGTTCCTTGGGATGATAATTTGACCAACTTAAGTATCGGAGGCCATCTATCCGAAATATCAATGCAGGGTAAAATTAATGGGTCATATCCCAACTCCGTAAACAAACCTGGCACATAGCCAATTGGATTAATATCTGATATCAGCATCGGTGATCTTCTTTCCGAAGCATCATTGTTGGGTAATATGAGCAATAATAATCCTAGCACGAAACTAGGAAACGAATCGTCCTTACAACCTCTATTCCTGGCGTCCAGTGATACAAGTGTCGGAGGCTTTTTTTCTGAAGCGTCTATGCTTTCAAATAAGAAAGGGTTGTATCCATGGTACGATGATTTAACAACCTTAAGCATCGGAGGGCTGTTGTCTGAGGCGTCCCTGCAGGCTAAGGCCCGTGGTGGCCCGGAACTAAAAGACGGTAAATCAAGCTTGCAGTCCAATACATTCTTACCCGATTCCTATGATTCTCTTATTTCTGACCAATTAAAGGCACGTTTGTAAATGCTGAAAGCATCGTCTCATGAGACAAATATGTCTATATTGGATGCTGAAGAGACGTGCCATGCTTTTCCTGTTTGTAAGCTTCAAACAGACAGAGTTAGCTCAAAACAATTCCAGTTTCCTATGGTTATTAAGATGAACAATGAAACCTTTTTCCCCAAGATTTTTCTTGTCAAGAACTCAAGACAAGACCTTTTCCTCATTTTTTGTGAAAAGAGACTCAAATAAAGATGGAGAAATCATCAGCTGGAGGATGAAATTCCAGGAACCCTGAGACTTGTAATTGGAGTGGGTGTAATTACTATTTCTGATGCAAGAATAGTGAATTTACAGAAGAGCCTCAAATCGACTCCTATTCTTTAGGACTGAGCATTTTATTGTTTCCAACTATGGAAATTGTTTACCTAAAGTAGAAACTCCGTGTATATGTTTTGTGGTATATGATCAACTTCTTTAGTGGAGGCTCTGAGAAAATGTTAGTGTACAATTCTAGATTCTACATTGGGACAAACTTCAATTAAATGGTAAAAGAGATAAAGAAGAAGTTAAGGAGATAATGATCACATTGGTTATAAAAATAGAATAGCTGCATCTTAAATTGGCATTGTTGCGAATGGGGAGAAAATGTATATAGTTGATTAAGCGGATTTTTTTTGTAATTTTTAATTTATTGTTAATGAATCTAAATCAAGAAGTGAACCATGAGATTTTGGTATCCACATATTCTACGCATTTTCATTATTTCTATTTTGTTAATATACTCCATAAATTAAGACAACAATAAATCTTCCCTTAAATATTCCAATAATATTAACTAAAAAAATCATAACAAGCATACCAATATTTTGGATTGATGCTTGATTGATTAATTGAAGGAGATTATTTTGATATATGAAATTATTTATAACCATATCAATCTGACTAATTCTATGTATTTCAATTATGATTATTAATTTATGATTAATTTGTTATGACATGTAATCTCCTAAATATTAGGCTAATTATCAATTTCTATGTATATTAATTATGTTTATTAATTTATGACTATCTTTTTATGACATGTAATCTCCTAAGTATTATGCTAATTAACATATTATTTTGTTCTTCCTTTAAAACATACATTGATGCTATGGAAAGTGTACATTTATTTATACTAATTTCTATATTTAGTATATTACTTTATAATCGGTTATAATTATCAATTCGCATGTCAAATCAATTACTTTACATCCTATATATATACTCCTATTAATCACTTACCATATGATAAAATACATCCTATTATCAGTGTACTTACCATAAATATGTTAATAATTCATAAAATGTTACAATATATAATTATCAATTTACTTCCTTGATTTTTAAAGATTTTGTACTACAATATGATTATCATATGGATATATGAAAAGTGTACATTAATTTATACTGATCTCCATATTTCTTAGATTATTGTATAATCAGTAGTCATTATCAATTTTCATATGGAATTGATGCATATGAAATCAATGACTTTCCTATAACTTAATTATATAGAACACTTTTTATTTATAAAACAGACATTACCACTTGATTTTAAATATGTACATAACTTAATTATATAAGGTTCAAACCTTGATTATATAACGTTTAGAACTTGAAGGGGCACCAATCTCATCTATATAATTGAGTCATGCTATCTCTCATTGTTATTTTTTGTATAATTATAAAATTTATACTCGAGATCTATCATAATTAAAAATAAATAAACAAATTATTCCATCTTATATTTTTATCATTTTTTATTAATACATTATACTAGTATTGTACCCGTGCGTTGCACGATAATTTTTTATTTTATTTGATTTAAAATAAAATAAAAAGAATTGTTTAAAATGTATTAAAATAAGTAATTGTATATATGTATACTTAAGTTATATATATCTTTGTGTGTGTGTGTGTGTGTGTATTTCTATAAGAACCATCACTGATTCTCACACTAGAGATGGTTTTACCATAATTGCTCCCAATATATAAATCATCTAAATATTATTTAAAGATCGAATAGTATTCAAAATGATATAACCTGATTCATAAAAAGATTGTTATTAGATGAAATATACTTTATAAATTATGATAAATTTTCTTATACACAACATTTATAGTTTTGTTACTATGTTTATTCTCATCATCGTCGATCAATATTTTTAAACCCATACGATTGGTCACCCTTGATATAGCAACGTATAACTAACCATGACTGAAAACAGGCTTCTTCAGGAAAATTCCAATGTGAGAGAGATATTGTTCTTGAGTTTTGTTGATCATCATAGCATATGACACGATCAGAGGAAATTATCATCGTTAGAACTTGAAAGGGAACCTCAAATTGGATGGTGTGACAGTCATTCTAGAGATTAAAAACAATTAACCTGCATTGCTTCCTTGAGAAATATTAGTTTATATAATATGACCGTCAAGTTAACAACTAACATTACACAACACAAGGAAATGATCGATATTTTTCAACAACATGAGTGGAATTCTAATTTTTAGTTTTAGCTCATAGAGGCAATCCATAACATTTACTGGTATTTAGAAACTCTAGTGAGTGGACGTCCTACAATATGTCAATGTTTGAGTCAGATTTGCATGTATTATCAGAGCTAAGATATACTTCACATTCTCCATAATTTTATGACATTATATATTTATTAATCAAATCGACGACATCAAGTGTTAGGGAAAGAATAGCCCGACCCTCCAAATAAGCGAAACATTCAGTAGTTTTTCTAAATTGTGGATATGTGCTCGCCACAATTGACATAACATGGTCACCATCATCTTCCAATAATAGATAACTTAGATTTCAATTTGAACGATACCATCATTTGGTCCTCCAACTATTACATCTCCTATACTATTTATCAAGATGAAAACTTTCTTTAACTTGACACAATTGAGATCTGAATTGTGATTTTGCAGCACCACATTCTTGGTCTACTTCAAAACTATGTAATGAGTCCATAAATGCGAATATTTGATCACTATGTGAATTATGTCTGGTCTAGTTCTTTTTGGAACAACCGGCAGGATTTGATGAAAATCTCCACCAAGAATTATTATATTGTTACCAAATAGATGTTGTCTATTAGAATTATTTTGCAATGTCATCACGTTTTTCAATGTTTTGTTCAGAGTTTCAAAATAATGGTTATGCATCATTGGAGTTTCGTCCCAAATAATGAGATGCGCATCCATCATTAATTTTGTAAGTGGAGTCCCAGTAATGATCGAAATCTTGGTGGATATTAAAAGTAACCCTAAATATAGAATGCCCAATTCTTCCTTTCGAAGAAGAAGAAAAGTTATGTTATTAGATATTACATTAAGAACAATTCCACTATTAGATTTAACAGTTGTAGAAAGTATCATCTGTGTCTATAAATGAGAAATACACCACTCTTGGTTAAATATATTGCATCCATTACTTTATCAATTTTGGCGGAATATAGTAAACTCGTACTAATGAAAACAAACCCAGTTTCCTAGGTGTCTATTCTTTTATTTTTGAGTACTAAATTTTTTTAAGGAAACTGAACATAAGGCAAACTCCATGCTTTCACATTTTTCTTATTTATCTCGAACCAACCTAAAACATGTTATGGTATTTTTGACTTGCGTGATCATTATCATTATACAATACATTATGCTCTTCTGGAAGATAAAAACTCAAACAAATGATAGGTGGAGTTTTATACTGAATTTCATAAACTAATATTCTCCACGCCGCTTCGCGTGGAAAATGGTAATGACAATCATAATACATGTTGATCTCATCAATATTTTTATCCTCTACATCCTCACATTTGTTCTGATAAAATATTATAGTGAACCTATAGTTATATTTATTACCCTATTTAAACAAATACTTGATAGATCTAAATTGGTTACACTATTTAACATATAAATAAGCTACATAATTCAGTATAAATTTTTTTTTTTGAAATGACCTCTGGAGAACCGCTAGTAAATGTCGTGGGCAAGACAACATGAGTACCAGCCATCTGCCTCACCTCATAACACTACATCAACAATCCTACTGTAAATCTCACTTCATAATTATTTTGATGAGTTCTAACGTACCACAATTTTGAAGATTCAATAATCCTATATGCATCAATTATGAATTTTTGTGTGAGTCGCTGACTATATAGAATAGTGAGTACCTCCGTGCCTCTTTCATGCAATCGGTGAGAAAAGAACTTCATCTGGTTCACATATTGTTTACCCTTGCCTTTAGGTTTTCGAGGTTCAGAAAAAGATATGTTTTCACTGTGGTTGTCTTCGCCACATGAAAATAGTAATGGATAGTGTAGAGCAACGTACAAAGGATGCAACTCATTGATACGTTTCAAATTACCAGATCTTTTTTCTACTGCAATTCTGTTGCTACCACTTTGTGGATCAATATCACCAATAACTAATAGACAATTAGTTGGTATTTTTATGAATCTATTATAGTTGATGCCACAGTGTTCATTCTACTCGATGCTGGTTTCGTACTTGTATTATTTTGCATGATTACTGAGATAGTAACAAATACATTATTTTAAGAAATCAATTCAAATCAAAAGTACTGAATCGTAATAATATTTGATGAATAACATGTTGATAGCCAATTAAACAAATATTACATTGTATTGCATTGTGCAATTTCTCATATTTTAATTAAAAAAGTGGTAAAATTATTTTTGAGAAAAAGTGACAAATTTGATATTGTTGGACTCAGTTCATCTCCATAGCCACCCTAAAATCCTCTAACGAAATCGAGCAATTATTACTTTGTTCTTGCCCCCCAAAAGTTCTGATAACCTGGTTTTAACACCATTAACAAGCTTCACATGGTGCTTGTTCATATTATTATTACTATTCCCTTGTCTCGACCCCACGAGCTCAACGCAAGACCTAATTAACCGTTTCATGTAAGAATCCAAACCATGGTTAAGTAAATTGGCCGAATCCAACGACACCCCTTCGATCCCCTGATTCAAAGCGATCTGCTCCATCCGTTCCCTTAAACTCACACTATCCAATAAAAACCCATCGTTAAAAACCGAACTGATAAATGACGGGACCCTACGGGCCCTTCCGCTAGACGGACAGAACGGAACCCCGAGTGGGCCCGGATCGGGCTCCTGGGGTAAAGAAGACTCCTTGGTCTCGTCCGCACTACAAGAAGGAGCCGAAAAATCCGAAAAAGTTCATCTCCATAGCCACCCTAAAATCCTCTAACGAAATCGAGCAATTATTACTTTGTTCTTGCCCCCCAAAGTTCTGATAACCTGGTTTTAACACCATTAACAAGCTTCACATGGTGCTTGTTCATATTATTATTACTATTCCCTTGTCTCGACCCCACGAGCTCAACGCAAGACCTAATTAACCGTTTCATGTAAGAATCCAAACCATGGTTAAGTAAATTGGCCGAATCCAACGACACCCCTTCGATCCCCTGATTCAAAGCGATCTGCTCCATCCGTTCCCTTAAACTCACACTATCCAATAAAAACCCATCGTTAAAAACCGAACTGATAAATGACGGGACCCTACGGGCCCTTCCGCTAGACGGACAGAACGGAACCCCGAGTGGGCCCGGATCGGGCTCCTGGGGTAAAGAAGACTCCTTGGTCTCGTCCGCACTACAAGAAGGAGCCGAAAAATCCGAAAAA
>BMAC01000880.1:341787-393832 GCA_014905375.1 Phtheirospermum japonicum | reverse complement strand
ATATATATTATATATATAATATATATATATATATATATATTATTTTAATACACTCAAGCCAATTATTTTTATTTTAGATAAAATAAAATAAAAAATTATCGTGCAACGCACGGACACAATACTAGTATATATTAAAGAAGAGGTCCGGAGAGAGAAAAAATAGGAGTAGAATGCCATGTAAATGCCACATAGGATTAATAATTACTTTACTTATTAATTTTTCTTAATATAATTAGATAAATAATTTCCCTAATTAGTACTTTACTTATTAATTTTCCTTAATATAATTAGATAAATAATTTCCCTAATTAGATGATGATTAATAATATATTCGCCACTATGACACATCTGTTATTGTCAATAAAGATCACTTCAAACAAATTTTTCTCGAATTAAAACCAAAATATTACTGATTTTAACCCAAATAATGCATCCATGGTAAAAACTCAAATACTATTGATTTGAACCCAAAAACGGCAAATTTTTCTCGAATTAAAACCAAAATATTACTATTTTAACCCAAATAATGCATCCATGGTAAAAACCAAATACTATTGATTTGAACCCAAAAACTGCACCTAAAAAAACAGTTGACTTGAACCCAAAATCCAAATACTATTGATTTGAACCCAAAAAATGCACCTAAAAAAACAGTTGACTTGAACCCAAAAACTGCACCTGATAAAAAACCGCTTTCATATCGACCTAATTCTTCGCTATCCACCTGAAAAGGTCGTAAAGACCTAATTCTCAAATTAAAACTCAAATAGTATTGACTTAAACCCAAATATTAAACCCAAATACTACGACCTGAAGAAACAGTTTGTGGATAAAAGTTTTATTTTTTATATATTCCAATTAATCGGTATCGGGATGCAAACGAATATCAACCCAAATATAGCGACTCAAAAATATTTTAGAAGAGATAAAAATTTTATTTATATATTCCAATTAATCGGTATGGAATGCAAACGTACGAACGAACTGACCAGAAGAATATTTGAAAATAAAAGTTTTATTTTGTATATTTCAATTAATCGGGATGAATGTGATACAAAAGAATGGGTGGATTTGAAGGGATGAAAACCATTCACAAAGAAAAACCTAAAAATATGGGGCAATTGTTAAATACTACATAGGAAAAAATATTTTTGTCAAATAATATGACTAATTATACAAAATATCAAATAGTCCAACCACAAATATACAATTACAAGATTACCCCTAATAATAATAATAATATCAATAAACAATACACCACCACTTCCGTCCGGCCACCCCCTGCCGCCGAAAAATTTTCCTGCGAGATTTTTTTTTTCCCAACAAATATAAAGTTAGAAATCTCACTATAAAGTAAGAAATTTTTAATAAGAAAATTTTCTTAATTTTTCATACATAAAGTATGAGATTTTCACTATAAAGTAAGATTTTTTTTTTGAACATAAATTAAAAATATCTTTATTTTAGAAAATAAAGTAAGAAATTTCACTATAAAATAAGAACGTTTCCTACTTTTTCGAATATAAAATAACAAACTTTCTTACTTTAAAGGATATAAAGTAAGAAACTTTATTAATTTTCTTGAACATAAAGTATGAAATTTCACTATAAAATAATAATATATAATTTGGATTAAATAAGAAAATACATAATAATAATTTGCTATTAAACAAGAATTTTTTTTCTCTATTTTTTTTGGAAAAACAAAAGTGTTTAATAAGTAAAAAAAATGTAATAAGTAAAAAATACATAACAACATTTGCACATCAAAGTAAGAAACTTTTGCAATCAAATAAAATACTTTTTTTCATCTAGTATGAATTTTTGGATATTAAATAAAAAATCTGTTACACATAGTAAGAAATTCGGACATATAGTAAGAATTATTTTTTGGACATTAAGTAAAAAATATTTGGGCATATAGAAAGAAATGTTTGCACATATAGTAAGAAATACATACATATAGTAATAAATCCAGACATATAGTAAGAAAAATATTTGGGTTGAAAAATAACTGACTGCACTGATTCCATGGACATGTAGTAAGAAATTCGAAAGACATACAGTAAAAAATTCTGGGTAAAAAAAAATGCCAAAAATAAATTTCGGCAGCCGAAAAATATTTCGGCGGCCGGAAAATATTTTCAGATGATCAGGAAAAAAAATGTGACCGAAAAAAAACTTCGGCGGTCGGAAAATTTTCCGGTCGGCCGGCGGCTAACTTTATATTTGCTGGGTCAAAAAAGAAAAAAATCTCGCCGCAAAATTTTTCGGCGGCAGGTGGCGGCAGCATGTGGACAACTATAGGGAAGATATATCTTTTGAAGAACATCGAAAAGCTAAAGGGAAGACAACTATAAGAAAATATAGCATAATTGTAAAAACTTAAAAAAATTGGTATAATTGTAAAAATTTTCAATGTATCGTAAAATTGTAAAAAAAAAAAGTTAAGTTAGTATTTTCTGTAATTTTTCCTTTATATATTGGCCACTATGACACTTCTGTTATTGTCAATAAAGCATTCACAAGCCCATTCATTTATCAGAGTAACTAACTCTTAAGACTTGGCCCAAAACTACCACCAGCTTAGCCATGACTCGACCCACCAACTTCCAAACCCATTTGTCCTGTAAATGATTCTTAGCCCCGGAAATGAAAGTGAGTTTCTCTCCACCTGAAAAATATACGATGTCAGTCAAATAAAAGATGGATACAAATCTACATTTTCTGTTTTTTTTTTTTTTACTTTATATTGGGTATTGTTTGTCTTTTATAGAGAGTATTTCGAAGTGAGGAGATTAGCAAATCAGTTCCTAAGATTGGTAAGAATAGTTTATCTTCAATTAATAGTTAATTTAAAGTTTTTATTTCCCATATTTGCTGGATTGAATAAGGAGAACAAGTAATGAAAAAGAAACAAAATACTATAGATCTTCTTCAAGAATAGAATACAAATCTATATTTTTTGGATTTTTTTTCGTGTTATTTTGTTTTTTACTTTATATATTGGTTATTGTTATATTATTATTATCATTCCATTTTTTTTAATTCAACAATATTTCTTAAAGTAATAGATTTGTATTTTCCATAAGAAATAGCAATGGATATTGCAAAGCAATGGATATATCCATTGATATTTTCTTACGGGGAAGACAACTATAGGGAAGATATATCTTTTGAAAAACATCGAAAAGCTAAAGTCAAGGGTAGAAAATATGAGCAAGAGGGATTCATAGTTCATGGATATACGATGATTGACTCATCAAGATTGTGGTACGTTATAACCCATCAAAAAGAATTGTGAAGCGATATGTATAGTGGGATTACTGATGCACTGTTACGAGGAGAAACAAATGGCTCAAGTGTTGGTACTCGCGTTGTCTTGCCGGCAACATTTACTGGCGGTGCTCGATATATGATTCAAAACTATCAAGATGCTATGGCAATTTATCGGTGGGCAGATCGTTTATCTTCAATTAATAGTTAATTTAAAGCCTTTATTTCCCATATTTGCTGGATTGAATAAGGGGAACCAGCAATGAAAAAGAAACAATATACTATAGATCTTCTTCAAGAATAGAATACAAATCTATATTTTTTGGATTTTTTTTCGTGTTATTTTGTTTTTTACTTTATATATTGATTATTGTTATATTTTTATTATCATTCCATTTTTTTTAATTCAACAATATTTTTCAAAGCAATAGATTTGTATTCCCATAAGAAATAGCAATGGATATATCTATTGATATTTTCTTACGGGGAAGACAATTATAGGGAAGATATATCTTTTGCAGAACATCGAAAAGCTAAAGGCAAGGGTAGAAAATATGTGAGCCAGAGGGATTTTTTTTTCCCACCGGTTTCATGAAAGAGAAACTGAGGTACCCACTATTTTATATAGTCGACGACTAACACAACAATTCATAGTTGATGGATATACGATGATTGAACCGTCAAGATTGTGGTACGTTATAACCCATCAAAAAGAATTGCGAATTGAGATGTATAGTGGGATTACTGATGCACTGTTACGAGGAGAAATAAATGGCTCAAGTACTCGCGTTGTCTTGCCGGCAACATTTACTGGCGGTACTCGATATATGATTCAAAACTATCAAGATGCTATGGCAATTTGTCGGTGGGCAGGTTATCCTGGTTTGTTTATTACATTCACGTGCAACCCTAAATGACCGGAGATTATTCGCTTTATTGATAAAAGGAATCTAAAACCAGAAGATCGGCCTGATATTATTTCTAGAATTTTCAAAACCAAGTTGGATGCTTTGATAAGAGATTTACGTGATAATGAAATTTTTAGCAAAATTATTTCAGGTGAGTATAAGAAAATTTAATATATTCATTTTATTTAATCTAAGAGTAGTAAATTATTAATGTTTATTTGTATTTGATAATTATACAGTTATTTACACCGTGGAGTTACAAAAAAGAGGTCTTCCCCATGAACACATACTTATTTTTCTATTAAAGCAATACAAATGCCCAGATGTGGGTGCTATAGATCGAATCATTTCAGCTGAGATTCCTGATGAAAATGAAGGTCCAAGATATTATTTTTGCTTTATCCGAGTTGATGATTCATGGAACATGTGGTCATTTACGGAAATCTTCTCCTTGCATGGTTGAAGGAAATTGCACAAAACATTTTCCAAAGAAGTTTATAGATACCACTACTGTAGATAACGATTGTTACCTAGTATATAGACGAATAAATACTTGAAGAAATGTTACAAAGAATGGTATTCCATTAGAAAACCGATGGGTCATTCCACATAATCGTTATCTATTACTGAAGTATGGAGCTCATTTGAATGTTGAATAGTGTAACCAATATAGATCTATCAAGTATTTGTTCAAATATGTCAACAAAGGTAACGATAGGGTCACCGCAACGTTCTATCAGAACAAGGAAGGGGATTCAGAGGAGAAAAAGACTGACGAGATCAACATGTATTATGATTGCCGTTATGTTTCTCCATGTGAAGCGGCATGGAGAATATTAGGTTATGAAATCCAGTATAAAACTCCACCTGTCATGCGTTTTGAGTTTTCATCTACCAGGAGAGCATAATGTATTGTATAATGATAATGATCAATTGGACGAGGTAATGAAACGCAAATCAACACATCATAGCATGTTTTTATGCTGGTTTAAGGCAAATAAGAAATATCCAGAAGCACGTAGTTTGACTTATGTTGAGTTCCCTAAGAAATTTGTTTGGAACTCGACAACAAAAGAATGGACACCTACGCAGGTATATTTATTCTCATTAGGACGAATTTACTATGTGCCGCCAGGATCAGGGGATAAATATTATGCTCGCTGCCTACTCAATGTAATTCTAGGAGCCCAATGTCACGATGATATAACAAAAGTTAATGAAACATAGTACGATACATATCGCGATGCATGCAATTCTCTAGGTTTGCCATTAGATGATAAAGAATATATTGACGATATATCAAAAGCAAGTAATTGGGGATCAGCGCATTCCGTCAGATCTTTATTCGCAACCTTACTTGCATCAAAATCTTTAGCACGTCCTGAAAAAGTATGGGAGAAATGATGGAAAGATTTGTCAGATGACATTCTATACAATCAACGAAAGTTAAGAAAATGCAAAGGTAGAAATTATTGACATTTTTTATTATCATCTATAATTTCTTTTTCTTTATTACCAATATTTGTAATGCCATTCTCAATACATTTTTTCTTTATTCAGATTTACAAATGAGTGATACTGAAATTTAAAATTTTGTTGCTCGAAATTGATAATTTATTGCAGAGTATGGGAAAGTGTTTAAAGGATTTTCCTCCCATGCCAATTCCAAAGGTTGTCGATTCCAGTGTGTATCAAAATAGATTTATTGCTGAAGAATTGGAGTATGATCGTGAGACACTCATTGAAGAGCGTGGTAAATTGGTTGATAATTTGAATGTTGATCAGCGTCATATTTAAGATAAAGTCATTGATGCAGTACATTCGAACAAGGGTTACATATTTTTTGTCTATGGATACGGAGGGACTGATAAAACATTTATTTGGAGGATGCTTTCTGTGGTCGTTAGATCAAATGGAGGAATTGTTCTAAATGTAGCATCTAACGGCATAGCTTCTCTTCTTCTACCCAAAGGAAGAACTGGCCATTCTAGGTTTAAGGTTCCTTTTAATCTCCACTAAGATTCATCATGTTCGATCTTTATTGGAAATAAACTTGCAAAATTAATGGTGCGGGCCCAGCTCATTATTTGGGATGAAGCTCCCATGATGCATAAATATTGTTTCGAAGCTCTGGACAAAACTTTGAAAGATATGATGGGATCGCAAAATAATGCAAACAGGCAGCTTCCATTTGGAGGCAAAATATTAGTTCTTGGTGGAGATTTTCGTCAAATTTTACCAGTTATTCCAAAAGGCACTAGACCAGACATAGTTCACGCGACCATCAATTCATCGTATTTGTGGGCTCATTGCACGGTTTTGAGGCTGACCAAGAACATGAGGCTGCAGAATCTCTGTTCAGATCCTGATTGTGTCGAATTAAAAAAATTTATCGACTGGATAAATAGTATAGGAGATGGAATAGTGGGAGGACCAAATGATGGAGTAGTTCAAATTGAAATTCCAGAGGTTTTATTGTTAAGAGATGATGGTGACCATATTGCATCAATTGTGGCGAGCACATATCCACAACTTAGAAAAACAACTGTCTGCTCTGCTTATTTGGAAGGACGTGTTATTCTTGCACCAACACTTGATGTCGTTGATTTGATTAATGAATATATGACGTCATTGAATGATGGAGATTGTAAAGTATATCTGAGCTATGTCTGTGCGTGTAAATCTAATTCAAACATTGATATATTGTAGGACGTCCACTCATCGGAATTTCTAAACACAATCAAATGTTCTGGACTGCCGAACCATGAGCTCAAACTGAAAATTGGAACTCCAATCATGTTGTTGAGAAATATCTATCATTCTTTTGGGTTGTGTAATGGAATTAGGTTGGTTGTTACAAAACTTGGCGATCATGTTGTACAGGATTGATTCTTCAAGGAAGTAATGCAGGTGAGTTGGTGTTGATCCCTAGAAAGACCGTCACATCATCTGATTCGAGGTTGCCTTTCAAATTCCAACAATGACAATTTACTATGATCGTGTCATACGCCATCACGATCAATAAAAGTCAAGGACAGTCTCTCTCTCACGTTGGACTTTTTCTGAAGAAGCCAGTATTCAGTCATGGCCAATTGTACGTTGCTATATCAAGAGTCATCAATCGTAAGGGTTTAAAGATATTGATAGTCGACGATGAGAATAAACGTAGCAACAAGACCACGGATGTTGTGTACAAAGAAGTTTTTTATAATTTGTAATGTATATTGCGTCCAATAAAAAATCTTTTATGAACCAAGTTATACCATTTCCAATACTATTCAATCTATAAATATTATCCAAATATATATATATATATATATATATATATATATATATATATATATATATATATATATATATATATATATATATATGTGTGTGTGTGTGTGTGTGTGTGTGTGTGTGTGTGTGTGTGTGTGTGTGTGTGTGTAAAATATAACTATACATAAGCACAATAATTTATTTAAATACTTAATTAATTCATACTCAATTATCTCTTTCTCATATATGAATAATATAAAAAATTACCGTGCAACGCACGGGTGCAATACTAGTAGAACATATATGAGTAATATCAAATCGAAAACAAAATTATGCAATTAGATTAAACACAATAATATATATTATGAATTCATTTTTAAAAGCAGAAAAAATCTAGATGTTAGGGTTTAATTGTTTGAAGAGGTAAAAAATGAAGTTATAAAGAATAAATTTAAAAAAAATACAATCTTTTAATGATTATTATTTTTAATAAATAATAACTATTCTTAATATAATGAGAATAAAGAATTATCAATAAATATAAAATTATTATTAATATATATATATATATATATATATATATATATATTAAAACAAATAAACAAACAAAAATGAAAACAGGAAGACATGGGGGGACTCCACGGAAAATAGCGAAGAAGAAAAAATGATGAAAATGTCCAATTAGAAGGTGTCAAATGGTTTGCCCAAAAACCGACAGGCCATCTTTAATAGTAGGTATAGATTTTTAATAAGATGACATCTTACGGCGGTTTTACTAGAACCGCCGTAGAAAGTAGGCTGCCATGTCATCAATCCACGTCTTGCCCAAGCATGTTGTTTCGACCGTTGATCCATATCTCATCCGACGATCTGCATTCGCCACATCATAAATAAAAAAATAAAAAGGTTTTTTTTAATTAAAGCAGTTTATTGTAAAATAAAAAAAAAAGAAAAAGAAACAAAAGCCCTCGCCATTTCGCTCTCGTCTCGCTCCTCTTTCTCTGCGTCAAAATGGAAGACGACGACCCCCTAGTCTCCGACTCCGAATCCGACTTCGACTCTGAACAAGACGACTCCAGAAAGGTTGGGAAAAGTACAACCATCCTCTATCTAATGAATTAATCGCGAAAGCCATTGGCGCCACAGATCTCAATTTCGAGATCTCTCCATCGACTCTGGTGTTTGTTTTGCCACACGAGGTGCTCGCATCCGAAACCCTAACCCGATTGTCTGTGCCCGGCTGCAAAATTGAGAGCGCGAAGAAGGTAAATTGTTCGAGACTCAAATCCCTTTATTTACGCGAAGTTTATTTAGAAGGTGATATGATTTGGGA
This sequence comes from Phtheirospermum japonicum, assembly GCA_014905375.1. Classification (NCBI taxonomy): domain Eukaryota; kingdom Viridiplantae; phylum Streptophyta; class Magnoliopsida; order Lamiales; family Orobanchaceae; genus Phtheirospermum; species Phtheirospermum japonicum. The sequence continues at coordinate 385,054 of BMAC01000880.1, read as the reverse complement.
TGTGCATTCTACAATTTATTTATTGTAGTAATTCTTAGCATTTGAAACTTGCTAGTGATCCTAAATTTTTAATCTTTCCGTGTTTCGGGTGTTTATTGAATGAATGCTTGTTAATTTGAGGGAGGATAAAAAAGTCAAAAATGGAAAACGGCGCCGTTTGCTCGACGGGAACGGCGAACGGAGGTGAGGATGTGTACATCTGTAAAGAATTCGATGCTTTTTCCGCTGATCATCTTGTTGTTATGGTGCACGGGATTTTAGGAAGGTAATTTTTGCTTGCATTTATATTATTTTTCTTGTGTTCGATGAGTTTCAGCTTTTTACTTTTGATTTTTTTTCTGGGTTTTTGATTTTTTATAATTCAGTGAAGTATGAGATCGAAATTGGAACTTTTATTGGCTGAGCTCTAGCTGGGGGTTATTTACTTATTTATTTGGAGTTTTTTAATGCTATTTTTGGATTAGACAGTGAAGATATGGACTATTGTAGCCATAATTGCTCAAAAGCTTAAGCTTTTTCTTGAATTTACTTAAATTATACTCTCTGCATTTCAAATGGATTGCATTTCAGTAGATTTTGATTGTGTTCTGCACAATGCTTGTCCATCTCATATGAACTATTACTGTAGATCACAGGATATGTGAATGGTAGTTAATTTTTTTTAAAATTTATTTTTATTTATGTGGATATTACATTTTTCCTAATTTGTATGTCTTCAAAACTTGTCATAATTGCAGTTTCTCGTGATGCCATTATTTGCAGTGCATCCGATTGGAAATTTGGTGCCGAGCAATTTATTAAGAGGCTCCCTGATAAATTTTATGTTCACTTTGAGTTGCCCGTTCTGTACATAACCGATCAAAAGATATTTAGCACTACGATTCTTAAGCAATCACATTGTTATCCGAGTTCATAACTAAACTGAGCTTCTTAAGAAGAACTCAATGCTCGAGTTGACAGAAAAGTTCAGCTTATTTAATTAGTACTAGGAGAAGCCTAAATATTTTTCTTGTTAGCTTTGATTTGAAAAAATAAATTAAATTTAGTTTATTAAATTAGTTCACCAAACACTCTTGCAAAAGGTAACAATTTATGATTTTTATTCATCTCTAATATAATAAATCATTTATGACGTTGACGATTCTGTATTTTGTAGTTGAAGTGAGGTCAATTTACGTGAGAAATGTTCCGATAATGATGGTTGCTTCTGAAATCGGCGAGGAATTTAAGAAGTTTGGTAATATCAAGCCTGATGGTGTAGCCATTAGAACTCGGAAGGTCCGCTTTCTTTGATTTCTTGTTCTCCTCTTTCTCGTGTTTTTTTAGGATAAATTATGGAAACTTGAACATCAATTTTATGCAGATATAGATGTGTGCTATGCATTTGTGGAGTTTGAAGACATGTGGGGGGTGCAGAATGCAATTAAGGTTTTAGACCCCAAGGCAGAAATGTGGATAGTGCAGTTAAGGTATTTTTTTTCCCTTTTCTCTTTCTGAAAATTTACTAACGATATCACATCAAGGCCTTAAGTTGGTATTTGTTAAAACCTTTTTCTTTTAGGAAAAGTGATTACGCATCAGAAGCTAAAAACTATGCAGAATTAGAAGCACAAGTTGACCTCAAAACTACTAGCACTTTTTTTTTCTTTTTTTTTTGGCAGGTTGTTGAAACATCTATTGCTTTGCAAGAAGCTGGATGTTTCGCCGTTGTGTTGGAATGTGTTCCTCCGCCTGTGGCTGCAGCAGCAATTTCGGTTATATTCTTTGTTGTGTTGGAATGTGTTACTCCGCCGCCGACTACCACCACCGCCAGGAGGACGACGACGACGACGAGGAACATAATAATGACAGCAAAGAAAATGTTCGTCATGATCATATCCATAGTGCTCAACTGCTTGGTACTAATGGGTCTTCTTCTTCTTCTTGATCTTTTTCTTTTTCTTTTAATTTAATGGAGATTATTAAAAATAAGTTTTTTTTTTCTCTTTTTTAGATTAGTGATGAGTACAAGAAATTTGTTTAATTAGTTTAATTTCTAACTTCTATGCCTATTTTTAGATTTTAATCTTTTAGTTAATTGATCTTGTTTAATTCTGAGTAGCTATTAATATGATGACTAGTCATGATCAAACTTCTGATCAAGTTCAAAAGTGGAGGAATTATTGGATGGCATTATTTTTATTTTTATTTTTTAGTTTTTCTCACTAATCTAATCATTTTATGTAAATTGAATTTATTGAGCACAATTATTGATTATTTCTACRGCTAACTTTTCCGTCAAGATTTCACCTTCTCCTGTTCTTTTGATTTTTCACCTGACATGCATGAAATGATATTTAATTTCTTGAGTTATTTTTTTGGTAAAGAAACAGAGGGTCTGGTTTGTCTGAAATTCATCAGCAGTGTTGCATAAATTGAGGCGGTTACTTGTAATAATTATTTTATTATATCTTTATCTGAACGTAGATTAGAAGATTGATACRCAGGTTTTTACATAGATGGTAGATTTCGTATCTTACCACATAGATTATTGCAATGTGTATAAAATTACGATCTTAATAATTATTAAGCATAAATTGTGATACTGTAGGGTAACTTAGGGTTCTACGAGATACAGAAGAGATGAAATATTATTTTAGAAAAATTGAGTTGGTTTAATGATCTCTAAAACAATATCCCAATTGCTTAATTTTTAGTGCACCTGCTTTCATTTATTTTTTTTTTAATTTTTTTACTACTTTCTAGAAGGTATTTCTTCAGAACCGATGTAAAAAGTGAACCAATTAACGGCGTTTCTAAAACCGTCGTAAAATTAACATTCTACGGCGGTTCGAAAACCGCCGTTAAATCCCACTTTTTTACGGCGGTTTTTAAAAACCGCCGTAATTATTAACGGCGGTCGATACAAAGGCGGTTCAAAAACCGCCGTTAAAAAGCCTTTCTGCAGTAGTGTTTGTTCAGATTGTGAACTACGTACTACTTTGTTAAAATTACAAACTACTTTGTTCATATAAGAGTACTAAATTACCCTTTTTTAACTATTTTATTTTGTTCTTCAAAAACTCAGAGCTACTCGTGTAAATTCTGAACTACTTACGTAAATTCAGAACTACTCGTTTAAATTCAGAACTACTTGTGTAAATTCAGAACTACTCGTGTAAATTTTGGAACTACTCATGTGAATTTAGAACTACTCGTGTAAATTCAGAACTACTCGTGTAAATTTCGGAACGACTCATGTAAATTCAGAACTACTCGTGTAAATTCAGAACTACTCATGTAAATTTCAAAACTATTCTTCAGAAATTTAGAACTACTTGTGTAAATTTAGAATTACTCGTGTAAATTTCATAACTACTCATGTAAATTCAGGACTACTCGGGTAAATTCAGAACTACTCTCGTAAAATTTGGAAAATTACACACTACTTCGCATAGTTTTTGAGAAATTACATACTACTTCGTATAACTTTTTGAGAAAATGGGTACTACTTTGCATAAATTGCATACTACTTCACAAATTTTTTGAAAAATTACAAACTACTTTGAATAAATTGCATACTACTTAACAAAATCTTTGGAAAATTACAAACTACTTTCCACGATTTTTGGAAATTACATACAACTTTGCCAAAACCAAGGTTGAAACAAGGCCAACTATCTGGAATCAAAGATGATAACGAAATCGAATGTGAAATTCAGTACCAAGATAATTTACATCGGTAATAATACATTCATTACCATACATCAATGATTCAGCAATAATAGAAGTGCGACCTATAAATGATCCAATAGTTCACTATTCTGGTCATCGAAATAAACAAGAATCAAACAATTATATAAAAATAAGATCATTTGACATTTGGATAATCATAAATTAAAATTATTGTTATCAAAAAATATTAGGATTTTTGGATATTTATAGCATACTCATGGACAATATTTTCTTACAAATAATGATCACGAACTCCGAGGATTCTTCAGTGGTCTAGTAATCGAAAAAAAAAATAATCAAACAATTACAATTTTTATATTGTTATGTAAAATATAAAGAAGTGGATGAACAAAGATTCTTGTTGTACAAAGTTTTTTTGGGGTTATTGGAAATAAATACATGCGGTGGTTGTAAGAATACTTTCTTACAAATAATGATTTAATGTGCGGAGAGTTTTCACTGCTTTGGTAATCTAAAAAAAAAAAAAAAACAGATCCAAGAATCAATATGTCAAATATCAAAAACTGGATAAACAAAAATGATTTTTAGAATCAAAGAAATTACTAAATAAAAATAAAAAAATTGTGTGCGAATTTTGGCTTACAGAAGATTGAAGAGATAAAGAAATGAAGTGACTACTATTTAGGAGGAGAACCTAATTTTTTATAAATTTAAATAAAGGGAAAATTCCCAACCACTCTAATATAGGAATTGAGTGATCTTTGGTGTTGTGTAATTTGGTTAGTTATGGAGTTTGCAAAGATAATGAATTAGAGAGAGATAAAGTTGGGGACGGATGAAAAGGAAATGGAAAGAGAGTGTGTGCATAATTATATAAGTTAATTAGGGTATTTATGATGTAAAGGTAGTATTGATAATTTAAATGTAATTTTTGATTAAATATGAAGTATTTGGACTATATGAGAATAAAAAGAGTCAATGGATTAAATGGTAAATGGGGATTATGTATTTGTATTATTATGAGAATTTTCCCTTAAAATAATATCTATCTTTTGTGGAATGGTAAAAATTTTTGGCTGTCCAAATTATAGCGGAGTTATGCATTTACCTACAAAAGCTAAAAAAGACTGTCACAATTTATCTCACAACACTCGGTTTCGGCCAAAAGAATTGCCACAAACTAAAAACACACAACTAATGTGGGATTCTTAAGGGTAAAATTATCGTTTTAGTCAAGATAAATTTTATTTTACCTCTTAAATATATATATATATATATATAATATATATATATATATATATATATATATATATATATTTTAATTTTACCTCTGTAACTTTCATTTATGACACATCATCTTCTAAAGTATGCGAATTTAAATAATTATCAATTATATATATATATATAATATATATAATACTATATTATATATATATACGTTATATATATATTATATATATATATATATTATCATTACATGAGTCGAGCAAGCAAAGAGGAGGGAATCAAACAAGATGTCCTGACCCGGGAAAGGCAAAGATAAAATGCTGAACCATCCAATACACGCAAGCTGAGCCATCACCCAATGAATGACCGGTCCACGCCTAGGCGATTGCACCCCTGACACCTAGGCTGCCTCCCACCTCACCTATACTGCTGAGCCACTGCATCATGAATGACCAGTCCACACCCAGGCTGTCGCACCTCTGACACCTAGGCTACCGCACACCTCTCCTAGACTGTCGAACCACTGCATCGTGAATGACCGGCCCGCAACTAGGCTGTCGCATCTTTGACGCTTTGGCCATCGATCCCAAGACAGACCATGAAGCACCATGGGTGCCGACCAAAACAAGTCTGACCGACCAGGTCTCGAGTCAAGCACGAACTCTCACCTCGCCAACTATGAGTCGGCCGGCCATGACACACCATGAAGGTCGACCAAGTCTCGAATCAAGCACGGACTCGAACCTTGCTAACTATGATTCGACCGACCATGACGCCTCGTGAAGGCCGACTAGGTCTCGAGTCTTGCGTGTACTCGTATCTCGCCTTCTTTGAGTCGGCTGACCATGGCGCACTATGATGGCCGACCAAGACACATGTGGCTGACCAGGTCCCAAGTCACCATCACGCACTCACACATCGCCAGCTTTGTTTTGGCCGATGAGGGTGCACGAGGGCCGACCAGGGTTAGTAAGGCCGGCTAGTCTCGAGACTCAAGCGCGCACTCACATCTCATAGTCTCTTAGTCAGCCGACCATGGCACACTATGATGGCCAACCAGATTACATATGGACGACTAGGTCTTGGATCACCAACATTTACGTGTACCTCTCACCATCTTCGAGTTAGCCGATCATGGTGCACCCTGATTGCCGACCATGACACATATGGCCGACCAAGTCCCGAGTCACCAGTGCGCTTGCACCTTGACAACTTTGTTTTGGTCGACAAGGGCACATGAGAGCCAGCCATGTTTCGGTTACAAGCATGCAGTCGCGCGGCCTCTTGTCAACTATGAGTTGGCCGACCAGGACATGTTCACCTCGGTATATCACCAATACAATTTGGCAGGGTCGTCTCGGCTAGGTGCTCGATGTATGATCAAATTGAACCCGTCACGCACCACCATTCAGAGTTAGGCACGAAAGAAAATTGACTCAGTCAAGCTCACCTGATAATGAGGTAAAATCGGTTCGGCGTTGACTCTATGTGAGAACGACTAAAAGGCGGCGGAGGAGTAACCGGAGTTAATATATTGATTAACTTTGGGTCAGAAAGAGCTAGAAGCCAATGAAATGACGACACATATCTTATTAGAGTTCGGTTTTTGGTTAAATTTCCCCAAAGTAAGTCGGTGACTACTAAGGTTGTGACATGTATCCTATTAGGGTTTCGAGGGAAAACTATAAATAGTGTCTACAAGAGAGAGAGATGGATCCGAGATTTCTCTAGAGAGAAGCACATAGAGAGTATTAAAAAGAGAGAGCTTGTACTCAACACTTGTAAAAAGATACAGTTAAGGCCGATACGACCTGAATTTTTGGAATAAAAATTACGCACTTTATCCTACTCATTTGTTTACTTATTCTTTTGTTGATCACCTTATTTTTGATAGTAATTTTTCTTAGGTTACTTTTAGCTTAAACAATATATATAATATGGACAAGTGATTATTAAGTCAGCATGAGCAACCCTCTCAGAATATATTTATTTAATACGGTGACTAATATCTTATAATCTTATTTAACGACGGTAGAAATAATTATTTTATTTGATTTTGTTTCACAAACACATACACATATATATCTTACACGAGTGTTTATATAGTGTTTTTGGATTTTACCGTGGAATGTCAAATGGTACTCGTATCTCAAGGAATAGTTTTTTTTTCATTACAAACCCAAATATAATTATTCAAGCTCACCAAATTAGGATTAAACCGTAGGTAATGGCTACCCGTCTGATGTTATCCTCTCTCATAGAACCTTCAGTGCATTCGTCATCAAAATGATTAACTTGGTATATTGGGGACCAATGTCAACTATTATGTTTGAAATATCTAGATTACCCATAGTATTTATTGAAAGGATTTGAAGTTTTAGTTTCTTGATCATTTTCATTTGAAAATATATTTTTCCATTAAGAATCTCACATGAGTATCATTTGCCTACCTATTATTAGTTTTTATTTGTCAAAATTGGTGAATATGAGGGTCATTGAATAAATTTGCATACTTTAGGTCGCAATTTGTCATAACCGGAAGTTTGTGAGCTGTAAAATGAAAAAATTTACACACTAAAAGGAAGAATAATACTTATCTCGATTGAAATTATGATTTTGGGAGGACGAGATTAACTTATTGGGGACTTCTACGGTGTCGTGAAGGTACCATTCCCCACTTAATCAGAACCATTAGATCCAAAGTTGGTTATGAATAATTGTAAGATCAAGGGATGTAAATGCAGGGGGGCTGGGAGGTATGGTGCCTTCACGGCACCGTAGTCATTTCCTAACTTATTATATCGGGAATCATTAAACAATTCTGGATTAAAACAGGAATGAAAATCACTATTAAAATAGGCTTATATCAATGAATGAACTCAATAGAACAAACTAATTCTCATTCATTTTTGTGAATGTCTTTGTTATCCACAAAAAACTAATCTTGCTAGGAAATTTATTTTCATCATTATAATTTTTCATGTTAAGTAATGCAAATATCAGTCAATTATTTAAAATTTAAAAATGAATATTTAGATAAGAATTTTATCTATCATCACAAGTTAAATTTAATATGATTGCAAATTAACAACTCGAGAAGTTTATAAATTTATTAGGGAAAATAAATTATTTACAACCTGTACTTGTAGCGTTTTTATGGTTTGTAACCTAATGTTTATTTCGTTTTCATTAACAACCCGAACTATAAGGGTTTTGTACTTTGCAACCTCTGTTTCATTTTCCGTCCAAAGTTTCAACGGCTCCAGATGCGTGACCCACACTCCCCATAATTGAGGGCAATCTCGTCTTTCCAAATCATGTCTACATTGAAGGCACACGATTTGCGTCATAATTAGCCATGGATCACACGCCGCCGTTCCATAGAGCATGACTTCAATTTTCCCTATAAAGTTTCTCGAAACGAAGTTTTGGAGAAAAATATTCGACCTTTTTTTTTCTTTTAAAATTCCACCGATTCATCGAGTGAAAAAACCAAAAACCCAGATTTCTTTAGTCCTTGAAACCGAATTGTAAAGCAATTTGAGTGTGCGAAATTCAGAATCGATTGTTGGATACTGTTAAGTGAATGCGAAATTGAAAAACCTAAAATTTGGGGGACGAAATCCGAGATAAGGGTTTTAACTTTGTCCCCTAATATGGTTGTTTTAATTGAATTGCTCGTATGACAAACGAATTGAAAATGGGAGTAAAGTTAGATCAGATTGATGAATACTGATGCATGAGAAATCTCAGAAAGGGGGAGGAGAGCGAAGGGTCTGTTTGGCTATTATTCAAAATAATTGAATCGGTTTAGGTGTCGTTGATCAAGTGCTTTTGCTTAAAAATCAGGAGTCCTAAGATGAAGGCCCTCAATTATGGGGAGTGTGGGTCACGCGTCTGGAGTCGTTGAAATTTTGGACGGAAAATGAAACAGAGGTTGCAAAGTACAAAACCCGTATAGTTCGGGTTGTTAATAACAACGAAAAAAATATTAGGTTGCAAACCATAAAAACGCTACAAGTACAGGTTGCAAAGAATCTTTTTCCCAATTTATTAACTTTAAGACAACTATATCTTTTTTTAAATAAATAAATGTTTCTTTTAATTATTGAATAATCTTAACATATAAATTTATAATATTAACAAAACTACAAATTGATAAATCATGTCAGATTTTTATTGGTCATTTCATACAGTCAATGTTATGAATATGATTTAAAGAGCAGAAAACAGAGAACGTAAAGAAGACACGGATTTACGTGATTCACCAAATTGGCTACATCCACGGGCAGAGAGAAGAACAAATTTTATTAAATGATTAGGGTTACAGATTACTGATCTCAAGGGGGACTTCGCCCCCCCTTGACCCCCCGACTCGCTGACCTGGCAGCGAGACCCCCGTACAAACACACCAAAGCGAGAGACTCAAGACATATCAACAAATCTCAGCCTTGACTTGAATCTTCCTTGCAGATTCATCATTACAATGCCAGATGAATAGACTCCTTCTTTGTGCCTCAAATTTGCCCTCATTGTGCAACTAACAGCTTGTGATGTTTAGCAAGTCCAAACAATGTCGAAACCTGTTATGTGGGACTGGCTTGGTGAACATGTCAGAAGGATTATTAGTAGTACCTACTTTCATCACCTTGATTCTCTGCTCATTCCTCAGAAAATGATACCTCACATCAATATGTTTGGTCCTCTCATGATGGACCTGATCCTTGGTTAAACAGATTGCACTCAGAATGTCACAAAACACAATAACTTGATCATGATGTAGACCAAGATCACCTACAAGCCCTTTCAACCAAATTCTCTTTTTAGCAGCTTCTGTCAGTGCCATATATTCAATTGTAGAAAGAGTAACTGTAGCTTGTAAAGTTGCCTTCCAACTAACAACGGAACCACCAAGAGTGAAGACATAACCAGTCATAGATCTTCTACTATCAACATCTCCATCATAGTCAGAGTAACCAGTCACAGAACCATAAGCATCACCTCCATACAAGAGACCAACATTAGACATACCTCTCAGATAACGAAAAATCCTCTTCACATCTTGTCAATGCTCCTTTCCAGGTCCTCCCATGAACCTGCTGACAACACTCACAGCATGTTCAAGATCTGGTCTAGTGCAGACCATAACATACATCAAAGTCCCTACTGCATTAGAGTATGGGACTCGAGACATGTACAACTGCTCAGCTACAGACTTCGGTGTATAATCAGCGGATAAATGAATATTTGTAGCACTTAGGGTATTTATAGGCTTGGCGGTAGACATGCTAAATCTAGACATGATCTTCCGAATGTAACTCTTCTGTGACACGAAGAGCTTCTTCTTTTCTATTTCCTTATATATCTCCATGCCCAGGATTTCCTTGGCATCACCTAAATCCTTCATATCGAACTCAGCACTGAGCAGATCCTTCAGCTTCTGTATATCAGACTTAGACTTCGCAGCTATGAGCATATCATCCACATACAGAACGAGATAGATCATGGAACCATCATCATCTTTGTTGTGATACACACAACAATCATGTGGACTCTTGTTGTATCCCAATTGGATCATATAACTGTCAAACCTCTACCACTGCCTTGGAGACTGCTTTAGCCCATATAAGGACCTCTTCAACTTGCAAACATAATCTTCCTTCCACGGAACCTAGAACCCCTCTGGTTGAGTCATGTAGATATCGTCTTCGAGCATTCCATGTAGAAAAGCTGCCTTCACATCCAATTGCTCAAGTTCTAAATCCTGTTGTGCAACCATTGCTAGTAACACTCTAATGGAAGTGTGTCTGACAACTGGTGAGAATATCTCATTATAGTCAACCCCCTCCTTCTGTGTGAACCCTATTGAAACTAATCGAGCCTTGTATATCACACCCTCACCATATGTGGTTTCTTCCTTCTTCTTGAATATCCATTTGTAAGTAACAATCTTCCTCCCCTTAGGCCGTCTGACCAGCTCCCAAGTCAGATTCTTGTCAAGTGATTCCATCTCTTCTCTCATTGCAGTGAGCCATCGAGATGACTCACTACCTGAAACATCCTCTCACCTACAGATGGTTCTTCCTCTTCCACCTCGTCAGCGACTTGTAATGCATAAGTCGCCATATCCTCAAAACCGTACCTCATAAGAGGCTTCACTCCTGTTCTCCTAGCTCTATCAACAGCTATGCTTGTTTGGCGAGCTTCTGGATGAACATCTGAACTTTTACTTTCAGCAGTAGTATGTTGATCTTCTCCACCTTGGAGTTGTGATTTAATCTCATCGAGAGTGACTTGCAGCTCTACCTGTTTATCAACTCTACTACAATTTTCTACACAAATGGACTTCACAGCGGGGTTAAGCATAGAATTCTCATCAAAAAACATGTTCATGTTGAATATAACTCTATTTCCTGAAGGTGACCAGATTCTATATCCCTTAAATCCATCCCCGAAACCAACAAATATACCCTTCTTAGCTCTTTGTTCTAATTTACCCTCACTAACATGATAGTAAACAGTACACCCAAAAACCTTCAACAATGAATAATCTGCAAGTTTATTAGACCATACCTCGTAAGGTGTCTCGCAATCAATGCCAGTGTGAGGAAAATTGTTGATCAAATAGCATGCCGTGTTTACTTCTTCTGCCCAGAACTTTCTAGCCAAAACAGCATTTGAGAGAATGCATCTCGCTCTCTCCAACAATGTCTAATTCATGCGTTCTGCCACACCATTCTCATACGTTGTGTGTCGAATGGTGTGGTGTCAAGCAATCCCTGCATCCTTGCAGAACTCATTGAAATCAGACGAACATAACTCCAGGCCATTATCAGTTTGCAGTCGCTTGATCTTCTTCCCAGTCTGATTTTCTACCAACGCCTTCCACTACTTAAATCTCTTGAACGCTTCACTTTTGTTCTTCATCGTAATTACCCAAGTCATCCTTGAGTAGTCATCAATCATATATACAAAATATATGTGGCCTCTAATAGACTCAACATGTGTCGGACCCCAACAATCCATATGAATGTAGTCAAGAGTCCTCTTGGTCTGATGAAAAACCTTCTTTAGGAACTTCCCAAACACACAATGTTCACAGAATTCAAGACTCTGCACTTTATGCCCAGAAAGAAGATCCCTCTTTGACAAAATCTACATCCCTCTTTCTCCAATATGACCGAGCCTCATATGCCACAGCCTGGTTATATCCGTGTTCTGAACCTCGGATGATGCAACATCAACAGAACCTGTCACGGTAGAACCTTGCAGATAATATAAGGTACCACCTTTCAAGCCTGTTAGAACCACCTTTGAACCTGGACAGACATACATAACTCCACCTTCACCTTTGAAACTGAAACCCTTGTTGTCTAGAAGACTCAATGATATCAGATGCTTCGTCATCTGTGGTACATGCCTGACTTTATTCAAGGTGCAGAATATCCCATCATTTGTCCGTATCCTGACAGAGTCAATTCCAAACCACTTTGCAGACAGCACTGTTTGCCATGGAAACATTTCCCCCTTCTATCTGCCCATAGGTCGAGAAGAACTCCCTGTTAGAATAAATATGGTGCGATGCCCCAGAATCAAGAACTCACACATTATTACGATGGGACTGTCCAGCAGCAACCAAAGCCAGATCTTCTTCAGAATTCTATCAGTTTCTACCACAGCTGCAGAACCGCCGACACCCCCTTTCTTCTCCTGCTTCCTCTTCTTCTTAGGACAATCATTCTTCCAGTGCCCTAGTTCTTTACAGTAATTACATATGTCTTCGGGTTTAGGAACTTTTGAACCTTTCTGATTCGGCTTCCCAGTTTTCTTCCCAAATCTCCCTTTTTCTTTACCTGTGACAAACAGCCCCGATGCCTGATTTTCTGTGGTAGATCCAGTTGCCTGTTGACGGTCTTCTCTGTTGTGGAGGGCAGACCGAACATCTTCCAGAGATAGAGTATCTTTCCCAATAATAAATGCTTCAACAAAATTCTCATATGATTCAGGCAAAGATACTAACAAAATTAAAGCAGTGTCCTCATCTTCTACTTTAACATCAATATTACGCAAATCTAGTAAAATCTTGTTTAATTAATCTACATGACCACAAAGAGGAGTACCTTCCTGCATGGGTAAATGGAACAGACGTTGCTTTAAGAGCAACTTGTTGGTGAGAGACTCTGTCATGTAGATACTCTCTAACTTCAACCAGAGAGCAGCGGTAGTTTCCTGATCAGCAATCTTGATGATAACATCGTCAGACATACATGACATAATAGTCGAGTGGGCCATTTCTCCTCGGGTATTCCACTCTTCATATAAATCCTTAGATTTAGGTTTTCCTGATAGCGGCGCCCACAGACCCTGCTGCTTCAGCAGAGATCGCATCTTGATCTGCCATAAGCCAAAATTATTTCTCCCAGTGAATTTGTCAACCTTAACGTTGAAAGCAGACATTCTCGGTCGGCAAAAAACGAAACCCTAATGGTGCGGAAATACCCTAATCGAATCGACAAGGCTCTTGATACAAGTTTGTTATGAATGAATAGGATTAAAGAGCAGAAAATAGAAAACGTAAAGAAGACACAGATTTACGTGGTTCACAAAATTGGATATGTCCACGGGCAGAGAGAAGAACAGATTTTATTAACTGATTAGGGTTATAGATTACTGATCTTAAAGACCATATTTATAGTATTGAGAGAATACACCAAATTAGGCTTAAGGCCTAAAACTGCATACCGTTGGGCTGGGGGCGACTCTGCCGCCCCCAGGCAAGGGGACTTCGCCCCCCTTGACCCCCCCGACTCGCTGACCGGGCAGCGAGACCCCCGTAGAAATACGCCGAAATGAAAGATTCAAGAGATATCAATAGTCAAGTAACTATGACTTATCTATTATATGGAAATAGTCAATACAATCAATTAGTTAAACTATTTAATGCAATCAACTATTTATTAATAGAATATATTATCAACTGATTACCAAATAGAACCAATAACACCCAATTTGGTCGGTCCAAACACTAAAGTGTTTGGCCTAATTAATTGCTCTGAGTACGTCGTTCTATGATGGAACAGTCCAATTCTAATCAACAATTTCTCCAACGCACAACTTATGCACAAAAGCACATATACGAAATATTAATTAGTGTAATACGTGGAAGAGGTTCGGTCATTTAGCAAATTATTAGATACAACTAGGTGTAAACTATACTATACACTCGGGTAAAACTTCATGTGTTCAATGTAATAACACTTGGGCCCAAATGAGCTCGATCCAGATCAAGTGCGGTCGTTCATGTAACACCCCACCTTTGCCAAAGAACTCAAAGAAATGATGATAAAGGTCGCAAAATCAATCTTGACGCTGGAAGATGTGGTCGGCAACCACAAGAATGCTGACCTTCTAGAAGGATATTCGAAATCGACCCAGATCAAGTGCGGTCGTTCATGCAACACCCCACCTTTGCCAAATATTTCAAAGAAATGATGAGAAAGGTCGCAAAATCAATCTTGACACTAGAAGATATGGTCGACAACCACTAGAATGCTGACCTTCTAGAAGGATATTCGAAATCTAACCCTGCCAGAGATGCAGTAAGAAAAAACATAAAGAGAAAGTGGGATGAGGAGGCCGAGCTGAATGCCAAGAGTAGGCTCGACCGACCTCCCGATCCACAGCGTCTCACGTTCTCTTCACCCCAGAACATTTTCTCTCAGCTTGGAAATCCAGCTAGCAAGACTCTAGAAGACCTCCCCACGAGGTCGGTCAATAGCAGAATCAATGCAAATATAAGCATGCCCCAGCAACGAAAACAAAATGACAAATTAGCCGAGCTGCAATACCTGAGCTGCGATTAGCCGAGTTGGAGGCTGAGCAAACCGCTCCCCTGGTCTAAAACATTTATCCAATATCACGACCGATCATGATCAGCTCGGCATGCGATGCGGAGTCCCCCTTGTTTATCCAGCTCCTTTCAAAATCGCTAGCAAGCAAATTGAAAATTTCACCCATCGCACTCTACAAAGGTAATAGCGATCCCGACTCGCATTTAAGCCACTATCGAAACTACATGAACATGCTCGGTGCATCAGACACATACCAATGCTGCATGTTCTCCATGATGCTCGATGAAGATCCACTAAGGTGGTACCATTCTCTACCATGACATTCAGTCTGCTCCTGGACGCAGTTGAGATCCTCATTTTGAGGACATTTCATGGTCTCCAAGAACACGGTTGCACCCAAAAAGGAAATCACTACCATTGTGCAGCAACCAAATGAATCTTTGAAGAGCTACATTGCTCGGTTTACCAAGAAGGTCTCAGAGACTCAACCATGCAGTGACGAAGCCCGGCTCATTTCTACCCAGAACGGATTGTCCGAAAACTCTTTTTTCAAGTGGATAAATAAACAACAAGATCCTCAAACTTTCTAAGAATTCCTAGCTTTGGCCATGTCCAAAATTACTGCCGAACACAATATGGCTGCCCAGGTTATATCATTCCCACAAAATCATAAGTCTGGTTGGCACAACAAAAAGAAATTGAGCTATCAGGCGATGACTACCAAAAACCTTCTTCAACAAAAACATTCGGACCTCCTAGCTAAATACAATGAGGTCTACTCGATAGCAGCCACTTCAAATTTGAGCGAATAAAGAATTTAAAAATTCTACCCTTAGCACGACCAATAAAAAAGATCCCTCATTGCTCGACAAGAAAGGATTTTGTAGGTATCATGGATCAATCGGCCACAACACAAAGAGTGTTATGACTTGGTCCTTGCATTGATCAAGATCTGTGATGATCGGAACCTGCTGCCCTTCTCCAAAAATCACCAAGCTCAGCAAGAACAGAAAGGCAATAATCAGCTACCCCCACCCCTAGCAATTAGAGTGCCAAGAGAGATCTTAACTTTTATCAATACTAGCCAAGAAGAAGAGGAGATATCGAATTGGAAAAGGAAGATTTTCATTAGAGAGGCAAGGAATTCATTTCACAGAACAAAAGTGATCGACACCCAAGTGATTACAATTCTCTCATTGGTAAAACAGCCTGTATGATCTCAAGGGAGTGATGTCAGTCTATCATTATTCAATGAAGTGACTAGGTGTTCTCGGAGAGTGCGAACACCGAGGTGACTAGGTGGCTACAGGAGAGTGTAACTGGTCAACCAGACCGAGATAGATAAATATGGTTGAACTTCTGAGAAAAAGATATGAGCTTTTTGAGGATCAGAAAGGTGATGAGCCTAGTAATTTGATTTCAAAGACATGATCGCAGATGAGCCGGATCGTCCCAAGCTAATGGACACTAAAGTGAACAGCAGGGACACTAATGAACTGACTTTCATGTTTAGAGCCAAACACTTAATATCCATGTTAACTAGAGAAGAATCAGAGAAAGAATCCATTCCTGAACAAGAATAAAGTATGGAAGCCGAGATGAACAATGAAAAGGCTCATACGAAAGACAAGTAAAGCTCACCCTACAAGACCACCGTTGATGAAGCCGACCTGGGTAAGGACTTAGGTCGTCGGCTAAGAAAATAACTGATGACCAAAGAGTTAGGGAGAAATGAAGAACCCCGTATAGAAAAGGTTTAAGGGTTCACGAAGACGAGTTAGACCCTCAAAAATTAAGTTTGAAAAGAAAGGCTATACATGTTGAGCTAGTCGTGGACTTGGAATAGGTCTCAGTTGACGATATGGACCTGAGTAAATAGCTCCGAGTCAAACATAACCTTCAAGAACCTATTCGATCCGAGCTAATAAGCTTCTTGAAGGTGAATCGAACGTTTTTGCCTAGACGCATGATGATGCCAGAGATCGATCCTGAACAAGCTTGTCATTGGCTTAACATTGATAAAAAGGTTAGGTCGGTTATCTAGAAGAGAAGAAGTTCACCCCAGAAAGGTATGAGGCTTTGGAACTGGGAATAGTGATATTGCTGGATAACAAATTCATCCGAGAGGTCAGGTATCTGGTCTGGGTATCTAACCCTGTGCTCATCGAGAAACATTTTTGTTTCCCCTCATTGTCTCTGGCCTAATACTTTTTTTGATTGTTTTTTTAGTAGTTTGTAAAGACCCCGCGTTCATGTCCATTTCCTCTACCACTGAATTAACCCCTGTCGATTTGCGACCTTCATAGACTTTCTTCATACATTCCCAAATCCTTCTTTCTGTGGCCGTGGTTCCAGTTTGGATAAGTCTACTTGAGCTGCCACTACATCTCTTCCATAAGAAAGACCTTTTTAGCATTGCAAAGCTGGTGGGTACGCCATTAAAAGTAAATAAAACTTTGACGAGTAACTAATCGATTTCTTTTCTTTCAGTTATCCTTTTCCCCGCCAAAATATTCAATTGAATATAATAATATAATAAAAAACAAGTATTTTTTGTTTTTAAATCAGATAAGATAAATTCTTATTTATCTAGAATTCATAATTCGTTAGAATAAAAAAAGGCCCGACTAGGTACTGACCTGGCCGGGTCATCAAAATAAGAAGGGCCTTTTGAACAAAATCAATATAATACATATACAAGGGGTCTTCCTTATTTTTCTTTAGTTCGATTGCTGGCACGCCCTTATTTTAGATAAAGTAAATTCCTGATTTGCGACCGGCTAATGGTGACTATGTATCAATTTCTCAGAGCTAAACAAAGCATGCCCCAAGGACAGTTATCTGCTTTCCCAAATCGACTATATAGGTGACGCCACTGTTGGTCCCAAGCTGATGAGCTTCATGGATGTATACTCCGGCTACAACCAGATCCTGATGCACCCGGATGATCAAGAGCATACGTCGTTCTACTCAGCGAGAGGCCTCTATTGCTACACCATGATGTCATTTTTCTTGAAGAATGCCAGGGCCACTTATCCTTGCCCCGTGAAGAAGATGTTTCCTAGTTTAATAGGATAGTTTATGGAAGTCTATGTAGATGACATGCTGTTCAAGTCATTGTACTCATCCGATCACATCGATGATCTTAATAAAATTTTCTCAGTTTTACTTGTTTACCTCATGATGTCGAACCCCGAAAATGTTCCTTTGGAGTTGGTTCCAAAATCTCTTGAGGTTACATTGTGATATAAAGAGGCATTGAAGCCAACCTAGACAAAACTTGGGCTATACTCGATTTGGAACCTACCCAAAGTATAAAACAAGTACTAAGCCTTACTGGCAAAATGATAGCATTGAATCATTTCATATCCAGGTCAACTAACAAGTGCAAACCATTTTTCAAAGAAGTAAGAAAGAACAAAACCTTCAAATGGATGCTACGGTGTCAAATAGCTTTTGAGGAGCTAAAGAAACGCATGACAAACATGCCGACCTTTCAAAAACTGGCAAAGAAAGAGCCATTGTATCTCTACCTGGAAATTTTAGCAGTGGCGGTCAACTAGGAACTTGTTCAATCTGACGAACTCCGATAATATCCGGTATATTACATAAACCCCACCATGCACGATGCCAAGATGAGACACTCAGCCATGGAAAAGCCGGCTTATGCTCTCTTGATTTCCTCGCAAAAGCTGCACCCATACTTCTTAGAACATCGGATAATAGTTTTGACGAACTTCCCATTAAAACAAATCATGTGCCGACCTGACACATCAGGAAGAATGATCAATAATCATTGAGCTAGGACAATTTGACTTAACTTACAAACTATGAACAATAATCAAACGACAAGCCCTTGCTGACTTCATAGCTAAGTTCACCCTGGCGGTTGAGTTAGTCCCCACTGAGGCCGAGAAATAACACTTGTATGTCGCCGGTATTCAGCGTGACCTTGTTGCCATCGCCAAGGGCAAGGCAAAGGTCACTGAGGGGACTGCCGAATGTGATACACCAGTGCCTACGCCTGGAAAGGGTCCTGAAAAGGGGAAAGTTGATCGAAGAGGTGCAACTCAAATCACTGGCAATGACTTTGCACCTGGACAAGCTGGAAATAGGCAACCCAAGAGTCAGCCACTTAACAAGGGCGCCAATCGACGCGACGGGACATCTTCAAGCGAGCAGCCCTGTGAGGACCGAGAGAATGAAGACACCCTTGATTTGCCTGCAGATTTTTTCTATGATACGGACTTCATCCAAGTCAAGAAGAAGACAAGGAGGAAGAATAAGAACCAAGTTCATAAGACGGATTAGCTACACCCCCCTTGTTGCTTAGCTTGCTTATCTCTTGCTTTTGTGTTTTGATGTATTTTCTAGTTTAGGGACTGCATGGTGAGTTTCCTTTGTATTTCTAGGGTCATGAGATAGGTTAGGTGTGCTCGCACCGTCTAGATGGGTATGCCCATCTAGATGCCTATTAAAGGCCTTTAGGAACTTTGCATATTTGTGCTGTAACCACTTTGGTGGTCATGTCTGCATACCTTGTATGTTAACTTTTGATCAATGAAACTATATACATTTCGATCAAAAAAATAACACTTGTATGTCAATGGGTCGTCAAATATCGGCCGAGCAGGTGCCAAAACATTGCTGGTCAGCCCCAAAAAGAAGCTATTCTGCTCGGCCGTCCACTTTAAGTTCCCATTGACCAACAACGAAGTCCAATAAAAAGCTCTCCTAGCTGGTCTCGAAATAACATCTTCCATGGGGATCAAGAATCTGAAAATTCACAACGATTCCCAACTAGTTGCAAACCAGACTAGAGGGGATATGAGACTAAGGAACCTAGAATGGCATTATACCTAATACTCACCAAAGCGTGGCTCATCGGTTTTGAAACGAAAATAATCCACGTACCATGAAATGATAATGTTACAGTC
Source organism: Phtheirospermum japonicum (assembly GCA_014905375.1). Classification (NCBI taxonomy): domain Eukaryota; kingdom Viridiplantae; phylum Streptophyta; class Magnoliopsida; order Lamiales; family Orobanchaceae; genus Phtheirospermum; species Phtheirospermum japonicum. The sequence goes on along the minus strand of BMAC01000880.1, from coordinate 365,364 downwards.
GATTCTCTAGCCAAGCTTGCATCAAGTTTTGGTGTCGAGGAGTTGAACACAGTAACAATTAGACATCATTAAATGACAACACTTGACGCTGCTACAACTCACTCGGAAAGTCAAGCCGACTAGATTGAAGGAAGCAAAGCTGAAAAAAGCAATTTGATGAAACTTTTCTTACTATACCTTAAAGAAGGTGTGATTCATGAAGATTGAATGGAAGCTCAACCAATTCAAACCAAATTATCTCAGTTCACTATTATGGAAGGACTACTCTACAAGAGAAGGGTATTATGTCCCCCTACTCCGATGCTTGAATGAACGGGATGCCGAATACGCTTTGAGGGAAGTACATGAAGGTATCTGCGGGAACCAAGCAGGAGTACAGTCATTGGCTCACAAGCTTATCCGTCAAGGATACTATTGGCCGACCTTAATGAAAGACATAATATTGAAAGTCAAGAAATGCGAATAATGTCAAGTTTTCGTTCTTCAGATCAATTCCCTAGCCGAGACTCTGAACTGAGTATACTCACCATGCCCTTTTGCCAAATGGGGAATTGAATTGATCGGCCCACTTTCGAAAGGTACAGAAGGAGTCATATATATATTGTGGTCACAGTCGATTACTTCACAAAGTGGGCAGAAGCCAAACCATTGGCAGCTATTACCGGCTAAAAGATAATAAACTTCGTTTGGAAGCCGAGCATATGTATGTTTGGCTTTCTACTCTCAATAATGTCGCACAACGGGAGGTAATTCGATAGTAAGAGGATTAAAGCATTTTTTGGAGAGTTAAACATCAAGAACCATTTTATAACACCATTTCACCCCCAATCAAATGGACAAGTAGAGGCATTGAACATTATCCTCAAATACACGCTAAAAAAGAGGTTGGAGGACTTAAAAGGTAGCTGGCCAGAAGAGCTACCCGGCGTTTTATGTTCATATAGGACAACCTATCTCTCCTCCACCGATGAAACCCCCTTATCCTTGGCCTTTAAATCAGAAGCAGTCATACCGCTTGAGCTCATCACTCGTCCTATTGAATAGTGCACTTCGAGGAGAAAGAAAAACCTAGCATGTTGAGCCGAACTCCATCTCTTGGAAAAAATAAAGAAGGGACGCAAAAATGAGATATGCAATAAATAAATAAAGAAGTGAGCTGTATTACAATTCAAAAGTAAAGAGAGGAGCTTCAGAGTGGACGACTTGGTCTTCAAATACATCATAGGGAAGAACCAAAAGCCCCTCAAACCTAAATAGGAAGGTGCATTTCGAATAGCTGAGGCCCTTCTACCCGGCGTAGAGGAGATAGAACACCTCAACGGTAAAAGGTTACTGCACTCATGGAATGCATGTAATTTAAAAAGTATTATCAATAAAGCTTCATTTTCACTCAAGCATCTAGTTTTAAAAAAATACAAATGATCTATACCAACCTCAATAGGTCCACCAAACAGGTCAGTCGAACAACAAATCGACACAAGAAAGAATAAAGATAGAATGACCTCCTTAGGTCGCCAAAGAAAAGGGTGGACAGGCTGACCTCAGAAGGTCAACCTCACCAACAAAGTCGAGCTCTCCAGAGAAAGAATAATTTCCAAGAAAAAAAGCCAACTTAAGGCCTTGAAAACACTTCTAAAAAAAATAAAGATATCTTAAGGCAAATAACCAAAAGGAACTCGATAATCCAAATATAACATAGCCGACCTTAACACATGGTCATCCCAATAGGCATATTAAGAACAAAAGTAGATCAAAAGGATTTTAGGCAGTGAGCCACCCCAAAGGCTCAACTACGGGTTTAGTCCACCCAACATTGACGACCACAACTTATTGTTAGGTCAACTAAACAAAATATGCAAAGGGCCAAGCTACTATAGCCAAACCCATGAAAGCCGACCTCAATGAAACACCCACCTCGATGATATAAATTTCTGAGGTAAAGAGAATAGATAACCGAAAGAGAAAATTAGTCAAGCAAGTGAAGCATACTAGAATTAGAATATGCAAAATAGTTCATTACATTAAAGTCGACCGCTCAAAAGTGAGCCCAATTGAAACAACAAAAAATAGGTCGTCCAAAAGTGATAGGCCGATTAGAAAATAAACAAATATTTAATCATCACCATCTAAGCCTTCCTCGTCATCTTGATCGCCGTCCTCCTCATCGAGACCAACCATATCATCATCGGATCCACCCATCCCAAGCTCGATTCTCTTCTCATCAATATGCTTCGCGAGCTATAGAAGAGAAGAACCACCCGATAGCATATCATAATCCTTCTACATGGTGGACAGATATGAAGCGCTCATCTATCCCACAGTATCAAACTCATATTGCGCAACTCCATCCATCTTCCCTTTACCATAATTCATGTCGACCTGCTTGGCGTGGTTTTTGACGAGCTTAGCATGCTTCTTCTTTAGTATATTTAACTCATCAAGCGCCCGTTAGTTGATCGCATCGCCTCGGCCAAAGATTGCTCTAGTATTTTGGACCTCTCCATACACTTGTAGTGATCTAGGATGAGCTCTATACATGCGACATGAATCTATTGAAGAGCTTGATGATTACTTTGAGTCCAAGCATGAATTCTCCAGAGGTTTGAAATATTCTAACGCAGCAGCATCATGGAGCCTATAGATCGACACAAATCCATCTCAGTAAAATCGAACTTCTCCTCATATGGAAGACCAGAGACCTAGTTGTACAAGTCCAGTTCCCATGCATGATTAGCTGCATCAGTGAAAACTGAACCATACGAGGACCCACCACTGTGATATGGTGCACACGCCACCGAAAAGACCTACTCGACAGCAGGGGGTTGAGAGTGAGGCCCCCAAATTCAAATTTAGGCTCGGGCTCGGGATCGATGTCAAGGGGATGCCCACGAGACTCTCCCTCACCGGCAGTGAAGGGCACGATTGGCTCGACATCAGGAAGGAGAGGCACACCATCAGACTGAGTTCGACTCCTCCGCTTGCATACACCACCCGCCCTAATCGGATTTTTAGCTTTCATAAAGAATGTTAAATCTAAAATTCCAGAAACCGACCTAATTAGGTTGGCTTTCCCAATCGACACATAAAAAAAGGGTTCGACTGGCCGACCTCATCAAACAGGCGTTGATCTGACCAAACCACAAGGAGCTGACCCGACACCCAATCAACACCTATAATTTCATACCATGATAAACTCTTACAAGATCCACTTCAGGGGGAAGGACTCGCAAATCATCCTTGCAACACTTAAATGGGTCGAAGAGCTCCCTCTAATGCTGCAACTTGGGGTCCGAACACAAAATGGTTTACAAGTGTTCAATGAACTCGACACTAGATTCTAAAATCTTTGGACAAACTTCAAATAAAAGGAAATAATGAGGGATTATAATAGAAGAAAATGACGAGAAATGAGGGTATATACTGACTGATTTCGGAAACAAGTTTAAGCAGCGGGCTAAAGATGTTCCCATTAGATCTTACTGATAGCCAATCACCCCCCACAAAGAACTAATAAGGCTTCCATACATGAAGCGTCTCCAAAACACCCAACACCAAAGCCTTAAACATGCCATCCCGAACTGAGGCATAGAACCATCCTGACCGAGCACCTCCTAAAGGCTTAAATTGATATAACTAATTGAGATTGTCAAAGGTAGGAATCGGTCAACCATTCTCACCGAATATAACCACAACGCCTAGGATGCGAGCCAAGGATAAAAGAAGAATTTAAAAAGGAGGGAAACCCGACCTCCTCAATAAACGTGTGACGTAAGGAGAAAGTGGGAATAAAATCCCAAACTTCGAGCAATTTCAAAAGAGCACGGTGCATGAAGTTGGTGGAGAATGTATCTGTCCAGCTTGGTATAGAAGGACCAGGTGCACATCGTCGGGCACGAGATAATCGTCACGATACTCCTCAATATTCTTCTTGGTTAAGTAGCTTCCATGCACGACAATATCTAACTTCAGGTTTTCCCATTTCAACGGAGCTGGCCTCTTCCAATGACGAGGGGGAGTGGACTCGTTGGGTCGAGCAATCGTGGGACCAAATTTACTTTTAGTGGCCTTGGAGGAGTTCTTCTCCCATTTTTGAGACCCTTGAGTGGCCTACCTATGCGCATCGGCCATGAACCCTCCTAGTTTACATTGAGCAAAACTAGGAGGCACGTCTTCGTAAAAATTAACCCTGTCCTATACAGATTCAGTTACTTGATGAAATCCACACCACCGTGCGGACCAGCTTATCCAAGATGGTTGACCCAACCATATGTTCCGTCCGAGCCAAGTTACGCCCTTAGTCCAAATTCATAAGTAGCACCGAACTGCCCTCCAAGGCCACTTGAGCTTTTGTGCTGAACTGGTCTCCACCGCCGAATCCCTTAAAACCAAAAGGTCAACCAAAACCAAATATGTGCCCCTGAAGCTACCACACCCATTATGTCAAACTGGGCATCATGACTTGTCAGGCCCGGTTGAGCATCACCATCATTTACTTCATCGCCCCTATAGCCCACACCACTAGAACCATCCGGGGAGTATCCCAGTATATAAGGAATTTAAATAAGAAGAGAAAAGCAAAAAATCTTAACTTTAGAAGTTAGAAAGTTAGTTAAATGCTAGAAAGGAAGTTGAGCTGGGGCTCGTAGAACAACAACCATGAAATAGAACAATTAGGCTGAGATAAAAAAGAGGGCTGGATGCTCGAGAATTCCAATGGCAAAGAAAAGGTGAGAAACTGAAAGAAGAAGGAAACTCTAAGCTTTTTTTAAAATAAATTGGGGCACTTTTATTAAAAAATGAGAAAAGAGTCCAAATACATAGCAAATCAATGAAAAAATGAAAACAAAGATACTAGCGCTTCACAAGGAATCTCTGCTTAAGAGAACTCTTTGAAGCTCTACGTATATGAGTAGAATCTTCACCTTCAGCAATATCCGCCCAGGATTGTCTAGAAGCGATACTCATAAGGTGAATGGCAGGAGATGAATTTGTATCATCAACAATGAAAGGAGTAAAAGACTCATGTTGTAATTGTATAATTATATGATTTAATTCTCAATTAGTGGCAGGTTTATGAAAAAGAGGTGTGCGATGTTGGATGCCAATATCTGAATCATCCACTCCAATGCCTTCTTCACGTGCAAGATAATCTATTGAAGTATGTTGCGCCGAAGGAGAAACCTTGTCTGGAGAACCCATGTCCACCTGATCAACATAACCCATGCTCGAAGAAACTGTTGAAGAAGGTTCTTCATATAGCACCAGCTGTCAATAGATATATCATAAATAATCTCAGCCGATCTGCGAACGGTCGACTGGTTATCCCTACAAAGCTACGCAGTTAGTTGCTCACCATTATCTGAGCCACTAGGCTCAGAAACGACACAGTAATCCTTCCCTTCTAAACTGGACGAAGTAAGAAGAGTAGCGGCGAATATAGAAGCCATGTTCACGGGGGTGGGAGATAACAGCTCGGACCTCGCAATAGGCTCCGAGGTAGGAGGTGCCAAAGGGCCCGGGCAGGCTTTAGCTTGTAACACTTGAAAGGTGTTAGAAGTTTTCAGAGAGGGATTAGTAGGCTCGGAAGTCAGGCGGGAAACCGTATGGTTATGAACCTGATGATCACGAGAATCAGAACATCGACGAGAACATCTCGTGTTAACCATATGCCAATCATCTCTATCGACGTTCTGAGTGACACGAGGTTTATAAGAGGGGAAAGAACCAACAAGATGCCCAACCATTTTTCAGAAAGAACAGAAATCCATCAAGTATTCATACCCAATGGAAATATACTCGCAATATCCCTCCCGTTAAATCATTACCATCTCACGCTGGGTACTTTCAAGGTTAATTTCAACAAACACACAAACAAAATGGCCAATCGAACCATTAATAGAGCACTCATCAATTTTCAAAGGATTGCCAATGACTCTAGCAATATCTTAAATAAATGAATGGTCCCAGTATTTGATAGTCAATTCATATAAACAGATCCAAACCTGCGATGAGGCCGAAGGGATTTTGTACGGGTTAAAGTCCGGTGTCCAGGGGAAGAGCCGAATAGAGTTAGAGCTGAATTTCCAAGTGCTTTTGGCAAACGCGCGCATCCTATCTTCGACTAAAGAAAACGAGATGCTGAAGAATCCTTTGCCAAGGGGAATAAAACGCCAAGGACCGATGAGCCTCCAATTGGATTTCAAAGCGGCCTTGTAATTATCGAGATATAGGGGTTTAGACCCTTTGGGTTGTAAGAGACGGCCAATAAGAAAGTCACGTAACATATTAACCCAATTTTGGTAACGGTCTTTGTCAATGGTGACCGAAAGAAATTCGCCTTTCTTGATCGGTGGCATCCGAAGTGAATGATCGATCAACATATGTTGAGGAGGTGGGGGATTAGGCTGGGCAACAGCCGGGCTTGAATGGGCCAAAGAGAAGACATGGTGGGCCAAAGGAGGAATGTCCGCTGAGCCCGGGTGGTGGGCTAAAAAAAGACCTCTGCTGCCAAGCGAGTGGGCTTGGTGGGAAGCGAAATGGACTGATGGATTAATTGGGCCAAGGTCCATCCCAGCTGGGTCTGGGCCAAAAATATTTTCCACGTGAGAAAACTTATTAACAACCATATACTACGTATTTATGTCCGGAAAAAGCGGGATATTGGGATAGGGATTAAACCACCAATTCCACAACATAGTCCATCCAAGGCAAAGATAATCCAATCAATCGATTAATAAGGTGGGTACCAAGCAAAGTACCTTGATTTTGGACAATTTTTTTGAGGAAATTAAAAAAGAACTCAGGCTAAAAGGCCCGCGCTACTGCAGGTTGCTTTCAAAAAGAAGAAGGAATCAAATACTTCTTTCCATTGGTTTTGCAACCTGCTAACCGAAGTGTACTTTTATATTATTTTTTCGAAAAGCTCCATGTCATGAAAGAATAGAGATTTATCAGGGAAAGTAACCCACATTCTAAGCTTATATTTATAGAGTGAGAGAAAAAACAAAAAACTTTCACCCCACCATCAACACGTGGGTTGACATTTCGAACAATGTACGTCCCAAGAAATGTACGACAAATATAGAGGCACCATATGGAAGATGCATCGAACATACAATGGCGTTGATGGAACAAAACATTAACGTTGCAAACCCAGTCTTCAGGATTGACACACTAGAAGGAGTGGTGAGTTCAAACCCGCTTCTTGGTAGCCGACTCTGCACTCAGGGGCTTGTTGATGGTCAGCAGGACCGGGAAGACCACGTGAGAATAAAAATACCTTATGGAAAGGTCCAGGTCAATACACAAGTTGAGCAAGCAAAGAAAGTAACCAAATAAGATGTCCCGACCTAAGAAAGGCAAAGATAAAATCTCGAACCATCCAATACACGCAAGGCTGAGCCTTCACCCAATGAATGACCGTTCAACACACCTAGGCTACCGCGCACCTGACACCTACACTGCCGAGCCACTGTATCATGAATAATCGGTCCACACCTAGGCTATCTCACCCCGGACACCTATGCTGCCGCACACCTAACCAAGAATGTTGAGCTACTATATCATGAATGGCCGGTCCGCACCTAGGTTGTCGCACTCCTAAAACCTAGGTTGCCGCACCCCTGACACCTAGGTTGCTACACTCGTGACGCTTTGGATGCCAATCCCAAGATAGACCATGAAGCACCATGGGAACCAACCAAAACAAGTCCGACCAACATGGTCTAGAGTCAAGCTCGCACTCACACCTCGCAAACTCTAATTCAGCCAGCTATGGCGCACCATGAAGGCCGACCAGGTCTCAAGTCAAGCGTGCACTTGCACCACGCCAACTATGAGTTGGTCGAACATAACGCACTTTGAAGGCCGACCAGGTCTCGAGTCTTTCGCGTACTCGTATCTCGCCATCTTCCAGTCGGCCAACCATGGCGCATCATGATGACCGACCAGGATACATGTGGCCGACTATGTCTCAAGTCTCCATCACGCACTCGCACCTTGCCAACTTTGTTTTGGTCAATCGGGGCGCACGAGGGCTGACCAGGGTTAGTAACGCCAACCAGGGTCTCAAGTCTCAATCACGCACTCATGTCTCACCGTCTTTGAGTCAGCTGACCATGCCGCACTACGATGGTTGATTAGGACACGTATTGCTGACCAGGTCTCAAGTCACCATCACACACATGTACCTCTCGCCATCTCGAGTTAGCCGATCATGGTGCACCTTGATTGCCAACCAGGACACATATGGCCGACCAAGTCCCGAGTCACCAGTGTGTTTGCGCCTTGCCAGCTTTATTTCGTCTGACCAAGGCGCACGAGGGCCAATCAAGGCGTCTGATGGCCAACCAAAAATCTATAGACTGATCAACGTGTGCACCTTAGTATATCAGCAATACAATTCAGCAGGGTTGTCTTGCCCAGGTTCACAGTGCGTGATCAAATCCAGCCCGTCACGCGCCACCATTTAGAGTTAGGTGTGAAAGAAAAAATAACTCGGCCAAGCTCATCTTACAACGAGATAAAATCAGTCCGACATCGACTATAGGTGAGAACGGCTAAAAGGTGGCGGAGGAGTAACCGGAGTTAATATCTTGATTAACTTTGGGTCAGAAAGAGCTAGCAGCCAATGAAGTTATGACACATGTCTTATTAGGGTTAGGATTTTGGTTAACTTTTCCCTAAAGTAAGTTGGTGACTACTAAGGTGGTGATACGTGTCCTATTAAGGTTTCGAGGGAAAATTATTAGTGGCATCTACAAGAGATAGAGATGGATCCAAGATTTTTCTAGAAAAAAGCCCAAAGAGAATATTAAAAAGAAAAAACTTGTAATCAATACTTGTAAAGGGATCCGATTAAGGCCTACCGGGCCTGAATCTTCAGATTAAAAGTTATATACTTTTTTCTAGCCATTTCTTAATTGTTTTGTTGTTGATCAACTTATTGTTGATAGTAAGTTTTCTTAGGATACTTTTAGGTTAAGCAAGAAGTGTTTTATTTGATTTTGTTTCTCTCACACACACACACATATATATATATAGTGTTCGTGGATGTCGTTACCGTGGAGCGTCAAATGTTACTCGTATGTGAAGGAATAGTATATTTTTTTCCATTACAACCCCAAATATAGTAATTCAAGCTCGCCCAATTAGAATTAAATGATAGGTAATGGCTACCTGTCCGATGTTATCCTCTCTTATAGAAACTTCAGTGTATTCGTCATTAATATGATTGAATTGGAACATTGGGGACAAATGTCAACTGTTATGTTTGAAATATCTAAATTACCCATAATTTTTCTTTAAAAGGATATAAAATTTTTAATTTCTTGATTATTTTCATTTGAAAATATATTTTCCATTAAGAATCCCACAAATCATTTGCCTGCCTATCATTAGTTTTTTTTTTCTTTTCGAAATTGGTTATTACGAGGGTCATTGACTAAATCCACATACTTTAGGTGGTAATTTATCATAACTAGATATTTATGAGCTGAAAGTGAAAATACTTACATACGATAAGGTAAATTAATACTTATCTCGATTGAAATTATGATTTTGGGAGGATGAGATTACCTTATTATATCGGGAATAATTAAATAACTCTGGATTAAAATAAGAATGAAGATCACTATTAAAATAGGCTTATATCTACTGATGAACTCAAAAGAACAAACTAATTTTTATCCATTTTTGAGAATTGATTTGTTATCCACAATAAAATCGAACTTGCTAAGAATTTTATTTTAATCATTTTTTTTTTTCATATTAAGTAATGCAAATATCAGCTAATTATTTAAATTTTATATATGAATATTCACATAAGAAATTTATTTATTTGTACAAAATAAATTTAATATAATTGCAAATTAACATCTCGAGAAGTTAGTAAATTTATCAACTTTAAGACAATGACTAATTCTTCTTCTTCTAAATAAATGTTTCTTTTAATTATTCAATAAGCTTAACATATAAATTTATAATATTAACAAAAATACCAAAGTTTTAATTTGTCATTTCATACGGTCAAGTAACTATTACTTATCTACTGTATGCAAATAGTCGATACAATCGATTAGTTAAACTATTTAATATAAGTAACTATTTACTAATACAAAATAATATCAACTGATTATCAAATAGGACCAATAAACCAATTTGGTCGGTCAAGATTAGTGTTTGACCTAATCAACTGCTATGAGTTCTATGTTTTGCGATTGAACAATCCAATTTTAGAAATTCTTACTGTGACTTCACGACAATATTTTTCACTTAGTGGGGTATATTTACAACCATTAGATCAATTTCAAATTTTTTAAATTAATAGATCTATCGTTATAAATGAATGAGGGGTGGGGAGCATGGTGCCCTTAAAGGCAACGTACAATTTTTCCCAATTTTAATCAACAATTTCTCCAACGCAATACTTATGTACAGAAGTACATGAGAAGTACATGTGCGAAATATTAATTAGTGTAACACGCGGAATAGGTCTAGTCTTATAACAAATTATTAAATACATCTAGGTGCACTCTATACTATACACATGGATAAAAAGAACATGTTAAATGTGATCAATGTATATCACCGTTACAAAATAATATATATAAAATTTTTCATATTCGCTGTTATAAAGATGTGTTGTTCTGATAAATATAAATATATATATATATATATATATATATATATATATATATATATATATATTTTAATCATTTTTAATATAATAAATATTAATATCAAAATGAGTTTTAATATGAATAATATTAATTTTAATATGTTAAACATATAATTTCTTATAATATAGATAAATACAGATAAAAAACACGATAAACAAAAAATTGTGCATTAGAATTATATTAAATGTTCAAATTTAAATATATTGTTTAACTTACACTTGGTGTAACTATAATAATGGATGCGTCCTAGGTAAGGTAGAAGTCTGGAGACTTTAATACTTTTTAGAAGATATAATTAGATTAATACAATAAATAAATAAAAGAGTAAAATCCACATGTTTTTTTTTTTTTTTCTTTTTGGCATGATTATTGTTTGTTGAGAATTATTTTTTTCTTGATTATTATTGTAACAATTATTATTTTTAGACAAAGGTAGTTTGTTTGTTGGGAGTTCATTTCAAAGAAGTTTGACTTGATGTGCTTAATTGACGTGCCACTAAGCAAGTGGAGCCATTGGTCTTTCACACAATTGTTCTAAATTTTGGGCGGTTTGACTATTTGAAATATACCTCGAAATTTGACTCTCCTCTTGTAAATTTGTGGGATTTTTATAATTCTCATTCTCATTTTCATTTATTTTTTATAAGGGAAAAATATTATTTGCGAACTGTATTTTTAGTGTTTTTAAAATTTGCCACCTAAAGTTTTTTTGTTGTTATTAACAACTCGAGATATGCGAGTTTTGTTCTTTGCAAGCTCCGGTCTATTTTCCGTTCAAAATATCATCGACTCCAAACGCGTGAACCGCACGCCCCATCATAGAGGACAATTTAGTCTTTTCTCTTCGGGAAAAAAATTCGTTGCCACCTGTACTTATAGCAGTTTTATGGTTTGCCACCTAAAGTTTTTTTTATTGTTACTAACAATCCGAACTATGCGGGTTTTGTTCTTTGCAACCTCCGATCTATTTTCCGTTCAAAATGACATCGGCTCCGGATATGCAAAACAAAGTTTTGGCTCTGAGGTACTCTATGAAAGAAACGAAGCTCCAAGCTCAGGTTCTAGAAGCTTCGTTCGAATCTGTGTTGAGAGATTACGAAGAATTAAAACGCGAAAATATTTCGATGTTGGAAAAACTTTCTAGCATGCAGAAAGCGGTGTTAGAAGCAGAGCATTGCAAACGTAAGAAAAATGGGATGGCGGATAAAATTCTAAGGCTCGAGGGCGGTTTAGTAGAGAAAGACGCATTATGCGTCCAGGTCAACAAGATGAAAAACGAGCTTAGTCAAATGAAAATGGTAAATAGTCAGTACGCGATGGAGGTGAAAACCTTAGAAGACGAACTGAAGCAAACAGAGCTGTCAAAGGTCTTTATATATATGCTTGTGGCTTTTTATGAAAAAGCATATTTTTGAAATTTGGCCGTTATTATTTTTTTTTGTCTACAGGTTTTTGACGTCAGAAGACATCAAATTCCAGCAATGTATTAAGAGTCGATGATTCAACTTCTTGAGAAAGAATTGGAAAAGGCTTTGAACTTTTATGATATGTATAAATCACAACTTCAGAGGTAATTAAAGGAGACAATGTACTACTCATGTAAGCTAAAAAATAATCAAAGTCATGACACAATATTTAAAAAGCCGATATGCACGTGCATGATGCTTTTATTCTGTAAGTAACGTTGCTATCAGTGCTTGCTCAATCGATTCTAAGATATCGCAAACCCAAGAAATCACAAAAAATGAACATAAGGTATCGAATCTTGAGGCCGAGCTACTTACATTCGTGAATGGTACCTCGGGATAAGCATAAAATACGCGGAGGAGGAGGCTTAGAGAGAACATCTTGTGATGAAGCTAAAAGCTCTCAATTGCTAGTGCTATTCTTGCAACCTGGCCATTTTCTTTGGAAAATTCAATTTTGGTTCTTATGTTACAGAAGTGTACACATGATGTGACTTGTGTTGTTCAATCACTTTAAGTAACTACTTAAGTGTTAAGTATATACCAATTCAATAATACTAAACATTATAAAAAATTCTGTACATTAAGGAAAATCTTATCCAAAAATTTAATTTAAGATGGAACATATAGCAATAATAGATTTTGCAGGTGCGTGTTACATGTAGTCTATAGATTTTGCCATGAAGTTTAAAATTAAATTTGGCTTAAGCAAATATATTCTCTATGTTTCACAATGTCAGCCTTTTTAGAATTGTTGTCAAAAAATAAGGAACATTAAAAAGGGATTAATTTACCCTTCATTTAGTCTTTTCCCCGAGAGAAAAATTAAATTGCCCTCTATAATGGGGCGTGTGGTTTACGCGTTTGGAGCCGATGTCATTTTGAATAGAAAATAGACCGGAGGTTGCAAAGAACAAAACCCGCATAGTTCGGGTTGTTAGTAACAACAAAAGAAACTTTAGGTGGCAAACCATAAAACTGCTACAAGTACAGGTGGCAAAGATTTTTTTTCCCGAAGAGAAAAGATTAAATTGCCCTCTATAATGGGGCGTGTGATTCACGTGTTTTGAGCCGATGACATTTTGAACGGAAAATATACCGGAGGTTGCAAAGAACAAAAACCGCATAGTTCGGGTTGTTAGTAACAACATAAAAAACTTTAGGTGGCAAACCATAAAAATGCTAAAAGTACAGGTGGCAAAGAATTTTTTTCCCTTCTTATAATAATTGTTTCAGCATGCTCTAAGAAGTTTTAAAATATATAATAAGTATTTCCCTAAAAAAATTCAATTCCTATTTGCTCTCCTTTTCATTTTGCTATCACCCTCACTCCTCTATGTTTGGTCTCAACAAATTTAGTGTACCATCCTTTCTCCATGTTCTTTCTCGGTCAGATGTTCAGAGAAAATTGGTAGTGGTGTGGCCAGATCCGCAACCTTCTACCTTCCACACTCCTCTAACTATTCTTTTTTATCTACTTTTGTGAGGGGGTGATGGTAATGGAATGGTTAAATATCTGGTGCTTCTTTTGATGGTTGCTATTCTGCCTTTTGAATTGAAGTGTTTGCTCGGGTTGGCGGCCCTAGGATGCTTCACCATGGGAGGTGCCATTGCATGGATTGGGTCATCAGCAGGCGTTGGGGCGACAAAGTGGTTGTGGAATCGAAGAGAAGGAGAGACTGTAGTTTGTTCACATTCACTACGGAAAACCAGTAAATGTTGACAGATTATACCGATGGTCATGAACCCGAAGGCTAGCTGAAGGCACCCAATTACCGATGGGCTATCGATAATATCCGCATGTTGGCGCAATGCCGATCGGGTTAGTCGACGGTAACCTGACGCAATTGTAAGCGCAAAATTTAACAAGGGGTATACCGATAGGTTATTCGATGATATTTTCCCAGCGGGTAATACCCCTTGACAGAGGTTCGGTATTCTGATGGGCCACCGATGGGTTAGGATGCTGACGGGTAATGAAGTAGGTGTGAATATTAATTACAAACATTAGCCAACAACCAAGTTATCTTTGGTATATGTTTATATAAATAAGGCATTAGGGTTGCAAGAACGCGTATGCCCCTGCCCCTATCCCCTTTTCCATCTCCCAATTATCGTCGGTGACCATCTCCCACCAACAACAACAGCCACAAGCGCACGCCACCGCCACCTCTACCACCATCTCGTGCCAGCTCTCACCACCAAAAGTCACCAACACCCACTACATCCACACCGCCATTTCGCCGCTGTTACAAGGTCAGTCAACCCGTTCATTTCTTTCTTTTATATTACTTTAATTAATTTATTTGTTTTTTGAAATGTTAATTTAGATAATTGTGGGCTTGTTTCGAAAATTAGGATTATTTCCCTGCTTAATTAGTAATTAATTCAAAAATTAGGGTTCAATTTTAATTATTTAAGATTTTGAATTAGGATATAACTAGGTTTGAATGATTGATATGCAATTATTTCAAAAGCTAGGGGTTAATTTAGGGATTAATTAGATATTATTCAAAAGTTAGATTTGGATTTAATTATTTGATAATTAGACTTGAATTAAAAATGGGGGTTTAATTAAATATTTAGTTTACTAAGGTTATTTTCGAAAGCTATGATTAATTCAGAGGTTAATTGTAAATTATTTCAAAAAATTTGGCCGAATTATAATTATTAGTTAATTAAGATTATTTTTGAAAACTATGATTAATTTAGAGGTTAATTAGAAATTATTGCGAAAAGGTGGGTTCAATTGTATACATTAGTTAATTAGGGCTGATTTCAAAAAGTATGTTTAATTATGAGTTATTTATATAACTATGATTAATTATAGTTACATTCTTAATGTAATTTTGTTTGAATACACCATGAATTCATGTAACATGCTTGGATTATTTTTATCTCATTTATTTGTATGAGTATTTGTGTTGCAAGTGTTTGGTATTGTGATTGTACTTGGTGTTGTGATTGGTTGGTATTGTGGTGACGTGGTGTATGATACTGTCCGGGAGGTTTTGTCCCTCTAATAACAGATTTTAAGAAGTCTCGAAATGTGGTGGTGGTTTTGAAATGACGTGGTGATTAGTGAATGTTGTGCTTATGTTTTGAGTTGTGAGTTCGAATATTATGTACCATGTTAATTATTTGTAGTTCATTGATTATCGACGAATCGATTATATTCTTCTTCCATACTCAAACACCTTGCCTTAGACCCGTTTAAGATTTAGTATCAAATATAGAGTTTGATACTGAATTATGAATTCTCCACTTATTTGGACAGTTTGAGAATATGACTATAATATTATTATCTTAGCCCGTATGTATTATGTGAACTTTTGAATTCCATTTTCTATCTCTCTTTTGTTTTTGGGTACACTGCAATATATGTGTACTAAGAGAACTTAGGGGAAGTGTTGCCGAAATCTTCAGATTCTCAAAATACACATTAGGATAATTTTATTAGAGAAGATCAAATTCTTGAATGGGATGAAAATCTTACCAAAAGTTCAATCAATGTATATATAATGCACTATCACACCACTCATTTATCTATAATATAGTCACCTTATACCACTCATTACTTGTGATTATATATTAATTAATCATAATTAGGAAATCATATGATGAGCTATGATCGTAGCTGGTCTTCGCACTTTATTTTGTTTGTTTTTATCGATCTGCAAGTGTAGGGTGTAGATATAGTATAGGACGGGCAAAGTCATGTCCCAAAATGACCAAATTGATTTAGTAATCAATAAATAATGTAATATAGGTAATTAAATTTATGTAAACTAATATAAAAGATGAGTTAGATTGTGTCGTTACCAACGACAAATATAAATTAAATAGCTATATAAATTACTACTATAATTCACCAAAAATAATATCAGATAGCAAGAAGTTAAGATAATCAAATGAGAAGGAGATATTATGAGGTTTGGTGGCCAATAAACTATGTAGATCCTTTTCAATCAACCACGTATTAGTTGTGATTCAATAAAATATATCTTAATTACAAATCTAGTTAAATCCTTCTCTCGAAACTGATTAAACCGTAAGTTCTAAGTATGAAAAAATGTCTTCATCGAAATCTAAATTTAACTCCAAAAAACTTAAAATATTTATAAAACATTACTTCTAATATAAAACCTCGATCTTGTTGATTAGAGTATTTTGTATTCAAATTTCTATTAACAAACTTCATCTCTCAATTTATAATTTGTTAATACTAATAAGTAAAAAAAACTGTCAAGCAATTATGCAAATATTAAACCTAAGTACCAAAAATATTGAAAGGATCACACTTTATTGAATGAGTTATCAAAATATCAACTATTTATTATTTCCAAACACCAAAATCAAATGAATTTAACTAGACATAATCAAATGTTCATCGAAGTAGTTCATTGAACACTTCATACTCACAAGAGAAACTGAAATAAATAATAAAATCATAAGATTATATGAATTGGAATTCTTCGATCTTTGTGTTCTTGTGTTTCTCCGTCGAATCTTCACTGTAACACTCTCTCACGGTTGGAATCACTCACCAGCTCAATGGGATGAAGCTTTATGTATTTGGACTAAATTCTGGCTCCTTTTATAAGTTCCCAAATGATATCTCAGTATTAAAACCGAACAAGTAATGGTTTTTGGTTCGTTCATGACCTGGTTCACCAGCGCAAATTGAGTCGTGAATGGTCGCAGCGAAAACAGCATGCAGTACCGGATAGGTTCGCGACTGTGAATGGGGTCATAAATGAGTCAATGAGCCCAACTGACTTTGTGGCTTCTTGGGCCTGCTCCAATTTTGGCTCAACAGACTCTTCTCTTTATCATCTTCAATTGAATGATTCATTCTCTACTCTATTGTGCTTCTTTGAGCCTAAATAATTCAAAACAACTCCAAAAATCCTACAAAAATCACATAAAATAACCAAACATGTAATAACATCTAAATAATAGAAAAATAGAGCTAAAAGAAATTTTAAACGTACAAATAGTAGCTAAAATCCATTCAAATAAAATTTAATATGTATGTAAAATCCATGTTTATTAATAGGATGTACAAACAAAGGGTGGACGGTTACGTGGACAACGCGTTCGTGGAAGGGTTGAGAGTTTCATTCAATTCATACTCACACATCCTGCAATGAAGGACGGGGAAGAATTGAGGTTTTCATGTGGT
The DNA here is from genome assembly GCA_014905375.1 of Phtheirospermum japonicum. Classification (NCBI taxonomy): domain Eukaryota; kingdom Viridiplantae; phylum Streptophyta; class Magnoliopsida; order Lamiales; family Orobanchaceae; genus Phtheirospermum; species Phtheirospermum japonicum. Next base: position 348,034 of record BMAC01000880.1, on the reverse strand, counting down.
CATACTAGATATAAGAATTGTAGTTACCACGATATTAACGAGATAAAGTATGACCCAGTTAAAATGGATTTGTATTAGATTACTATATCTTGTCTTTTCATGATGAAAAAAATCTTTACTCAAAGTTTTCAACCATTTAGAAGTTTCGGGGCAGAATATTCCTTGTGGACGGAGATAGTCACACCATATGACTTGCCTCCCTGAATCTGTATGAAATAACATTACATGTTTCTAATTGTTCTTGTTTCAGGGCCAAAAATCCTAAGGATAAGTTGGATGTTTTTCTACAGTCTCTAATGTTCGAGTTGAATCAGTTGTAGATGGTTGGTGCACCTTCATACAATATCTCTAAAAAAAGAACTTATAATTGCAGACCCTTATGAGCAAATTTAACGATTATTCCGCCTACTCCATGTTGTCAGGTTGGTGCACGACTGGGAGAACGACTTGTTCATATTGCACGGAACGTTCATATGTATTTACTCTCAAGTGTAATATGATAGCAAATGCATATCTTATGGTTTCTTGGTTTGGAAAATTTTGTCAGCCTTTCGAAAAGAATAACCATAATCAAGAAACTTCTGATGATTACCAAACAAAGATTCATGCAATATGAAGAGGTGTCAAGGGCTTGATAGCAAATGCATATCTTATTAAAGATGTGTCAACTATTACTTTGTACTATTTTGAAGATCATGTATCCAAAAATAGAGTAAATTTGACACATAATGATGATGCCAAAATGGTGAAGACAATGATGATGTTGTTCTTTCAATTTTCAAAATATGATGAGACTTTTGTAACATCGGTAAAAAGATTCTAGAACAAAGAAGAACTCGATGCGGCGGGTAATTACTTTTTATTGAACTGTGACGAAGTCTAAGATTTTATCAGGTTCATAATATCAATTTTAAACTTTGTTTAATGAAGAATTGATTGTATAATAAATTAAGACAATTTTCAATTTTAAACATATGCAGTGTTTTCATGGAGGGTGTAAAAAGTTGTCGACCAAACATTACAGATGATGGTCTCAACAAAAAAAAATTGGAAAATGAATTTGCCGTTTAGTTCAAAAAATACATGAGCTCCTCTGAACTAATTATAAATAGTTGTCTCTCTCTCTCTCTCACACACATATATACATACACACACACATATATACATACATTTGCAATTGAAATCTTAATAAATAATAAGTTTTATGATATTTTGTTGTCATAAGCACATGATCCATTGTATAATATCACCGTCGAGTACATTAAAAGTCTAGTAGTAGGTCCATCACAATATGTGACTACATATTATGGTTGTAAGATAAATGGATACAAGTTTCATGTAGTTGCATATGGATCAGGTAGATAAACTTCGAGCATTAGTGTTGTATAAAAGGAGAAAACTATGTGGATGATGATTATGATTATTACGATCATCTCATAGAAGTTGTTAGACTACAATATACATAATGGTCTTATAAGATCACAATATTGTTAAATTGTGAGTGGTTTGGTCCAACTCCCACAACACAAGAGTTTATCCCCAGTATAATCTCTTTGATTTCAATCATAAGTATAGATCTGATAGCCATGAACCATTCGTAGTCGCTACCTAAGTTGTTCAAGTTTAATACTAACCATATCCATGTTTGAAATGAGACAAGCTAAACTGGCTGGCAATGCGTAAAATTAAGCTAGATCAATAATAAACCTTATCGAGCATATAATGCCTAATCAATCCTTTCAAGTGGGTGTTATAAAAATGCACGATTCAACATAAATGGAGGATGTTGATTTCTAGTTACATGACCATGTTGATGATGAATCAAATGAACTTATTGATGAGGAAGAGAATGAGAAAGAACATGAGTTTCTAGCTGTAAAGATACATATGGAGATGAGTTTGATGATAACCTAGATAGTTCAGGTTAGAATAAGTATGAATTAATCCATATATAGTTTGATTTATTTTAATTTACAAACATGAGAGTTAATATGCATTATTTTTAATTGACTTAAATTATGTGCTATGCTCAATTTATATTTATTTTTAGATAAGGGGTAGAGTTGGTCGACATGGTGCTTCAGTCGGCCCATCTTGTGGTCGTTCTTCTCTTGGCTCATCTTCCGGTCGTGTTTCTCTAGGATCATCCTCTTCATAACACTATCAGTTAGAAGATGACGATGATATGATGGACGTATTAGGAGGGACTCCACCTTCGGCCATTCCAGCCACCCCGTCTGATGCCAGTACATCCAGAGGCCTCATAACACTGCATCCTGAAATGACCGAGGTCCTTGTCTTCGACCTGGGTTAAGTAACTTTAAATTAATGTTCAGTTATAATCAATTTTTTATATTAATATATCGCTCTAATTAACCATAGATTTTTTAGGCTGCGCAATTACTCAAAAACATTATCGACGATTACTCGAGGGATCACGAGGCTCGTGTACACCCATACGGGTGGGAATACGAGCATATCCCTCAGTCGCATCATGAGTTGTGGTGGTTTGAGTTCCTCGTAATTAAATAATATTTTCATTTTCAATACATGTATATATTCTTAGTTGCATTATATATAATAATCTTGTATTAAATTATTTATTTGGTATCAATATTGTTATTGGGTCCTGAGTCTATATTCTGAGAGCAATATGGAAAATTTCTTTTATGGCTCTATGGGTGCTAACTGGTCTAGTTGCCTCAACGAGTGGAGGCAGATGTAGGGTTTTAAGGGGAGGTGGCCAACGACGTAGATGAGGATATCAGGAGGAGGTGGCATGCAGAGTGGGATAAGTGTGAGAATAAGGTGAGGCCCGAGAAGGTGAGCAAGGATAGGATGAGCGAGCCTGATAGCCATTGTACCGGGATATTAAAGTACAAAGGCATGTCTTGATCTATGATTTGTCATGCACAACTCGTAAGTAAATTTATATTTATGTTAATTTGCCTCATAAGTAATTAATTACTTGATAATTAATGGAAATATTTATTAAATAATAAATACAGCATGACGAAAGGGGTAGGGAGCCCACTGCATGCATACGAGGTTTTCTTAATGATGCACCAGAGAGTCGACATAATATCTACACCGAATCATGTCATATATATATATATATATATATATATATTTCATACTAAATTAACACCTATGTGTTACACGGGATTTATCAAAGATAAATATAAAAAATATTTATAACCACTATAGAGTTTCTAAATCTAAAAATAAGAAAAATTCAAAAGATATCATATTCTCATCTCGTGTCTTCTACAAATGGCTAGTTATTATTTATTATTTATTACTTTTATTGTCAAATGATTATTTATTTTAATGTTTAGATTAAATAAATTAATAATCTCATATTTAGATATGTAAATAAACTCAAAACTTGATACATGCTCTACCCGTATCTAATTTTAATTAATTAATATTAAATATTTTAATATTTAAATTAAATTCTATAATAATTCTTAGTTACATACTTAGAGAAATTCAAAAGATGTTATATTCTTAAGCCGAATTGTATTGTACTGCAATTGATTTTTTAATACATAAATTTATTATTTTATATTTAAATTGAATTCTTAAATAATATTTAGTTACATAATTAGATTATTTAAGTAACTCATAATTTAATTATTGTATAGATTTTAACTTTTATTCTCAATATATTTTATTTAAATAATATAAGTATTTGGAATTTTTTTCTATAACTATATATGACCTCTTTTATATTTATATTACAAGAATAAAATAAAATATTGGATTACATAAAATATAATCAAAAGAAAATATTAAATTATGAAAAAAAAGACAAAAGATTAATTTAGGCAAAATATAATAAAATGAAATATAATAAATTAGGTAGTTATTAAAATTCTTATAATATTAGAATTCTTATATTTAGTAAGTATCCAAACCTCCAAAATTTCCCAAGTAAGGATTTGAACCACCAAAAAATTACACGTCAGCCCGAACCTTCCTAAGCAGACAAGTAGGATAGAAACCTTTTCGTTTTGTATATAGGTGGATATATATATATATATATATATATATATATATATATATATATATATATATATATATATATATATATATATAATTTTTAATACTAATTATGGTTATATCATCCGAATTATTTCAGTTGGAGTTTTAAAGATGTTTAGATGTGAGACATGAGGCATCATAGGACCTTGACGATGATGACGAGAACGAGGTCTATCTAAATGTCTTTTGGGGTGAAGAAGGGTTAATGTTTTCGCATGAGATGCTGCGAGAGACCCGTGGCTTTGAAGTTTTCAAAGACGGCAGTGCTTCTTCTTATTCCGATAGTTATGTCACGCAACTCCACACATAACTACACACTTTTTCGAGTCAGGTCGAGGCTCAGATAGAGGCAGCTAGAGGGCCCATTGGGAGCAGCTCCAAGACCTCCACGAGGTGCATGTTCTAGACTGGCTAGAGCTCCAGGCGACGCTTTCGCAGCGATGAGAGATCAGCCTCGACCTCAACAATCTCCATCTGATCTTAGGGTTAGATATTAAGAAATGTTTTGTTGGGAATATTTATATTTACCGTTTGTTATAAATCGTACATATATATTTTAGAAATTTATGCTTGATATTTGATTTTAAGTTCTTAGAAACTCCAAATTATGGACAAGTAGTGTCAATACGAACATGTAAAGTAAAAAATAAAAAAAAATAAAAAAAAAATAAAAAATGCCAATGGGCAGGTCACCGTCATCATTATTAAAAATGTGGAAATACCGATAGGTTAGTTGATGTAGCAAATACTAATGACCAAGTGGCAATCACCCACGCCACCTACTCGTCAGTGAATTACCGACACCACCTACTCATTGGCAAGTTACCAACGACCTTTTCCCGTCGGTAGTCCGTCAATAGGCCAACAGATAAGTAATCGGTGACCAAGGGGTATCCCAACATGCGTGACTCGTCGGTATAATGTCAACGGGTAGGAGTATCCTTTCAACGGTGTCTTACCGACGATGAAAATATCGACGAGCACAAACTTCCGGTCAACCAATCAGTAACCTTTATACCAATGGATTTGCCAATGGTCATGGTCGTCAGCATTAATCGTTTGTTTTTTCAAGTGTTTGTATTTCTTAGTGTTTGGTAGTAGCCGATTGAGCCCCGAATTCCGGCATGCGGCTAGGAAAAAATAGTGCATCCCCATTCAGATGGAAGTGTTGTTGATGGCAGGAGAATGTTCTTCCTGACTGTCTTAGGGTACCCGTGTTTCATTTTGTGGCTGGATATGGTGGGTGGGACCTTTGTCGAGGTGGCTGTTGGATCTTGTGGTGATTGATTAACCTTTTTTTTTTTATTTCTTTTGGCCCTAAGTCGTGGTTGTGGAGGGGCGAAATCTTGTAGGTCCGAGAGGTTGTCTTGTCATATCGTGCGTAGTAGTATCTAGTGCCGAGTTGTTGTGTGGGGTTCGGTGAGGGGCAAAATTTGTAGGTTTGGCATTTATTTATTCAACTGTGCACGGTAGTAGCTCGTGCAAGTGAAGTTGGTGATATGGTTATAGTAGAGTTTCTTGGGATGTGGCCACAAATGTAGTTTTACTAAGTCTCCATCGCCTGGTGATGAGTCGAGTTACTAGTTGGGGTGGTGAACTCTTGGTTCGATTATATTGTTTTGTTGTTAATCGTGATCTTATTAGATAGTTTTTAGTTTTCATTTTTGATAGGGTCGTCTAAGGTTTTTTCTTTTTCTTGGTCATTTAACTCATTGTGCAATGACGTTTTGCTACTTGACGTTGAAGGTGTAAAAAATTATATATATATATATATATATATATATATATATATATATATATATATATATATATATATATATATATATATATATAGAAAGTATGAATGTCCTAGAGACCAATCAGAATTTAAAGACATTATACTTGATCACAATTATTATATATATCGTAATATATATGGCATTGCATTTATTGAATTATTATTTTGATTGTTTGTGATTATTCATATAAATGTTCCCGTAGAGTTAATGTTGTCATTGATATAGTGAGATGTCATTGATAAAACATTACTCTTAAAATAGCCACGACTAATGATTATCAAGATTGGGATATTGATAATATAATATATGTCGTCATGTGGTCTGCATCACATTTTAGAGAATGCAGTAAGTCTCACGACTGCGAATAATAGTTATTCGTGATGGACACATGGATACTTTGGAGAGTATTGGTAAACCCTACT
>BMAC01000880.1:298192-338192 GCA_014905375.1 Phtheirospermum japonicum | reverse complement strand
ATTTTCTGTCCATCCCCATACCCTATGGGTACTTTAGTACCCATACCCGTACCCATTACCCGCATGTTAACAACATGCAAAAAGTTAAAAAAAAATATTGATTAAAACTTAAATCATAATTTAATAAAATATAAACTAATGATAATTGACGTTATATAAGAAGTCACAAATATGACAATACTATGAATCATTTAAAATAACACTTTAAATATTATTCAACACCACACCACTAAATCATGAAATTCAAACGTGAACCTCCAACACTCTCCACAACTTGCCAAATAAATATTGATATCATATCAAATAAAAACTGATAATACAAATTGAAAAGATTACAGAGTTTATTTACCTTATTTTTAGAATTCGAGTTTCGAATATATTACAAACGTTTATCCATTAAAATATATATATATATATATATATATATATATATATATATATATATATATATATATATAATTCCTTATATTATGTGTATGGGTATGGGGCGGGGTGGGTACTAAGGTACCCATACCCATACCCGCACCCAATAAATATTGTGAGTAATTACCAATACCCGTGCCCATACCCATTAAATGGGTAATTCCCCTACCCATCATGGGTAATTCTTGCGGGTACCCATTGGGTACATTACCATTGCCATCCCTACCAATTAATGATAAAAACTATATTAGTTATTACTGAACAAACAAAAGTAAAACAAAAACAAAAAGAAAACGCAAAACATCAGAAAGCAAAAAAAAAAAAAAAAAAAGTGAAGAAGAAGAAAATAACTTTGTAAAGAAAAAATCCAAACCAAACCAAAGAGAGAATATATAGAACATGGTCAACCATCGAATATCAAGGGTAAATCTCTCATTTTTGTTGGGACACAATTCCTTAGGTAGTGCTTTGAAAACCGGGACCGTCGGTCCTACCGAGTTAACCGAGAACCGATCCCGAGTCCGGTTCGGGTTTTTACCTGGTACGGGTGGTTAATGACCCAGTGCCACCCGGTAACACCCGATAAAATCGGCGAACTATTAAACCGGTAAAAACTGGTTCTAATCTTTTTTTTTTAGTAAGAAACTAAAAATAAGTAGTTCCAATTATTCCAAATATCAATTTAGTATCAAGATTATTTTAAGTGATCGTAATATTTTAAATGATCAAGATTTATTATAGCAAACTTTATATTTCAAAATTATCTTAAATGATTCTAAATTTTTGTTATCATATTAAATTCATAAAAAATGAGATTGACTTTGAATTGATGTGTTGGATAGTAGAATTGTACGTGGTATATATGATATTAATATTACTGCTACTTTTATTGCATTATATATATATATATATATATATATATATATATATATATATAGCGTAATTTTGCATTTTTGAGTCTGGTTTAAAAACAAGAGCCATCTGTTTAGAGAAAGTTTTTGAACATCTTGACCATGTTAAGTAGCAAATTTCGAACACCATGTTGCAGGAATTCTGAAAACGAAGGCGTTCGTTTTTTTTTCCTTTCTAAACACACTGCTTTTGTTTTGATAATTTTATCGCACACATACATTACTTATGTTGTGAGATTTTTCTTGAACATGCGAGGTTAAATCCATCTGTGGCACTTGACATTATTCAAGGTATGATTTTATTTACTATAACTTTCAATAAACTCATTCTTACAAAATATCATGTACACACTCCCCGATTAAAAATATGATAAAATTTTGTAGGCGTGGATATATGCATGTTCTCCTTGTATATGGCCCCCACACAACACACAATATGATATCAGGTAACCTTTACATTTAGATGGTCACCATCGACAAGATTAGTAGGACGACGAGAAGAAATTGTGGCGCATAAAGAGATGCTTGATTCGCTTACAGAATCAGATGTATGCTTAAATTATTTCCTTATATTAGTTTGTCAATGAAGTGATACTCATAGTACCAGTTTATACAATTATTGAGGGTGCCACAATATAAAGATTGATTGGTCCCAATTCGCACTAGTGCAGAAACAGTTTTCTAGAACGCCCTATTTCAGTTATTCTAGAACGCCCTACCCAGGCGTTCTGACTAGGCTGTTCTAGAATATCTGATTTTCCAGAACAGCTTTCTGAAGCGTTCTAGAATATCCGATATTCTGGAACGATTATGTGAGACGTTCTACAAAAACAATTTACCCGTTTTAGAAAATAGTTTTTCCCGATTAATCTGTTCTAGAAAATAGAATTCTAAAACGGTTACAAAAAAAAACGTTCTAGAATATAAATTTTCTAGAACGCCTTTGCTCTAGAATATATATTTTCCATAACGTCTTTTTGAAAAGGACGTTCTAGAATATACATTTTTCAGAATGTCTTTTCGAAAAAGACGTTCATTTTCTGTCCATCCCCATACCTATGGGTACTTTAGTACCCATACCCGTACCCATTACCCGCATGTTAACAACATGCAAAAAGTTAAAAAAAAATATTGATTAAAACTTAAATCATAATTTAATAAAATATAAACTAATGATAATTGACGTTATATAAAAAGTCACAAATATGACAATACTATGAATCATTTAAAATAACACTTTAAATATTATTCAACACCACACCACTAAATCATGAAATTTCAACGTGAACCTCCAACACTCTCCACAACTTGCCAAATAAATATTGATATCATATCAAATAAAAATTGATAATACAAATTGAAAAGATTACAGAGTTTATTTACCTTATTTTTAGAATTCGAGTTTCGAATATATTACAAATGTTTATCCATTAAATTATATATATATATATATATATATATATATATATATATATATATATATATATATATAATTCCTTATATTATGTGTATGGGTATGGGGCGGGGTGGGTACTAAGGTACCCATACCCATACCCGCACCCAATAAATATTGTGAGTAATTACCAATACCCGTGCCCATACCCATTAAATGGGTAATTCCCCTACCCCATCATGGGTAATTCTTGCGGGTACCCATTGGGTACATTACCATTGCCATCCCTACCAATTAATGATAAAAACTATATTAGTTATTACTGAACAAACAAAAGTAAAACAAACAAAAAGAAAACGCAAAACATCAGAAAGCAAAAAAAAAGAAAAAAAAAAGTGAAGAAGAAGGAAAATAACTTTGTAAAGAAAAAATCCAAACCAAACCAAAGAGAGAATATATAGAACATGGTCAACCATCGAATATCAAGGGTAAATCTCTCATTTTTGTTGGACACAATTCCTTAGGTAGTGCTTTGAAAACCGGACCGTCGGTCCTACCGAGTTAACCGAGAACCGATCCCGAGTCCGGTTCGGGTTTTTACCTGGTACGGGTGGTTAATGACCCAGTGCCACCCGGTAACACCCGATAAAATCGGCGAACTATTAAACCGGTAAAAACTGGTTCTAATCTTTTTTTTTTAGTAAGAAACTAAAAATAAGTAGTTCCAATTATTCCAAATATCAATTTAGTATCAAGATTATTTTAAGTGATCGTAATATTTTAAATGATCAAGATTTATTATAGCAAACTTTATATTTCAAAATTATCTTAAATGATTCTAAATTTTTGTTATCATATTAAATTCATAAAAAATGAGATTGACTTTGAATTGATGTGTTGGATAGTAGAATTGTACGTGGTATATATGATATTAATATTACTGCTACTTTTATTGCATTATATATATATATATATATATATATATATATATATATATATAGCGTAATTTTGCATTTTGAGTCTGGTTTAAAAACAAGAGCCATCTGTTTAGAGAAAGTTTTTGAACATCTTGACCATGTTAAGTAGCAAATTTCGAACACCATGTTGCAGGAATTCTGAAAACGAAGGCGTTCGTTTTTTTTTTCTTTCTAAACACACTGCTTTTGTTTTGATAATTTTATCGCACACATACATTACTTATGTTGTGAGATTTTTCTTGAACATGCGAGGTTAAATCCATCTGTGGCACTTGACATTATTCAAGGTATGATTTTATTTACTATAACTTTCAATAAACTCATTCTTACAAAATATCATGTACACACTCCCCGATTAAAAATATGATAAAATTTTGTAGGCGTGGATATATGCATGTTCTCCTTGTATATGGCCCCCACACAACACACAATATGATATCAGGTAACCTTTACATTTAGATGGTCACCATCGACAAGATTAGTAGGACGACGAGAAGAAATTGTGGCGCATAAAGAGATGCTTGATTCGCTTACAGAATCAGATGTATGCTTAAATTATTTCCTTATATTAGTTTGTCAATGAAGTGATACTCATAGTACCAGTTTATACAATTATTGAGGGTGCCACAATATAAAGATTGATTGGTCCCAATTCGCACTAGTGCAGAAACAGTTTTCTAGAACGCCCTATTTCAGTTATTCTAGAACGCCCTACCCAGGCGTTCTGACTAGGCTGTTCTAGAATATCTGATTTTCCAGAACAGCTTTCTGAAGCGTTCTAGAATATCCGATATTCTGGAACGATTATGTGAGACGTTCTACAAAAACAATTTACCCGTTTTAGAAAATAGTTTTTCCCGATTAATCTGTTCTAGAAAATAGAATTCTAAAACGGTTACAAAAAAAAACGTTCTAGAATATAAATTTTCTAGAACGCCTTTGCTCTAGAATATATATTTTCCATAACGTCTTTTTGAAAAGGACGTTCTAGAATATACATTTTTCAGAATGTCTTTTCGAAAAAGACGTTCTAGAATATACATTTTCTAGAACGTCTTTGAGAAAGATGTTCTAGAAAATAAACTTTCCAGAACGTCTTTACGAAAAAGGCATTCCAGAATATACATTTTCCAGGTGTTTCCAAAAAGACGTTCTAGAAAATAAACTTTCTAGAACGTCTTTAGGAAAGAGACGTTCTAGAATATATATTTTCCAGAACGTCTTTTCGAAAAAGACGTTCTAGAATATACATTTTCTAGAACGTCTTTAAGAAAGACGTTCTAGATTTGACAGTTTTGGAATTCCAATTTTTTTTCAAATCTGTTCATCCCTCATAAATCACAATTTTTTCACAAAACACCTGTTATTTATATAATCCAAAAATCATCCATTAATCACAATAATACACAATCACCAAAAGATGTCAATACGAACAACACAAGTCACCAAATACACGATCACCAAATGTTAAAATAGAAATCACCAAAAGACGAGTACCTATTTTACTACCATTCAAGTTATCCACAAATAGTTTATTTTTTACACTCCAAAATATATTGCACAACCTATATTGTGATCAAGCAATAACCTCTAATAAACACTCCGCCCAACGTCTACGTACATCATCAATTTCATCGTCCGAATAAGGTTGTTCCATGTTGAGTGCCTGCAGGTCAATGGAAAACTGGAAATAAATCTATATGTAATTGAAATAAATATTTAATTTGAGAACATATATATATATATATATATATATATATATAGGGTTGGGTTCAAATGAGAACCCGTCATTATATGTGAACCTAGGGACTCATCTTGACCATTAGATTGGATAATCTTGATGGTTGAGATCATGAAATGTCAGCATGGTAATAATGTAAAAAAATGCATTAATTAATTAAAAATGGTATTTTGGACATATATCAACGTTTACAAAGAGCACTACATTGTTCTTTAGAAAGTACAATAGATTAAGAAAAAAACACTACGATTGTATACAAAAAGCATCGCGAATTTCGTCTATAAACTGCAAATTCAAAAATTTGAAATGAAACTCAAATCTTCAACAAACCATAACTTTTTCAAATTTTATTCGTTTTGAATGAAATATATATCAAATGAATCACATTCTCAAGATCTACAATTTAAGATACATATTGCATGTTTTAAAATGTATATATATATATATATATATATATATATAATTAAATTAAAAAAACTGGACTGATTTTAGCACTACAGTACAGTGTAAAAAGTACAATGAACCTGGACATATAATTGCACTGTGCAATATTAGATCTAAGGCCAGGATTAGTCACTAGGTTCACATATAATGACGGGGTTCTCATTTGAACCCAATCCTATATATATATATATATATATATATATATATATATATATCCCCTTGATAATCCGATTTCAATATTAAAAAAAAAAACAATTTTTCGGCTACATCCCTTTCTTGTATTCTTTTTCAATATAATTGGTTTTTCTTGTTTTTTTTTTTGTTTTTTTCTGCCATGGCTGATCAAGGACAGATTTTTTTCAATGGTACTCAACAAACCATGTATTCTCCTTATAAGTAAGTGCATGCATATTCAGATTTTTTTCTTTGTAAGGCAGATATCCATATATATAATCATCAATAAGGTTATTTCTTACCTCTGCCCAATATGCACATTTTCCAGGGTTCTAACTTCTACACTGATATGTGATGCCATAGAAATCCAAACACAAGAGATGCAATATGTGCAGACATGAACATAAATCTAACACAAAATTGTTTGCTAAATAACTAATTGCTAAATAACAGTTTGTTTATCTAACAGTTAAGGATGATACTTTTTGAAGCATGCAAGATAATTTATTGTAGAGGAAAATAGAATTTAGTATTTTTATTGACATGCATAATTACAAACACTCACATTTTGGCATTAAAGCAAAACTACTTGTTATATCAAACAATTATCAATATCAAAAAATTTCACACACTAGATTCTGTTTCCATTCAACAATATTCTTAATATTAAGTCATTCATTACAATTATAAAACCGAAGACCTGAAACAAAAAAGAATTAGATATACCTTATTTGTAGCCTCTTTTGGATCCTTGGGGAAGCCTTTGACCGAATTCGAGTCAATCGAATGAAAAACCTAAATACATCGTGCAGTAGTAAATTTAGCTCTAAAAAACAGATAGAAACAAAAAAAAGTTGTATAACGTGATTCTTTTTGTATCTATCATATACCTGGACAATCAAACCCTCAGGATCACCTTCTCTTTGTGCACCGGCCTAGTCGATTCCCAACACGTCCGGACTCGTTCGAGCTTGAGTAATGAATCGTCATTCGAGGCTTTGATTTTCTAAAAACCACTGCGCCTTGAGGCCTCTCTTCGAAGTTTTTCAAAACATTGTATGCTGCTGGACCATTGATTTAACAGTGCAAATCGTGCCATGGCTCTCTTGGACAACCAGTGTTAGGGCCCTGTTTGGTTGTACAATGTACTATTTTAAAGTAGAGATGAGATAAACACAGTCAAACCTCTATAAAAAATTATCATTGTAGTAATAGAGATAATAGTCATGTTCATTCCTAGTTAAAAAAAGGAAGAAATAGATTGTATGCCAAAAAAAAAATTAAATAAAAGATATACCTTGAAATTAGGATTATGAAAATCATCTTTGTGAACAGTTTCTAATGTGTTGNATAATAAATAGTCATGTTCATTCCTAGTAAAAAAAAAAAGGAAGAAATAGATTGTATGCCAAAAAAAAACTTAAATAAAAGATATATCGTGAAACTAAGATTATGAAAATCATCTTTGTGAACAGTTTCTAATGTGCTGTAAATTTGGTGTTTCGGGGTATCATATATTCCCATGCACAGGTTAAGGACACCGACAAATGAGATGATCTTCCTCCTAAAGTTACTTGCATCTGCATCGGCTATTACACTTTTCTGATGATGAGTATAAATTGTTCCAGTTTCCTGTTTCCAAAAGGATTTAAAAAAAAAAATAATATATATCTATAAATACCAACTGTTATGTTCTTTCTAAATCTAAGTAAATGAAAAATGTTAATATTTGCTTAGTGACTCCTATCAAGTTAAAGGATGGATCTTGTTCAGAAACTAGTCAAAGGAGTTTTATAAATAATGCTCCATCTAAATAAATAAATAAAGGAACTACGGTGTGTGAACTTATTCTATAACCAATCTATAAAGGGATAAAGATTCAAATAAATGGACAAAATCTAGAGAGCTACAATGAACAACCAAAATCAGAGACGAATCAAAACATTTATCTCAAAAGTGAAGTTGATCATGCAAGAACATTATGAAACCATCAAACATGAAAAGTTTATCCGACATTTGTGTGAAATTATTCTGTTGGAACATTATGAATCACTTTTCTCAGTTTTCAAACTCTTTCATAGTGTAATTTGTATATAAACTGATGAGTTACCAGAAAAACAGCATCACGCGCGGCAAGGGTGGCGATATCGGCACATGAAATGACTCGACCGCACTTTTCATGCAGCCGTCTTCGGAGATCATTGATGATTGTGAAGGCCTCAGCCCTTAGACTCAAATTGGCGGGGCGGACTACTGGCCCAACCCACTCGTCGATCCGTCTAGCAGCACTGAACCATCACACCCCTGTAAATGCATATATAATCATATGGATCAGATTTCTTAATTCAATCTCTATTTTATTTTATTGTATAATTAAAAATATTAATGGTCATTTATTTTGTGAATCTTTATATATATACCTGTACAAAACAATCATGGAAATAGAGTCGAAGTAACCCAGCAGCTTGGCCAATATCATCCTTGAACACCTTCTTCAGCTGTTTTCTTACAATGGATTCCAATTTTGGATATGATGAACCATAGAAATTACAAGAAAGTCCACTAACTATGGGTTCACCAGACCGAGCTTTTGAAAAATGAAAATAAGAACACAAGACAAGAGAATTAGACATCAACAAAATAATAATCAGACCCGAGTTTCTTAAATGTCAATAGAAACTATAGTATAAAGAGAAAATTATTGAAAATCCAAAAAAGACAACTTAACTCCCAGAAAGGCAAAAATCCAGTGACAGATTACAAGGACTTAATTAGCTTATGAGAACCTTATGATATTGTAATAAATAAAAAGTAAAACTCTATCTCTGTATTCTTTATCACATCAAGAAAATCCAAAAATATAATAATCTATTGGAAACAAATTACCATGGATATTTAAGTACAAAGCAGAAATATCATTTCATATTTAACACAAATTCATTCAAACATTACCAAAAAGAAAAAAGAAAGGTTTGATTTTACAAGCTATTTCATCAGAAATAAAAAGAGTGATATCTATAACTGAAATATAAATGTGATGTTTGATGAAAGTTTACAGATGAAAGTGAATACCTGCTTAAACCACTTCTCTGTCTGTAATTGGAAATTTTATTAAAATGCATTTGTAAGTCTATGGATTAAGTTACAAAAATATATGAGCACACCAACCTAAATCCTCTATAGATTCATGAAGGACTATACAGAATCCAGAATATAAAATCAAGTCCTTTTACTAGCCTTGACTCTGCATCTCAGTAGATAAAAACATGCAGATACAAAGCATGTGTTAACAAAACACGAATAGTTTAATTATGATTATAATCGGCATTCAAGTGCACAAGATAGTAACGAATTACAAAAACATATTGTTTGCCTTAGTAAAAAAAGGAACAAAATCAAAAGTCAACCTAATCAACAATATTACAGTAGATAATCCATAATTCATGAATGCATGAACAAAGCTAGATATGCTTGATTATCAAATAAGTTATACACTTGGATTTTTCATGTTTAGCTAATAACCCGACTGAACATTTAGATTAAGAATCAACACTACAACATACTAAGCCACATAGCCAATGGCATTTGTGAGTGACCACTCATTTTATATTGATTAGCAAATGAAGGGGAAATAACGTGGGGTTCAAAAAATGTAAAACAAGTTATTCTCCTAAGTTAACTGAAATGATAAAATAACTTACGTTTCTAAACTATACAAATCATGACCACGAGTTAGAACCAAAAAATCAAACCGAAATGGGATGTTGGATTTCTAATGGGATGTTTCACCAAAATGTTATCAGGAAATATGTTATTTTATATTATCTGAAAAGTATTTGGATCTCAATGATGACACTTTTAAATAATCTGGGGAAGAGTGTAATTGTTTGGGACAAATGTGTTCTGAAATTAACTACATTTTAGTTTACGTTAAGCCAATGCAAACAGGAGTAAGAAAACAAAAACCAAACAATGCCTAGGTTTTTGGTAGTTATGCAGAAACCACATATAGATGTAAGTTAGAAATGTTGAATCATAGTAAGGATGCAGAAGATTTTAAAAAAGTCACATTTCTCAATGGCGTCTCCTGATGATAACAGGAAATACGATCTAGCATTTAGAGAAGAGCTTTATGCAAAGTGAGAAATATTGGATCATTGAAATATAAATAAATTTCAACAAGTCACATTTCTCCATGATATCAATTACAGTATTACACTTTCTAATGAAAAGAAAATGTTGAAAAGTCGAAATTGCCAAGGATTTTTAGCATAAGCATGTCCAAGGGGCCACAAATGACTAATTAAAAAAAAAGCTCTTTAATTACTAAAAAGATAAAAGCAACAGAGAAACCAACCAAAAGGTAGTTTTGAAATTGCCAAGAGTAAAGATATATGAGGAGTGAATAATAGAATGAGACACGACACATGAAAATTATATCAATCAAACCTGTAGGAAAAAAACTAACACTAAACAACATTTTCAAATTGAAAAACTCAGAACACCTGTCGCAGTCTCAGAAGCTACAAAATCTTCTTGGTTGTTGGGTTCATAACATTAATACTGAAAGATCAAGATAGATGCATGTAAGTAAACCAACACATTGAACAGGATAATCCATACACTCAGAACGAGCAAATTCCTCCTTACCCACGAATTTTGATGATGAACAAAAGCTTGGCTTCTGGGTTCACATAAAAGCCACCTTTCAATCTAGCTTCACGCTTCAATTGGATCAGCTCCTTCTCCTACAAAACAAAGTAAAAAATTAAAAAGAAAATAAAGATGAGGGATATATTACCAATAAAATTAAAATTAGAAAATTCAAGTTTACCTATTCTGCATACTCCTTTGCATACTGGCTTGCCTTCTTGCAAATCAACTTTCAAGACTCGAAATTCTTATTCTTTGCCTTTTCAAGCTCTTTTGACTTGACAAGGGCCCACTCTTCAGCCCTCTTTTGCTTCTTCAAAATTGACTCTGGAGCTACAACATTACTTTTACCAACCTCAGACATCTCTACACAGTAGAGATAAAATATACAAGACAATAGTCAGAAATAAAGAAGAAAAATTAACAACACACTCCAAATCCATAAATACTAATAATCATGTTTCAATAAACAATCAACATATCTTTATTCAGTTAGACTGAGGTTGCACTATAAAACAAACGTCCTCAAGCATGACTTGAAGACTGTTAATGAAAACATGACCTAGATGTATACCATTTTTATATACATCTTTTGCAAGAATTAGGCAAAGAAATATACATCTGAAAGACCATTCAAGAAATTTATTCAATTTATTATCTGGCTCAAGTTTTTCTGTTACTTTTCAAGCTCGCATTACTCGATTACTAGATTATTTTTGTCATTTTAAACTGACTGGTATAGGGCTTTTTTTGTTTTTTTTTTTTCTGGAAAATCAAACTGATGAATAATGTAACTACACAGAATGACAAATAAAACTAAGCATATGTATCCAAAGAAGAAAAGAGATTTCACTTACCAAGTAAAACAAAAAAAACTCGCTTAGAATAATTTCTATTTATATAAAAGAGAAAATTGCTCTAGTCATATGTTCTATAACTAAAACAGCATCATATAGCATAATGAAACCCAATGATATATCCGAAATATCTAAATTAACTTGAACATAAAAACAATAAAAAGAATCACTAGGAATATTCAGAAAGGAGTTTAATCCCAAAATCAGGAACTCATTTAAGTCATTTCATTTAGACTCGTTGAATTAACATTAACAGATAACTGAGTAGCCTATAGGTAACTGACACTACTTATTCCCAAGTATCCGCTCATTAACAACAAAAATTTGATGAAATACCTAATTATAAAACCCAATTTTCACGCGACAAAAGTTACAAACCCTAACCCTAATCTAACATACAAATCGAAAACCTATATACCCAGTAAATAAGTACTTATAAATAGAGTACCTCTCGGCTCGAGAATTGCGCTTCTCTTCTTCGAACAGATGGACCAGCATTCCAAACCGCTCTGCAAACTTCATCTTCTTCTGAACATTGGTAACTGCGCCACCTGAATCGACTTCACTGGTTTTCTCGGCCATCTCTGTCATCGCCGGTTCACCCTTTGATTCGTCGCTGCCTGCATCGGAAGCTGGTAGTTGCTGAGTTGGTGATGCATCTTTGCTGCTCCGAGGAGCTAAATCGAGATCTGTAGGGTTTTCGACTTTAGATGCTATTGCCGTCGCCATTGTGAATTTGTGAGAGAGCAGGAAAGTCTGGAGAAATTGAATAGATAGGTTGCTTCGATTACAACAGCAGATTGATGAGTCAGCATTGATTCATTTTTTTTCGCTCTCATGGATGGAGGAGAACTGGGACAAGGATGAGATTTGTTAGACGGCTGAATAAAGGCACGAAAGAAAAAAATTAAAAACAAAATTAAAAAAAATTATATTCTAGAACATCCTTTTTAAAGACATCTAAATAAGTTAATATATCCGAACGCCCTTTTTAAGGCGTTCTGAATAATTGCATATACTAGAACCTTTTTTAAAGGAGTTCTAGATATTGAATATACCAGAACGTCTTTTTAAGAGGCGTTCTAGATATAGAATATACCAGAACGTCTTTTTTAGAGACGTTCTAGATATTGAATATACCAGAACGTCTTTAAAAAGGGCGTTCTGGTATATGATACTTTAATTATGAAAATGCCACCAACTTATATTCTAGAACGTCTTTTCTGAGGCATTCTAGATTGACTGTTCTAGAATAGATTTGCACTAGGGTCGACACCATTCATACTAAATATGAATTCTACAAGGTCGCTTTTTTTCACGTGTGTATTTTTTCAATATTGAGCCCTATCATCCCGATCGTGTTCTCAAACAGTTAAGTTATGTCCAGAAAATCCTAGATGCCCTTATTGGCCAAGGTTGCAACACGACCTAAAATTAGTACTTGATACAAGGCTGAGTGGACATCTTCTCTTGTATGATACTTCATGTAATGAGATTCTCATGTATTATCTAACCCTCGACATGGGAGTGAGGTGAGCGTGCTGGAAGAGACTGCACCTGAATACATGGAATGGTACATCAAATAATCTTACTCTATAACATAGAATCCATAACTGCGCTCGACTAATCTAGCCGATCTTCGACTGCAAATGCGTTAGAGTAGATAAGGTTTGCATGAGATATACTTCAACCATTGGTACAATTATAGAGGCGTCGAGAAGAGGATTCTGTGGAAGACTATCTTACTATAGAAGATGCATACGTGGCAATAAGAGGAGGAAATAGTGACAATGATGATGTGCCCGAGTCATCCAGTTCTAAGTGTAGATGTGGGGGTTGAGTATGAGGTTCACAAGTTTCTTGGGGATGTTAGAATTTATGCTTTGTGTTTTGGATATTTAGTTCACTACTACAGAAACAACTTTCTAAGGCCGTTAATTAAAGGCGGTTCACTGAAAACCGCCTTAAAAAAACTTTTAACGGTGGTTGTGTCTAAAACTGTCGTTAAAAAAGTTATTTTACGGCGGTTTCCTCAAAACCCCCATTAAAAAGGTTATTTTACGGTGGTTTCCTCAAAACCAACGTTAAAATTAGATATCAACTGATTTTAACGGCGGTTTTAACAAAACCGCCGTAAAAACTCGCACATTCTACGGCGGTTATTGGAGAACCGCCGTGAATAAAAAGGTTTTCACGGCGGTTTCTTATGAACCGACGTTAATTAGTTCACAGGTTAATTAGTTCGCTGGATTTAACGTCGGTTCCATTAGAACTGCCGTAAATGTGATGACATTTAACGACGGCTCTGTTAGAACCGCCGTAGAAAGTAGTGTGCCATGTCACCGATCCTCGTCCTACTCAAGCAAGTTTTTTTAACCGTTGATCCGTGTCTCATCCAACGATATACGTTAAATATTAAACCAAAAAAAAAAAATACTAAACAAAAAAAATAAAAATACTAAACCAAAAATAAAATAAAAATATTAGAACAAAAAAAAAAAACAATAAATATCAAAACAAAAAACCCTAGCCCCCCTTTCGTCATCTCTAATTTGTAAACTGTTGGGGGTTAGCCCTAATTTCTGAACCCCGTTTCTTAATCTTTCTCATCTTCCCCAACTTCTCTCCTTCTCCTCGATGGCGGCTCCAGCAATTGGCGGTTAGCAATTGACGAACGGGTGGTTCTCTAGTGATCGACGGTAGTAACGACAGCGGCGGTAGGAGACAGACTTCTTCCCCACGACTACGAATGGACTGCAATGGCGGCCCATGAATGGCAGCGGTATCCTTGGCTCTCCGGAAACGGCTGACAAGGCGGAGACTCAATTTTGTCTTGGAGGTTACTGGGCAGCGAAGCCCACGGCTGATTCGACCACGCAAGGTTGATGGCGGCAGGGCTCTGAGCGTTGATGGTGTGGTAGGTGAGGTCCTGGACAGACCGTGAGTGGCACGGCGGGCAATACCATGGGTATTCTATATGGCCAAGAACTAGTGGAAGATGGCATGGCCTAGTTGCTGTGCAGGGGGGGTCCTCATGGCGGTTCAGGTTCGAGATGACCGGGCTCGGGTTCTGCCTCTTCAGCCACTGCTTGTGACGGCGGAAGGATTCTGTGGCTGCGGCCTAGGTGGAGATGACGTTCGGGCCTTGACTGAAAATGGCGGTCGAGTTTCAATGACTGCCGGGTTGTATGATAGGCGGTGATGGTGATTTCGGTCGAGAAAACGGTCTGTGGTCAACTAGTGTCAAGTTTGGTATTTGTGGAGGGTTGCTGGTGGTGACGTGGCCTTGTTCTGGATTTCTTATCAGAGGAGATGAATATGTGTGTGTGTATGTTCTTGAATTTTATTTGCAATTTTTTCTTAAATCCATTTTGATATGTTCTATGTGTTCCTGTTTTCTGTGAATTGTTTTATTTGGTTTATGCTTGCTCTCATTAGTTACTTTGGATCATATGATCTGTTATTCATGACTTGAAACAAATATGCAATATTGCAGCATCTTTATCTTATTTTTTTAACCAATGACATTGAGTTTGTGAATAATTAGTATGTGGACTATCCTCTTTGGCAATGCAGTGTTTCATCCTATTCCTACTCGCACCTTAAATATTTCGTCAGTAATTTTTTTTTAAAATTCTGATAAATACTTATTGTTTTGCCTCCTCAACTTGTTGTTGGTTTATGATTATTTCTGTGGTATATATCTCTAAATATATGTTTTTCAGGCTGTTTGCAGTTGTGGACGACATATTCTGCTTGTTTGAAGGCCATATCAAAAATGTTGCTCATCTCAAGTAGCAGTACGGATTGAACAAGACAGCAAACGAGGTGATCATTGTGATAGAGGCTTAAATATCTGTTTTGCATAAATGGCTCGTGATCTTGCTCCAGAAGTTGAGAGATTACTTCAATTCAGAGATCCTAATATTCGTAAGAAAGTAAGTCTTTCTCTTCATGATATTATTATTATTATTATTATTATTATGATTGTTGTTGTTGTTGTTGTTGTTGTTGTTGTTGTTGTTGTTGTTGTTGTTGTTGTTGTTGTTGTTGTTATTATTATTATTATTATTATTATTATTATTATTATTATTATTATTATTATTATTATTATTATTACTATTATTGTTGGTGTAGTAGTAGTAGTAGTAGTAGTAGTAGTAGTAGTATTGTTGTTGCTATTGTTGTATTATTATTATTATTTGATGTTTTTGAAATAGCTTTAAATCAAACAAACACCTGAAACTCGAAACAAGTCATTGTTTGCTAATAACCCTTCTATCTGTACAATGTAGGCAGCATTATGCACCGTAAGGATAATAAGGAAAGTTCCTGACCTGGCAGAGAATTTTATAAATTCTCCAGCTGCCCTACTGAAAGAAAAGCATCACGGAGTCTTATTAACAGGAGTCCAGCTTTGTACAGATATGTCTAAAGTCAGTACCGAGGCTCTCGAGTATTTCAAAAAGTTAATTTTTTCCAAATGTCAAATCTATGTATTTCCTGAAGATAGTATGTTTAGAGGCAAATGTTAGAGAAGCTGCCAGCTTGACAAATTTTTTTTTTGAGTGCTTAGAAATCCATAGACGGCTTAGTCAAAGTTTTAAAGGATCTTGCAAATAGTCCGTATGCACCTGAGTATGACATTGCTGGGATTACAGATCCTCTTCTTCATATTAGATTGCTCAAGCTTTTGCGTGTGTTGGGCCAAGGAGATGCTGATTCTAGTTATGCTATAAATGATATTCTTGCCCAGGTAACTTTCCATTTCCCATGCATTTACTTGCTTTCGCTGTGAATTCGCTAACTCTATATCATGTTACTGAATGAGATTACCTATCTCAGAATTATTCATATTCTTGATTTAGTCTCGGAATTGGTTTTTATTTAGTTTAGTTTTTCTTAGGGATTTCCAGCTTTTTTGGTTTTTTAATTTTATTAGTTTAGGGTTTTTATGTTTTTTAGGATTTTTAGTTTTTTTTTTCCTTCAGTCTTTTAGTTTTTTTTAGTTACTTTAGTGTTTTTTAGGTTTTTCTATTCTTTTGGGTATTTTTTAATTTCAAAATTAAGTTTTAGAGGATTTGCATAACTCTGGTGTGCCTCTTCTATTGCAAGTGGCAACCAAAACCGAGTCAAATAAAAATGCTGATAATGCCATCCTCTACGAATGTGTTGCTACTATCATGAGCGTTGAAGATAATGGAGGGTTAAGGGTACTTGCTATCAATATTCTGGGTAAATTGTTGTCCAGTCGTGATAAGAATATCAGGTCATCCTCATTCATTTGGCTTGTCCATTTTATACGATTTGTCAGGAATTTTCAAGTTCACTTTTTTATGCTGATGCTTTTGTATCTGATGAAGTTTGATGACATTATTTCAGATATGTCGCGTTGAATATACTGATGAAAGCAATTTCCTTAGATAGTCAAGCAGTGCAGAGGCATCGAGTCATAATTATTGAATGTGTGAAGGTGTGATGAAATGAAACCACGCTGTTTTATTTTATTTTAAATTAATAAGTTTCCTTTCTTTCTTCCTTCCTTTCTTTCTTTCTTTCTTTCTTTCTTTCTTTCTTTTGTTTTTTGGATTTTCCGTATTTCTCTTGATTTTGTTGAAAATATGGCTCATGGATGATTCTTTGATGTTAGGATTCAGATGCTTCAATTCGTAAATGGGCCCTTGAGCTTGTTTATCTTCTGGTAAATGAAAACAATGTGAAGTCTTTGACGAAAGAGCTTGTTGACTATCTTGAAGTCAATGACCAAGAATTTAAGGAAGACCTCACGGCAAAAATCTGCTCTATTGTGGAGAAGTAAGTAAAAATAGTCAAAATATTTATAATCTCCATCCCTGATGCAAGAACCCTTGTACAAAAATTTATTTATTTCATCTCTATTTTTATGAGTTTTATTCGGGCCACTATTCACTCAATTTGTTATTTGCTCCAGGTTTTCCCCTGATAAATTATGGTACATGGATCAGATGCTCAAGGTTCTAACCGAGGTATAGTAATAATAATAATAATAATAATAATAACAATAATAATAATAATAATAATAAAAACCATATAGTTACAGCTGGAAAATGTTTGCAGGCTGGAATATATGTGAAGGATGACGTATGGCATGCCCTTATTGTTGTAATCACTAATGCCTCTAACCTCCATGGCTACACTGTTAGATCTCTTTACAAGGCTGTCCAAACAGCAGATAACAAGTATAACTTCTGTAACAGGACAAGATTTTCTATTAAATATTGTTTTTAATATTTTATTGTATTTGTCCACTCATTTCCTATTTATTTTTTTATCAGAACCACTTGTTCGAGTTGCTGTTTGGTGCATTGGAGAATATGGTGAGCTAATGGTTCGTAATTCGGGATTGATTGATGTAGAGGACCTAATAACTGTGAGTTCGGTTTTTCTTTTTTTCTTTTTATTTTAAATTTGCATGACAAGTTTGACATTTGTTTTTTGGGTCTGGAATAGGTAACAGAGTCCGAAGCTGTGGATGTTGTTGAAGCTGCAATCGGACGTCATTCTTCAGATGGTGATGGATGAAGGCGATGTGCGATTGGAGGCAGTGAATGGACGCGACAGTGTGGTTATCTGCTGGTTCGAGTCTAGAGTAGTGTGTTCGGCTGTGGGACGTGTCGGAACAGATTGGGAATATTTTTTTACTATGAATTATACTTTCCTTCACTTTTTGAAACAATCAATATATGAAAAATATTCATTATTGAAAATTTTGGTGCAACTGCTTTCATTTTCTTTTTTTCTTTAATTTTCTACTACTTTTTAGAAGGTATTTTTTAAGAACCACCGTAAAATATCCGTTCTGAAAAACAGACTTTGTAGAAGGTATTTTTTAAAAACCACCGTAGAATCCACCGCCGTTGTTTTTTACGGCGGTTCTTAAACCGCCGTAAAAGCATCACTTTCTACGGCGGTTCAAGAAAAACCGCCGTAAAAACCCTCACTTTCTACGGCGGTTTTAGAACAACCGCCGTAAAAATTTARGGCGGTGGATTTAAGGGCGGTTCCAAAACCGCCTTAAAAAACCTCAAAAATCTGCCTTTAAATATCTCTTCTGCAGTAATGGTTTATGCTAGAATATTTAACTTGTTGAATTTGTAATTTATGTTTCGAATTTTTAGTGATTGTGTTTCGAATGTTCAGTTTATGTTTAGAATGTTGAGATTTTTGAGATTGTGATTTGTGTTTTGTATATTTGTTTTATGTTAAACTTGTTTATTTTGGACCCAAGAATAGGGTGTTCATACAAGATTCTTGAAAACCTTGTATATTCAAAATCTAGTCCGAACACCCTATTTTTGGGCTCAGAACATAATGCATTCTTTTATTTTTTGGCCTCAGGAATCGAATGGTTGGACTAGGTTTTCGAACATGACAATGGTTTTGAAAAATCTGGTACGAACACCCTAATATTGGGTACAAAATCTGGCCTGGACACCTCATTTTTATTTTCTCTAGAACAGAATACAGTTTGTTCTTTTTTTTTCTGAACCTAAGAATAGGTTGTTCAAACTATGTTTTTGAATACCCTTGTTATATTAAAAAATCTGATCCGAACACCTTGTTTTTTGGTCTAGAATATACTGCAGATTTTTGAACAATCTAGATATTGAAAAACACAAGGCTACACTAATATGAACATAAAATAAATAGAAAAATATATGTATCACAAACTAAACACATGTAATCCCACAATACAAAAACACATTAAGTCCAATACTCAATATAACATAGTCTTAATGATCATAATACATTAACTAACTGTCACAAGTTTATTCTACAACCTAAGTTGTTGCATACACAATGCATCCCATCCTGTTGCGCAACTCTCATGTCGTTCCTACCACTTGGCACGCGCAATAGGTAGTGAATGTCCCGGCCATAAGGTCACCTACATCAAATGACAAGTATAAACTTGATCACTATACTTCAAGTGGAATCACACATATGTTACAAAACTAACATACCGCAATAAAGTGCGTGTCACCATCAACTAATGTGATGCATATGCATTTAAGGTTAGCAGACACTGAAATTGATGATGTAGAAGGCAAGAATGTTATGCAGGTCTTTGAGGATAATGCCACCCAATATGAAATTGTATGCAGATGCCATAAGGTAGCTCATTTCTGGTGGTAAATACTAATATCTCGAGGGTGTAGGTTTATCATAGTTGTTCTACGCACATAACACGTGATCAACAACATCGTTTTTTATGAATACATTAGTTTACATCTCTCGATGTTGTTACAATTCATTAATAAGACCTCGCCACACTTTACCCCATGAATCCTCTCCAAAATTCATTAAATGATGTACTGCATGGTGACCACAATGACCACCCTTTAGTACATTTATTGTCTCAAGGATGTAATCAAGAAACAAAGAAGGTATGTCATCTGTAAAAAATTATATGCAGTTGATCTCGCCCTTTTTTTTCTAGATAACCGCTTGCTTCTGTATCAGGACAAAAGCGAACATCAACTTCTAGCAATCAGCTCACTCAAGTCGACACTTTATTCTATAGAAGAAGAACTTTCATGAAATGATTATACATAGTCAAATTTTCCCTTTTGCCTTCCAGATGTCATCGTACATGGACTTCAGGCAGAATCAAAGACGTTATGTTGGGTTTTACAATTTCTCTCAACTTTTTCAACATCAGTAGATGCTCAAATTGATTAACCAAATTAAACTTATTCAAGTAGTCCGTAATACTATCTTGCGCCTGATTCTGAATATCACTTCCAACACTTGTATCATACCATTTAGTCCATTCCATGTCCAACTTTCTCCAAACCTTATCAATATTATCTAATAGTATTCTCATCCATAGTTGCTTGAATTCACTAATGTCATGTGCACAAGTCAAACCACATGTATTCCTTAGAAAACAACCACAAAGTAGTTAGTCGATGCTAATATCATTTATAACCTTCATTTCATATATGATTTTATCCAATGCCACAATCAAAATCTCACCGCGTAGCATCTTGAAAATAGTTGGTTTATAACGATGATGGACTAAATGAATATGCTTCTTAAATAATGTCTTAACTATAGTGTGTGAAATCTCGAGAAGAGAATGTATTTGCGTCTAACATGTCTCAAAGTTGTCCGTACTCGATCCCAAATGTCTTTTCAACTTGCAATGTGCACTCTCTTCCCTAAAAAGACATTACAAAAGGTAATCAAAATTGAAAAAATAAATAAATATTCATAAAAAATGTTAAATAGTAAAAAACCATATAATATTTTTACTACTTGTTGTCGTATTGTTGAAATGCATGACATTATTTATCCATATAGAGAGAAATCAATCTTTGTAGGGATTAACCTATTGATTAATATAGTATTGTAAGGCCAATTGATGATCTGAATAGTTAAACTCAAATCTCCTAAGTTGTTCATTGAAGTCCACCTCGTTATCGACAAGCATCACTTTAATCCATAAACTGTTAAAAGATTCAAACACTTCCTTTTTATGAAATATCTTCTTATAATTTGCCAACATATTCTTACCAATGTACCAACGACATCCCCCCATTTAAAAAAGTAGACAACACCACATTAATCAATGCATTTTTCTTATTAGTAACAATAAAGGTGGGCAAACACGAGGGATTCATCAATGATTTGAGGATAGAGCATGTGCACATGTAATTTTCCTCACGCTCACACTCCATATAAGTTCAACCAACCATAAACATCATATTTATCGTTGTCACTCCAACTATGTCCAATAAATGCATTTTATAACGATTTGTTTTGTATGTAAATTCCATCAACAAGATGGTGAGAAATGAAAGAAGCAGAACAATAGAAGTTGGGTGAGCAAGAAAAATATCTTTAACTTCGTCAGTCTTACTACAACGATTCACGTGGAAAAAATAACGATGCTCCTCTAATTTTGACATGAGAAATTGTAGTTGTGATCTTCCTGAATGCTCCACAGCTCTATCCCTTGCTTGAGTATTATAAATAATCCTCATTATTGAGATATTTTCAAGATTTCTAGTTTGCAATCCATACAATATATAATTTTGTTGGCTATTGCATCTTGTCATATCAACAATCAGTATATTTTTAGTAGGAGTTAAGTGATAGGCATAAGAATGACCATCAAAGTGTTTGGCAAGAGGGTGACTTTTCATGCCACATGTTATTTCCAATGACCACTTCTCATCATCATCAACAAATATTTGCGTACTGGTTTAAAAGGAATGGACGTACGCACTTCTCTATCCTCTTCTTGGATTTTTTTTCCCTATGATATCCATCTCTAATTCTTCTGGTTGTGATATTTGTCCAGCCATTTACGTTATTACCAACTTCGTTTGCATGCTAGAAAAAACCGAGCTTGCCTCACTCTCTGATCTTTCAACAACTACCACCATGCAATTTTCAATCCCTTGAGAACAAACCTAATTTACTAATTCTTCTCAAGATTTAAAATAACTCATTGTATTGAATAAATTTGAGTAGTTTGCAACCATATCATTTCTAACCGGGCTAATAATACTATTTTTGGTTAACATTGTGTTTGATTCCTGAAAAAAAGTGTTTGAATATAATTAATGAACAAATTTAATATGTTCAATTAAAATATCCAAAAATATTACAATTGTTCTAAATATATTTCGAAGGAAAGCCGTTCGGATAAGATTTTGTTCAAAAAAAATTAGTTGAATGACTTTATTCTAGTAAATTTTAAAAAAAAAACTGTTGAAAATATTTTCGAACAAATACATATTCGGAATATAATTCCGAACACCCCCTAATTGTTCATCAAAACCAGAGTGAAAATAATAACAATTTTAAACCCACATGAACAGTAGTAACGATCATAAATGAGAATAACAGCAATGTGCGATTATTTAACATGATAATTGTCAATAACACATATATATATATATATATATATATATATATATATATATATATATATATATATATATATATGTGTGTGTGTGTGTGTGTGTGTGTGTGTGTGTCTATATCTATATCTATCTATCTATCTAAGATTGGGGGTGCCAATATTCGCGCCTTATTTTCTATTTCATTGATTTTTACACTTCACAATAAACTCGCCTCTAACATCTTTTGTTGACAAATGTTAATCGCGACCGAGATATGTGTAAGTAGCTTCAAGTTTCATATAAAGTTTGGTTTATTAGTTAGTACGCATAAGAGACCTACTCATAATTGAGTGCTGCCACTACAACATAAATGGTATTATGTAGCACCTAAAAAGTATTACCTAATGAGTCGAAAATGTTACCATAGATCATAGGTACCACTTTTATAAGCGATGCAATTGCTCCCGTTACCTATTGTATTAGATAGCACTTTACATGTATTTAGTGACACTTATCATATGTGTTGCATAAAATCATCTATTGTAACACACTGGAGTAACACATGTATACTACTACATTTGATCTCTTTTGTAACACTTTTTTTGTTCAAATATAACACTTTATTTGTAGCACTTTTGATTGAACTGTAACATTCTAATCATTAGTTGTATCACTTGAACTCCTTCAAGTGTAGCACTTTTTAAATAATTATGTAACACTTAAAATTATCATATGCATCACTTTTCGACTGGTTGTAACATTTATGTAGCAATTTTCATATCCAAATATAACACTTTTTGGCAATACATGTAAATGTAAAGTATCATTATATAAAGTAAATGTATCACTTTAAACTATTCATTGTAGCACCTTTTTAAGTAATTATGTAGCACTTTTAAAATTTTATCAATAATTATAACATTTTATTTTATTAAGGATATTATATTCACACACACATACATATATATAGAGAGAGTTTCAAAATAACACAAAGATATATATGGAGAAATTTTATTTATAAAATCGTGAATTATGCCAGCGAAACATAGTAGGAAAAAAATGTATCATTCAATAAATCATTTAACAGAAAGTATAAAATATTATGAACATTATTTATTGAATTAATTAAAAGACTAGCTATCTTCACAATCTTCTCCTTCCCTCTCAATACTCTGTATGTTTCTTTCAACATTATACTCATCACCTCCTTCTCCATCATCCAGTAAATAATTTATTCGCAATATCGTTAGTAAAAGAATATCTATATAAAAAATAAACAAAGAAAGTAAACATCCACAAATATGGTGTTTTGGATTTTGACTACATATAAAATAAAGGTAGAAAAACTAATATAAATGGACAACGCCACTTTTGAAACTAAGTATGAATGTGAGATCAAGAAGACGGCATCATCCACCCTTTTCACCCATTTTCACATTTCTGCAGACGTTGGATTAACACCTTGCCATTAAATACTTAACAAAAACAATATATTTGGGTCTTAGAGTATGTCGTAGTCCTACACACATATTGCACATATTTCAAGACAAAAACTATCCCAAAACAAGGCACAAAATTTAATTTAATTGCAGATATATAATACCCAATCAAACTCCACAACAACTTGAAGGTATTTGATGAGACAACATACTTCAAAAAATAAAATAAGGGAAACACAATCAATATTTGAGAAATTTAAATAACAAAGACAGTTGCCAAAATAACATTTTCAGCATATTGACTGAATATCTCTGAAGGACTAAAAGTATTCTATTGCATTAATTTTTACCTGGCATAGTTTGTTATTGTTGACGCCTCCAAGTGTGTGTCTATTGTGCGATGAAGCTACAAAGGCAAGTGTTTCAGAAGGAATTTGATCTTTTAACAATTTCATAAATCTCCTACTGCATGTTTCAAAAGTTGGGCTTTATATGGCAGCAAAAAATCATCTGGAATAAGTACACCGGACTTGGAAGGCTGCTTTTTTTTCTTGGTACACCAGCCAAATAGTCTATTCTTTCCCAAATCTGGCACATCTTCCATCTAATTACATATCATTTGGATATAAATAATAAATTTAAGCATATCATAAAGTGATAGAATAAAATCCAACTTACATGAGATGTCCCTTTGATCCTTTTGTGAGTTACCTTGCACATGACTGCTTCAGATGGTGGTTTATTTTCGGCTTTTTCCTAAAATAAAATATCACAAAGTTAGTTACTAAGATAAACATAGAAGATTTGAAATAATGGTTACACATAAAAGATTGGAAATGATGGTTACTAGAAAAGAGGATATTAGTAATATAAAGACCATATACAATACTTTACCAACTCATAACGTTTTCTCGCAAATGAAATAAATTTTGAGACAGTCCAAAAGCATGACGACCAAAGTTAATTTATTATTATAAATTGTGGTTGTAGAAATCTAATCCAACTGAAATACAATATTATTAGGTATGCTAATATTTAATTTACATTAAAGTCATCATACCTTGAGATGAATTTCATCTGGCGTAGTTGAATAATTAGTAAGTAACTGTACTTTCCCAACTTGATCGTCCTCCGATTCACAGTATATAAAACACAAAAGAACCTTCTCCCCCTGCAATATAAAAATCGCTGGTATAAAACACAAAAGGCGAGCTTATAAAACTTGATTTAGTATCGAGACGTCAGTACCGATTAATTAGCAGGATCAGCCACCTCAAGTACAGCTTTTGCCACAATACCTCCCCTTTGAGTCATGGATTTAATTCGATTATCACATCTTCTCCAAATCCATTGGAAAGTTGTACACCAGTTGCAGGAAAACTAATTATCCGTAGTCCAGGTTGAAGAACAAAAATGAAAAGGCAAACCGTAAAAAGAAAAACAGAAACTGCACTTACGTTTCACCGGATCATGGTTGCATTCAATGGAAAAAATAGTAAACTAAGTTTAAATATGAAAAACTAAGTTAAGCTTACCGATGAAACCAGCATAATAAACGATATCTTTTTCTTGTTCTGCAATGTGAAAATCCCTAGGCATAGACAGTAAAATCGAATACAAAAAAAATAATTAAACAAAATAATAAGTAGTCTCGAAATTTCCCAAATCGAATCGGCGTAAAAGTAAAATAAGTCATAATTTTAAACCAAAGCTAAACATTTATCCAATTTCAAAATGGATCATACTAACCGAAAGGAGAAATAAAACCTCATTCGTCACAGTATCTCCTGCCGCCACCACCGTGGCCATTGTTCATCGGCGGCGCAACACTGATCGGTCCCTGGTCCTCTCTGAGCACGACACCTGGTAGTTCCTTCATATCGAGCGACTCCAGCAAATAAAAATACACGAACCAAAAACGGGCCATGAACGCCGTTCTGAGGGTGAGATCGGAGATTCTGAGGATCTCTTTGTCCGTATCGAGTAGACCTTGGGGCTTTGGATTGCGTTGGAATTTTGGGTTGAATGAATCTTGCTGTTTCTTAGTATTAGTCTTACCTTTTCCCTTGTCCTTCTTCCGCATTCCGGTGGCGCTCCGCTGGTGTTTGGGTCGGGGAGGGTGACGAGATGGTGACGTCATGATCGGACACGTGGTGGGCGGTGATTCGCAGGACCATGTGGAGAGACGCATCTGATGAGATTGCTGGGGTTTCTTGCTTCTTCCCTTTGTCGATTTCTCCTCCCCTTTCATCGTCGTCGTCTTCTTCGTCGGGCTGTTGTACTCCGGATCGAGAGGGGGCGGCGGCGGCTCAGATTTTTGTGGTGGCGGGTCAGGCTGCTTTAAGGTTTCTTGGTTTAGAGACAGAGAGGCTTCAAATACGGCGTCGGGTTCATGGTTGGTCTTCTCTTGCAGCTCGGGTTGTGGGGAAGGCGACGAATTGGACATGGATTGACTCTTTGCGTAAACTCCTCTCTCTCTATCTCTCTCGATTCAGGCCGCACTGATGAAGCGCATTCGGCTTCAAGAAAGAGTTGGGACTCCATTTGAACTGCTATAGTATTAGTCCATTCTTATAAATAGTGATTAAAATATAAATATAAAAATTATTTATTAAATTACAGAGTTTTAAATATTACATAAAAAATTTAAAGAATGTATTTTCAACCCGTAATTTGTACATGTTTAAATTATTTATTAATTTTTATAATTATTAAATAGTTTTATATTTTAATATTTAGATTATATTCGTTAATAGTTTTTTTTATACACTAAAAAAAATTAAAAAGATGCCATATTGTCAACTCGTGTCTTATTTTTATTAATTATTATTATTATTATTATTAAATTATTTTAAATTTTTAAATTTAGAATAAATTCGTTAATAATTATTAGTTACATACTTTGAATAATTCAATAAATGTCATACTCACAACTCGTGTCGTATTGTAATCGTGTTATCAATTTTATTATTTATTCTTACATAATATTTTATTTTTTTTATGTTTAAATTGAATTCATAACTAACATTTAGTTACATACTTAGATTATTGCAAATAACTTATGATTTACGTATATGGAATATTTGAAATTTTAAAAATAAATTATTTTAAATTTTATTATAAATTCAAATTATTTAACTATTTTCATAATTAGTTTTTTTGTTATTAAATGACTTAAGGTAACACAAGTTTTGTAATACAAAGTTTAGTAATACTTTTGAAATTGAACTTGTTTAAGGTAACAAGTATTACCTTAAATGTGTTACCTAATTAAAAGTGTTACCCAAATAACTAATTTTTGTTACAAATAATGGCTACTAAAATTGTGTTACCTTAAATGTGTTACCTAATTCAAAGTGTTACATGTAGATGTTACATATTATTAAAGTGTTATAAACATGATACATAAACGTTAAGTTTTTGTAGTTTCAAAAGTGTTACAATAATGTGTTACGTAAATCAATAATTTCAAAAGTATTACAAAACTTGTGTTAACTTAAGCCATTTATGTTGTAGTGAAGGCGAAGGGAAGGGAAGGCGATTATTAACGAAGAGTTTTAATTTCAAAAGTATTATAAAACTGATGCAATTTGTAAAAGGAAGCAAGGGAAGGCATATGCAGGCACTAAGGTAGGATGAGTTTCCAGGATAACACCCCTTTAATATCAAGGAGGGATTGCTTCAAAAGCTGATCAGCACAATACCTTTGGACAACATGCAAAAGATTATGGAACAGGAATCCAGTAGCGATGAGGAGGAAGAACCATCGCACTGCAAATTCGTAAGGATGAAGAATATGTGGCACGGGAGGTTATACTGCCCCCAAAAAGGAGGATGACGCGAGAACCACAGATGTCTGCTCTAGAGCAGATGCGAGCACCAAACAAATGGAGAGTTTATAAGAGGGACCCACTATCGGAGGAAGGTTTAGATGAGGATGACGAGGTGGACTTACTAGGTGGACCTTAGAGAAGGATGCCCCATTGGGGTAACTGAATCGAACTTTTTCACGTTAAAAATAATGAAAAGCTCGTCCGCAAGAGAACGGAGCTATTGTAGGCGATAAGTTGACTCGAGTCGATTCATAAGGAAGACTAATCGGAAACTATTCCGGTGTTCGATTTTACGTACGTAGAAATGAAAATAAAAACTAGACTAGACTAAATTAAACACGCGATCGAATAAGGTTTGGAAATTTTCTAACATCTACGATCAATAAAATTAAAAGGTTTTAAAAATGATTTATAAAAGTGAGGGTCTAGTGTGCCGGAATCGTCTCCACAATCGGGGTTGTCAATCCCGATGGTTCTAAACGACCCAAAGCACACTAGAACAATAAATCTAGCTAACAAGCATGATCGTAATCAAATCATAAATGCAACGC
Organism: Phtheirospermum japonicum; assembly: GCA_014905375.1. NCBI lineage: Eukaryota > Viridiplantae > Streptophyta > Magnoliopsida > Lamiales > Orobanchaceae > Phtheirospermum > Phtheirospermum japonicum. The sequence continues at coordinate 309,901 of BMAC01000880.1, read as the reverse complement.
AAGCATGATCACAATCGATAATAAAAGAAATACAAAACTAAATTAACATAATCATTCATCTAATCTTACGAGAACTAACAACTAACTACTAAAGCAATAAAATAAATTAACAACTAGGAAAAATGATAAAAGAAAAACGACTAAATTAACGAAACTTAAAGTGCATAATAACATCAAAGCAAAGGTCATTGAAGCCAAATACACAAAGCAAATAAAAGGTGCAGAAAAACCTAAAATCTATAGAAAGCATCAGCCACTGAACAATCCTCAGCGTCGATAAACGGCCTTGAACGTCGGACGGCGTAGAAATCGACGAAACTACGAACTATAAAATCTAATCTTGCATGAATTGAAATGGTGTCATGAACCGAGGGTTATTGACAATATCTGGACCTTTCCCCCTCGTCTCAGCCCTTGAAAACAAAGAAAACCACCAGCTTTTATAGAGTTTTTGAAAATAACCGCTCAAACTGCCGGAGCGTCGACGGTGCGTCAGTCGACGCGAGCCAGGCTGCACGCGTCGACAGGCAGTGCGTCGACTGACGGGCCTAGGATCGACGCTTCAGAAACTTAGCATCGACGGTGCGTCGACGGTGCGTCAGTCGACGCGAGCCAGGCTACACGCATTGACAGGCAGTGCGTCGACTGACGGGCCTAAGATCGACGCTTCAGAACCTTTGCGTCGACGGTGCGTCAGTCGACGCGAGCCAGGCTGCGGCAGCTAGTGTCAGCATGACTCGGACACTGGGTAACCCAGTGTCATACTGGTACCCAGTGTCAGCACAGCACATTGCTTATCCAATCTTCGTCTCTCGAGCTATAACACCAAGATAAAATACAATTAGATTATTTCATATAAAATAAAGTAAAAACACATTAAACACCAAACGAGATGAAAAACATTAAAAGGAAGAAAAACGATAAAAAGATAAATCTAAAACACCCTAAAAACACACAACATACAATGCAAAAACATATAAAAATCACATACAAATATGTACAAATCAATTCCCCACACTTAGCTTTTTGCTTGTCCTCAAGCAAAAATCTAATCTAGACGTAGACAAGGAAAAGCTAATTACCCGATGACTTAATTACTAATGCATCCATATGATTTAAGAAGTTAATGCATTAGATCGACTAAAAACTCAACTAAAAGGACGACACGATAACGTTGAGATAAGAGATTTAGACTAGCTTCCGAACACCTAAAAGTAACGAGTTGACCTCCATGTACGTCACCCATCAATGCCTCGACCCAAGTCTATCCCCGTTCAAACCGCCAAGTCGTCACCCGATTAGCCTAGTCATCTATACACCTCTTTAACAAAACAATCTAAGAAATTAAAAATAAAAATAAGAACTCAACTTGTACAAGGTTTTCTCTTCTTGTACTTATTCTTTCTTTTTCTTTTCTTTTTTTTTCTTTTTCTCTTTTCTCTTTTTTTTTTTAATAAGTACCCATAAAGATGAGGTGCAAAATGAGCATAATTTACATAAATCACAAACAAGAGTTCATTGACTCTAACCTTACGTTGCTAAGTGCAACTGATAATATTTCTCAACTTTGCACGTGGATTTTTAACGTCTCCAAAATAAAAACAAAAATTACATGAAATCCTATAGAGGTTAATTGAAAACGGGGCTAGTAGAGAGTATTCAACTCTTAAGAACGAAACATGAATAGAACAGGGGGACAAGATACTTCATAGATTATTTACACTTCATTCCCCACAATTACACTATTATTCAAACGAAAGTCTAAATATCCTAACCAAAGCATCTAACCACGTCACTTCGTCAAGGTTCTAATCAATAACAATACACACAACTCAAATCAACCACAAGCAAGCATACAAAAATTTACTAACCCAACCAAGGACAAATCCCCCCACACTTAAACCATACAATGTCCACATTGTATAAAATGAAAAATTCAGCAAAGTACAGTAAAAGGAAGAGAAAGAGGAACGTCACTGAATTCGCGCTTGTGGTGAAGATCCGGGGTGTCGAAAATCGTCCAACGAGCCTGAATAATGAAAGGGACCTGAAAACACACAAAAATATAAAAAGTTAAAAGACTTGGGTTGCCTCCCAAGAAGCGGTTAATTTAACATCTCTAGCTCGACGACGTCCACGTTCGGTGTCATCCCGGGTCTAAAAATAGATGACGGTCGTGCCACGCCTTGGTATTCTCCAAGAGCAAGATTTGGTGATGATAATCACCAAGGCGGGCACAAAGAGCATGTCCCGATATGCCGAACACTCCAACTAGCTTCGGAGGTCGGAAACYCGAGTAATCGATCACCTCGAATATATCAAACAAAAATTGCGGCATAGGGTGATCGGGCACCTTCTCAACTATCTCTTCAAATACCTCCTTCTCATGTTCGTACAAAGACTCAAGCGGCACGGCATGAGGTTCAATAAATTCACCAGAAGGCAATTCTCCCACACTTTTTTGTATAACATCTTCAAAAAGCACGGGCGAGACAATGCCAACTTCCACATCCTTCTTCTCACCCAAAAATATCACATCTTCGCACACCTCGTTCAAAATATCATCAAAACTGGAATTATCATCAATAAAGGTGGAATTTTCCATATCAAAGAAAGGCAACTCCTCATGACAAGGTTGGTCTAGCTCGTATACCTTGTTATCAAATTGCTCTAATTGAATATTGAGGCGTTCTATTCGTTCATCCATACGTTCTATGCGTTCGTCCATACGTCGCGTCGCTTCCACAATCTCAGCTAAAAGATCTTGAGAAATAGTGACGGAATGATCGCCGCTTGAAATGTACGCATTGGATGTGGGTGGATTGTAAATGTCGTAGCCCGAAGAATGGAATTCTTGATACGTAGGAGCATACGAGTTCGCGTTCGGATAAGGCAGGGCAAATTGAGCATAAGAATCGTCAAGACCCGAATCATAATACCCACGAGACGGTGCATAAGAATCCATGCTCGGAACCGCTTGGAGCATACAGGTCATAATACGATGGAGGGACTTGACAATCGAGAGTTGGAGCGTAAGGGTCATCATATGGCGAACTAACTCGATAATTCGCCATCTTCAATCAAAATAATCTCGAGTCTTCAAAAATGTGGCTACAAAGCACCACACTCAAAAACCGAGATTAAACGTACCAAAAAGTATAAAAATAAACAAACAAAATTCAACAACAAATACTAACACAAACACACAAATAAAAGCGAACACCGAAAATTGCAGCCTTTAGCCTTCCCCGACAACGGCGCCAAATTTTGAATCGAACTTTTTAGCGTTGAAAATAATGAAAAGCTCGTCCGCAACAGAACGGAGCTATTGTAGGAGATAAGTTGACTCGAGTCGAATCACAAGGAAGACTAATCGGAAACTATTCGGGTGTTCGATTTTACGTACGTAGAAACAAAAATAAAAACTAGACTAGACAAAATTAAACACACGATCGAATAAGGTTTGGAAATTTTCTAACATCTACGATCAATAAAATTAAAAGCTTTTAAAAACAATTTATAAAAGTGAGGGTCTAGTTTGCCGGAATCGTCTCCACAATCGGGGTTGTCAATACCGATGGTTCTAAACGACCCAAAGCACACTAGAACAATAAATCTAGCTAACAAGCATGATCGTAACCAAATCATAAATGCAACGCAAGCATGATCACAATCGATAATAAAAGAAATAAAAAACTAAATTAACATAATCATTCATCTAATCTTACGAGAACTAACAACTAACTACTAAAGCAATAAAAATAAATTAACAACTAGGAAAAATGATAAAAGGAAAATGACTAAATTAACGAAACTTAAAGTGCATAATAACATCAAAGCAAAGGTCATTGAAGCCTAATACACAAAGCAAATAAAAGGTGCAGAAAAACCTAAAATCTATAGAAAGCATTAGCCATTGAACAATCCTCAGCGGCGATAAACGGCCTTGAACGTCGGACGGCGTAGAAATCGACGAAACTACAAAAAATAAAATCTAATCTTGCATGAATTGAAATGGTGGCATGAACCGAGGGTTATTGACAATATCTGGACCTTTCCCCCTCGTCTCAGCCCTTGAAAACGAAGAAAACCACCAGCTTTTATAGATTTTTTGAAAATAACCGCTCAAACTACCGGAGCATCGACGGTGCGTCAGTCGACTCTAGCCAGGCTGCACGCATCGACAGGCAGTGCATCGATTGACGGGCCTAGGATCGACGCTTCAGAACCTTTGCGTCGACGGTGCATCGACGGTGCGTCAGTCGACGCGAGCCAGGCTGCACGCGTCGACAGGCAGTGCGTCGACTGACGGGCCTAGGATCGACGCTCAGAACCTTTGCGTCGACGGTGCATCAGTCGACACGAGTCAGGCTACGGCAGCTAGTGTCAGCATGACTCGGACGCTGGGTAACCTAGTGTCAGACTGGTACCCAGTGTCAGCACAGCACATTGCTTATCCAATCTTCGTCTTCTCGAGCTATAACACTAAAATAAAATAAAATTAGATTATTTCATATAAAATAAAGTAAAAACACATTAAACACCAAACGAGATGAAAAACATTAAAAGGAAGAAAAACGATAAAAAGATAAACCTAAACACCCTAAAAACACACAACATACAATGAAAAAACACATAAAAATCACATACAAATATGTACAAATCAGTAACCTAGGGCGAAGAAGGTAGAAATGGAAGACTATGACAAGGACAATGCGCTACCAACCTCAAGGGCAATGCATTATATACAAGAAGTATTGAGAGCCCTATAAAACTACGTCATGGGCAAGATATCAAGAAGACAAGGGCTCACCTTTATTGGAGGATATATTGCATGCAGCCCTACATTGGGGGTAGAAGGGGTTAGGTTTTCCCTGTGATAGGATATCACATCATTCTCGATATATCCAGAGCTTTAAGAAAGAGGCGATATTGTAAAATTACACAGACGCTATGGCATGCAGGACATTTCTGTCCACTTTTCGGTGACCTACGCAAGACTGGTTCCATCAAGTCGCTCTGGGGTGAATTACTAGCTTCAAAATGTTAAAATTGGCCTTCTTGACATATTTAGTGCAAGGACTCACAAACAGACATTCATGGCACTATTTGCGGTGGTTCAACAGATAAAGTAAAAGCTAGCGCATTAATACCAGGGCTAGTCTGGAAGTACCTACGATAATAGATGAAGTAAAGGCTAGCACATTAATAATGGGATTGAGAGCACCGGTTGAGAACCTCGCTGTAAAGCGACCTGATTTTACTTACCAAGAACTACCGGATTGAAGTATCAAGTATATTCATGTGGAAGAGTTAGAGGAGGAATGGCGAATGTATTTCATTCTAGAGGATGACTATGTGGAGAAACCACCAACATGAGTACTAAGCTAAAAAGAGAGTTTGCAATAGCAGGCGAGGTTGTTATTTGCACCGATCGAAGAAAGAGGTTGAGGAGAGGGTTCGTATAAGTTACACCTTTAAAGATACTGTGAGCTAGGGTTTTTACAATCATGAGAAGCAAATGCCTAACACCATCAGGTGACCAGATGATTACTTGGAGATACCCACTTGACCAAAATCATAGTTTTTTTTTAAGGTTTCACAACTGTGAACACTCGACTTAGAGGTGTCATTACTTGAAGGAAGAGATAGCAAGGCTAATTAAGGCAAGACATCTAAGGGAGTTTGTTTATCGAGATAGAGTACCTCAGGTACAGAGGTAAGCACTTCCAGGACCCTCCAAGCACTTCCCCGATGGCGTAGGCAGAAGCACAAAGGAGAAGACATGAGGAATAAGAAATGCAATAGGATAACGGGGAGGCAGACATCAATAGGAGATGAATCAACATGAATTCAAGGGGTTTAATAGATGAGGAATCAAATAACGCAAGGAAACAACATGTGAAAGTAGCACGACCTGGACCTTTTGAGGTTACTAATGCAAATATGTGATCCCCACCCACAGGAGCATTCATTTGCTTTGGTCAAGTGGAGAGACTAGGAGTGCAGGTCAATCATAATGATGTATTTCTCATTCGCTCGGAGGTGGCTGTATATGATGTAGGAAGCGTGTTTTTTAATGATATGAGCTCGGTCAATATCTTATATCATAAGTGCCATGGACATATGACCCTAAAAGTGCAGATGAGGCTATTAAAGATGTTAATATATGTGTTTAATCGGACGTGGAGGTTCTTGTAATATATATTAGGTCAGATTGACCTCAAAGGGAGAGGTAGACCTGTTAGTGGCCTTGGTGATAGATGAGTCACGGGACGAGAAGACGTAGAGGTTCTTGTAATATATATTAGGTCAAATTGCCCTTAATAAGTCTCTCAGGAGTTCACGTCAACATACCATATGAATATTAAATATCCAGCGGGGAATAAGGTCATTGAGGTGGTGGCGGATCAACAAGCCGCACTATCATGTTACCAAATAACAATAGGGATGGGGATGAGTGAGGGAAAGCTAGAATCAAATAAGAAAGCACTAGAGAGACTATTGAGTACCAAGAAGGTGACGGGGTAGGATAAGTCTATTCGACCCATGAAGATCTTATGGAGATCAAGTTGGTGGATGACCAGTAGGGGTTTTTGAAAAAGATAAGGAGTCGATTTTTAGATGGTTTAAAGTAGAAGCTCGTGAGTCTGTTGAAAGAATTTCGGGATATTTTTTCTTTTAGAAATGATGAGTTATTCGGGGTCGACCATAATGTTTTGAAACACCATAGAAATGTCGATCCTAATATGCAGCTGATAAAGAAGAAAAGGAGACACTTCAGGGTAGAGTTGGGTAAGATAATTGAGGTGGAGTTGCAAAAACTATTGAGTGTAGGACATATATAGGTGATTCAATTCAATGAATTTCTATCTAATGTGGTTATGGTGCCAAATATAGAAAAGAAGTGGTGGGCGTGCATCGTTTTTCACGAAGTGAATAAGGCGTGTCTAAAAGATCATTGCCAATTACCGTGCATCAACTAATTGGTGGGTTCTACATTGAGTTGTGAGTTTCTAAGCATGATGGATACATCTCAAGGGTATTACCAAATTCCACCAGCACCTGAAGACTAAACTAAGGTGAGTTTTGTTACCTCGACTAATATATATTAATTCAGATCTATGCCATTTTGGCTGAAGAAACTAGGGGCGAACTACCATAGGCTAGTAGATAAGATGTTCAAATACCTATTATGGTCGACTATGGAGATATAGATACATGATATCTTGTCAAAAGTAAGAAGGCATAGTCTCATGTGGAGGATTTAAGGAGAGCCTTTACAATTCTAAGTCATCATGTGATGAAGTTGATTCCTAAGAAGTGTTCATTCGACGTAATATATGGTAATAGAGCGAGATCAAAGAAAACTTGAGAAGGTGCGAGTTGTGATGAAGATGCCTCACATGCAAATGGTGAGGGATGTGTAAGTGCTGATGGGTCAGATGAAAGGGCCTTTTCGATTGATTTCTAGGTTGATAGAGAAAGTTTTTCATTTTTTTAGAACTTTGATGAAGGGGTCAATATTTGAGTGGACAATGGAGGTAGCAGGGTTTTTTTGAAGGTACAGGAGTATTTGGCAGAAATACCATTATTGATAAAACCTATGATGGGGGAAGATTTGGTTTTGTATATATATGTCGGGGAGGTTGCGGTTACTTTGGTACTTATTCGAGAAGAGGCAAGGAATCAAAATACCTTTATTATGTGAGCAGGATGTACGAGGAGCTGAGTATAATTATTCAGAGGTGGAAAAGGGAGGATTTTTGTTGATCTACATGGCGTTAAAGTTGCGACCTTACTTTGTAGGTCTTCAAATTAAGGTAAGAATTAATTTGGCTTTAAAACAGGTGTTGAGCAAGCCTAATGTGTTGGGGCAATTGGTAAAGTGGGCAGTACAGCTCAATGGGTATGATATCATATGTGGGGTGAGAACAATAATCAAGGCACGAGTATTGGAAAACTTTTTGAAGGAGATGATACGCCCCGAGGACAAGGAGGTCGAGGAGAAGGCATGGTCGTTACATGTGGATGATTCAATTATGGATATCATGGATGGAGTAGAAATTGTTATAACTAGTACGAAAGGCGAGAATTTGGATTATGCAATAATGTTGGGGTTCAAAACTTCAAACAATGAGGCTTAGTATGAGGCATTGTTATAAAGTATGATAATGGCGAGCAACTTGAATATAAGTCAGCTGAAGGCATATACGAACTCTCAACTGGTAGCTTGTTAGTATAATGAATCTAATGAGGTAAGGGATAAGTGTAGGAATAAGTAGGGAAGATTAAATACGTAGTCGGGCAATTCAAGGACTTCAGTTTAGGGCATTTACCGTGACCTGAACATATGAGGGCAGATGAACTCGCCAAAATTGTAGTGGCTTTAACGGACTATATCACAAGGACGATCACCTTAATGGAATTGTAGACTAGCTTGAAGCAAGTAGTGGAGAATAATAGGGAGATAGTGGAAATGGATGATTGGCGAGTTCTGATTAGAACTATTTCAGAATAGGCATTGAAAGATATGTCAAAACTATCAACTAAGGAGGCTAGGATATCAGTACATTTTTACCTGATAAATGGAAACTTATACAAGAGGTCACACTTTAAACCTTATTTGAAGTGTTTGTCTCTAAAGGAAGAATTGGTGTTCTTTAAAGAGATACATGAAGGGTATTGTGGGGATCACACGAAGAGTCAAACATTAGTGGGGATGTTCTTACGAGCTGGTTTCTTTTAGCCTAAGATGTAGGGGATGGGGGGAGAGCTGGTGATGACCTATAAAAAGTTTTAAATGCATGCTCTGATAATCCTTGTGATGCCAGAAGATTTAATGGTTATGAGCTCACCATGACCGTTAGATCAATGGGGGATTTGTGGAAACATTTCCAATGGATGGGTCTACGAGTGGAGTTCCAGCAAAAATGGGCCTCGATTTAAAGTATTAAAGCTGACACTGGGTATGCTGATAGACACTGGGTTACCCAGTGTTGACTGCTCAGCAGAGAGACTTAGCGGTTACACCTAGCGGTACTAAGTGCCCATAATCCTATTTTTGGGAGGTTTCTTGTGCTCCAAGTCTTTATAAACCTATATATACCTTACCATACTTCTTCAAAAGGGAGTTGGACGTTTTTAGGGGATTCCTAGGGTTTTCCAAGCCCTAAGATTGCTTCAATTCTCTTGATACTTCTCCATATTTCTTATTTTTAAATTTCTAGTTTTTAGATAAAGTAGATTAGTTCTTAGGTAATTTAGATTCAACATTTCTACGTTCGAACGTTGTTAGTCTTCTTCGATTAGTTAGTAAGTTCTCAATTTCCTTCATTTAATTAGTTTAATTAATTTCTTATGCTTTAATTATATGCTTGTTAGAATTTAAATTAGAATAATTGATCTTCAAACAAACAAAACCCCCCATGTATGATGAATTGTATGGATCTTGATTGTGTTGATGATTGTTTTGAGTTTGTGATGATGAGATTGATGAAGTTTGTTAGCTAGATCTTATGGGTCTACAACCTAGATTCGTTTAGAACCATCAATTAGGTCTTCCTAAGAGGTCATGGGGACGATTCAATGCTCTAGAACCCTTGTTTTCTTAAATCTTTTCAAAACTTTTATTTCTTAGTTCTTAGTTTTAATAAAATATTTGAATTCAAGTGTTTAGAATTAGTTTTGCTTATTTTCTTATTCGTGAAAACAAACACAAAATGAACTTCCGAATCTAGTCTTCCTTGAGAGATCGACTCGGTTTGAACTTGCCAACCTACAAGTTCTCTCGTACTCTTGCGGCGAGCTTTTTAAGCTTGACAATCTTAAATAAAAATATGTGCACAAAAGTTCGAATCAATACGTTCAACCATTTCTTATTTAATAAAATCAATAGGGGTGTACTTATTTGGTCATGTGTTATAGATCTATAAACTATTTATATAAGCATTCTATTATTGGTCTTGTGACTAGAAAAATGAGGATAATTAGAGAACTCTAATGGCATAATCGTGTTGTCATCACTAAAATACCTTTTGAAATAGTTATGTGTGTGTGTATATATATAGTAGTGTAACAGGCGTGTTTGTTAACTCATTATTATGACACATTATAATCTATTATTATGTATTTGCTTTGTTATCCTTCATTTTGTTTTGATGAGAGTATGTTTGACTCAATTCACCAAGTGCCATTTCCTGTGAAAACAATGTGAAAATTTCTTTTTAGTGTCTTAAGATTTGAGACAACAATAATATCATCAAACCTAGCTCAATTAGCCACACAATAATACATATCCAACGGAGAGATTACTCAGCGAACATGAAAATTATCAATCCAAATGAAAGAAGTTCCTATAAACTCGTGGCTTTAATTCACTATTCTTAAAACAAAATTTGCTCAAATATATATGCTATGAATCATAATTGGCAAATGCAGATAAGCTAAATCATAAATGGATAATAACAAAGAAATTAACTACATTTAAACAACACTAAGAAAAAGAATTACACTGCATTCAAACAATAATGATGGAGATGTGTTTTTAATTCAAACTCACCAGCCCAATAACTTAATTCATTTTCACAGTCTTGTCGTGGTTAAAAGACTTTGGCCGGTGACAATTCCTCCACAAATGTTGGAATATTAGATCACAACAAGTTTTGGGCACATTAAATTGTGAAATTTTCACACTGAATATTGATTTCTTAAGCAGATGTTGATTGCAAATCTAATATAGGTTAAGAATAAAAAGGAGTGAGAGGTTGAAGAAGGTGATGAACAAAGACAAGCCTCAATTTTAATCATGTTGGGTAAAATTAGGAATAATTAGATTTAAATAGGTTGGCTCCTTTTCTATTTATGTGATTTTTATTTAGTTTATAGTCGGACCACACACAAAAAATATTTTGTTATTTTTTTGTATTTTTATTAAATTACTCCTTTATTTGTTAAAATAAAAATAATTGAATGTGTAATTAAAGAATAAAACCTATGTTTCATAATTTTCCAAACTTTATTAGGGTTATAAACAAGTCGAATTGAAACGATTGCAGTAGTTTTCAACCTTATTTGAAATTTTTTTGAGCATAATATTTATGTTTGGATTTGTTTGAATTTTATTTGAGTCAAGTCGAGTAGAACATGAATCGAGATGAGGTTTGCTTTTTTAATCAATACTACAAGTGTGTTGAAGATTTTTAAAAGTTTTTTACTAGTCGATCTAATACGTTCTTTTAAACAACGAACTCAAATCGAATAGCAGGTAGTTTTGTTTGATTTTCACCTGTAAACTTAATGTACACGTACACTACATATTAACAAACCCACTATTTATATCACTACAAAAAAAATCAAAATTTCCGAGGGATTTTTCCCTCGGAATTAAGCAAAAATCCCTCGGTTTTGGTTAAACCGAGGGAAATTCCGAGGGAAAAATTCCCTCGAAAAATTCTTCCTCGGAAATCGGTTCCGAGGGAAATAAATCCCTCGGAATTACAAAACCGAGGGAATTCCGAGGGATTGTTTCCCTCGGAACCATTACCGGACAATCCCTCGGAAATCCGAGGGAACATTTCCCTCGGATTTCCGAGGGAGTCCCATTCCCTCGCATTTTTTCAAAATTCCGAGGGAACGTTCCCTCGGTATTTTTAATTTTTTTTATTAATTTTTAATTTTTTGTTTTAATTTTAATTCTTGTTTAATTAT